>OX638276.1:5663043-5933043 GCA_951806755.1 Brenthis hecate | reverse complement strand
GTGTGCCCGCGGTCGTTGAGGGATTAAATAATAGTTTATTATCGAAATACGCGATTATCAATGCTATGCTATAGCTATTTAGACTACCATTTAGGTTTGACATATCTTACGTTTTACTCGGAAATTTTAAGATTTACTTAGTTTGAGATATGCAGTAATACATTATTATACATATTAACTCTACGAGTATCAACGATAGTTTTTAAGAAAAGGCATTCATATTATCTATTGTTGATTTTTCATTCATTGTAATAAATTCGATACGAAAAACTGCTGAGCTATGAGTATAATTAAATTGCTCATTCAAATTATTAAAACAGTTCTCAATCTTATACCAGTTTGACTACCTGGTTTTGGTGCCATACCTCTTTTACCTAGCTGAAGGTTATCAAATCAGCATTTTTATTTACGTAGCGTCTAATCACCTAGCCTATACAATGTAAAAATAATTGACTGAAATAAACGAAGTCCATTTTTTATTTAGTCAGAGTTATCATTTTGCTAAATATACAGTGTCCGGTAAGTAATGGATAACCCCACAGGTTACTAGTGGGAGCACCTCGACCATTTAGAAAAAAATAAAATAAAAAATATATCTGCAACAGTCTGGAAGTAAATTACTTTTTTTAAAAGGATGAAATTTGATACCTCCGTTCACATTAATAAGTACATATATATGGCTACAATTTTATTAATAACCAAATGATTTTTTCTGGAAATAACCGTGAATGGTTTGCCTTTGCCATCGCGCGTTACAAAATGTTTCTGGCTGTAACTGTTTTTTATTTTTAATATTTAAAAAAAAATGATTTTACAATGACGAAGTTTGAGAAACTGTGGTATAAACAAACGTATGGTGACCAGGATGGCCAATAGCCTAAAAAACATGCCTACTTTATGCAGATTCTAAAACGGTAGTAAACTCATTTTTTTTTGTTGTCAAATTACTGAATTATTGCTATTTACATTCCGGAAGGATGATTTTCACAAAGTTTAATAATATTCATTAAAAATACAAAAAATCACTTGCAATACATTATATTTCGAGTAACTAAAATATAAATTTGTATACTAAAATAGTATCATGAAGTAGTAGTTGTAGTAGTATCATAAAAAAATTAATAAAAATGTGTTTGTTAAATTTGCCATACTTTTTTGCACCTAGACACAAATCTACGCGATTTTTGTATAAAAGTAATATACTGCATGGATTTAAAAGTTTCATAGATTATACTAATAAAATTTGAATACTCCGTGGGACAGATTGGGAGCGGTATGAGTCAATATTTATTTCATCGTGAATTTGATACTATACTTACAATTTGAATGTTAGTCGTCGCTATGGTGTGGTGAAACAGATCGATCGCTTCTTTTAGTATCGTTATAAGACACGCCATAGAAAATTGACATTGTATATTCCTCAAATAACAGTTTGATAAACTAGTGGCTTACCCTCGCTCGGCTGCTTATAACAATATCTAAAACTGTAGTGTTACTCCAGGTCTAAGTGTCCGTCCAGGTCATAATGTATCTGTGTATTAAATTTCATTAAAATGCATCCAGCCTTTTCAACAACAAACATATATATCTACACATACAAACATTCGCAATATATGTATAAAACCAATAATCGTTTGATTAAATGCTACAGAAGACTGATGGAGCAGAAGGAGACCATCGAGACAGTATAGCGCGTGCACTAGAAGCTAGACAGTCTCAATGGAAGAGGATAATGCTACTCGTCGTAGCTATCACGGTCCACAACATACCAGAGGGCCTTGCCGTGGGCGTCGGCTTCGGGGCTGCCGCGTCAACATCTGACGCTTCCTTTCAAGGTGCCAGGTGAGACAAACACGTTTTTTGCTTTAAATGATAATAATAATATTTGAAAATTTTTATCTATGATGTTACAGTGTTTGTTTCTTTAACGTAAAATGGAACTTGTTTTTTTATAAATATAATTTTTGTTAAGTCAAATTATCATGTGATGTTTCCGCCTTCATTTAAAAGTATAAATTTTTATTACCTCAAGGTATTTATTTAAAGCGGTTAAATTCCTCAATGTACCCGCAGCTTTGCCTTTGTTTATTATATTTTTTGACATAAAAATAGATTTTACAACCCGAGATTTAAATTTTTAAAAGGTATACAAGAAATTCCTTTTCTTTATTTACTAATACAGTTCCTTGTTAACATATAGAACATAAAATTAAAATTATA
Source organism: Brenthis hecate (assembly GCA_951806755.1). Taxonomy (NCBI): domain Eukaryota; kingdom Metazoa; phylum Arthropoda; class Insecta; order Lepidoptera; family Nymphalidae; genus Brenthis; species Brenthis hecate. Next base: position 5,930,823 of record OX638276.1, on the reverse strand, counting down.
AAATAGTAAATATTTTTTTCGAGGATACCTTGGAGGCATAAAAATTAAAAACTTTTTTTTTTGCTAAATATTAACAAAACCTAGCCGCTTTGTAAATTTTGTTTCTAATAAACTTTAATTTCTAAATTCCTTATAATTAAGTAGAAATGGATTCATGTTAAGACCTTTAACTGAAACTAATATTAAGATATTTATTTGCATTGCCTGTTATCTTCTATTTGCTATTTGTTTGCCTTATACAATGTATAATAGCGCCATCTATAGTTGATTAGAAAAAATAGTTCTCAGATGGTCACGCCATCTAGCAATCGAATACTATAACGCTACTTCTAATGCAAAGAACGACGAACGGTTGCTGTATTTCAGTATGACATAGTTCTGTGTCTAATAACATAGGTAGCGCTCGCTACGACATTAAATTATATTTGAATAACTAAACCTTCTCAACTTCAAATATATTTTGTATTATAATAACCCTAAAATAAAGCTTATTTCAATGATCAAGTATTTTTAAGGCTCATCTTCGGTTTTAAAGTATAAATAAATTATGAAATTTGTGCGCATGATTTGTAACTTTGGTCGCCATTTTACTGCGTAAAATATTTCAAGGCGCCAGAGGGAGCTATTGTAAGAATTTCATTGATATGTTCACTTGAGCGGGATAAAACTAGTTGTACTATGGGCCCACCGCTAACTGGATTCCAATTAGATTAGACGCTTTGTTATTTCGTTTTAGTAGTTAGTTACTTATGGTCACTCATGAATTTGATTATAATTCTGAGCATTTAGTAATTTTAAACTTTATCCAAAGTTAAAAATGTTATATTCAATATTTTTTTTATTGGAAATAAGATTACAAAGGTTTTACTTAAATATAAATACCTATGAATATTGTTATGGTTGTTAATGAGTATTTCAGAAATACACTCATTGTTTTTCAGTAATTCGAAATAAGGAAGTTTCCACAGTCTTTAGAACTTTTGAAAGAAACTCGACGGGAGTATTTGTAGATGTGTCTTTCTTTTTATATGTAAATTAAAAATTTCAAATTTTATCTAACATTAGAATAGTCCGGGGTAATTACAATTCATACCAAAGTAGAATATTCAATAAGCATACCTGTAATATCAAAAATAAATTAGTACAATTACATAATGTGAATCTGTTTTAGCAAACTATTAATATATAACATAAAAACAAAAAAAAAATGTAACATCACCACGTTTATGTAAAATTTCACTTTTAGAACCCAGACAGTAGGTCGTAACTGTCAACGTTTGGGCCATTTCGCAAGTCATAAATAATCTACATTTTGTCAAAGAAAAAGTAAGAAACTGTATCGTTTTAAATAAAACTATCTTTTCGGATTTTATTACGTATTTATTTGGATTTTTGGTTCCCCAAAAGTTGGGAATCAAAAATCAAAATAAATTCGCGATAAAATCCGAAAAATAAGTTTTATTTAAAATGTCAAATATTCGCGTAAATCTAAGAAAGTGTTAAACTGTGTCGTGTTATGTCTCGATCATTTGCCATAGTCTAGCATAGAGGAGTTGTCACATGCCTATTAGCCTCGGTAGTTTGGCGATAGCGGCGGCACCCATTATATTCGATTTTGTCGATAACTGATTATGAAATTTTTATCACATCGTTTCAGCTCTGATTAAAGACATACTCATATATTACAAACCGATTAGCTCTTCGGTTGTATAGGAAGCATGGAATGTTTTTAAAACAAATTCCATGTATACCTACTACACATTTCTTACAAAATCGTTAAATTTTCTTTTTTTCTGGCTTTATACCCTTGGGTAAATAAAATGGAACTTTTTTTTTTACAAATATAATTCTGGTTAAGTCAAATTGTTATGTGATGTTCCGCTTTCAATTTTTTTTTAACTTAAGGCGTTTATTTATAGCGGTAAATTATTACAATCCCTTGACAAACACAAACTAACACAATCCCTTGGGATTGTCTTAGTTTTATGATATTAATACACCAATGCCATGTGATGCCCTGCCTTTAAACGACTCTTTTAAACCCATGGTGGATAACTGGTTAAAGTTTTTACAGAACGTAACATTCAAGAGCATATTTTAGCCCATAAGAACGACAAAATAATTAAGGAAGATCCTCATATAACAAATATCATTTTGTATTATACTTCGTTATTAAAGTGCAAAACTTTAGCAATACAGAACCATTGGTGAGAGACACAGAATCGTACTTTAACCGCTTTTAGTTTTGTATAGTAAAAGTAACTATTTCAGACGGATTTCCAAAATAATACAAGCAGATTTCATTGGATGGCTGTTCAATCTTTGTCATCTCTGAAGCCCATTTATAGATTTCGTGTAATATTTGATGACGTCAGTTGTTGGGGTACTAATATTGGCGAGGACGGTTCATTTGTGGATGCGGCGAGTTGAGCCAAATCGCGTGGCGGGCGGGGGCATCGACCTGCGCCGGCGCAGACGTTGCCGTCACCGCCGCCGACGCCGTTCGGTGAAACTATTTCACTGAAAAATCCGACGGCGCGCCGTATCATTGAAGCCAACCTTGACGATTTGTCGCGTCGTATATACAGTCGCGTGGGTGCCCCCGAGTACCTATTCATAACCGTCAAATATTGGCACTTAACAAAAAATATAAAAAATAAACATTTTCTAACTTTTTTAGAGATTCGAACCAAGTCTTTAACTAGAAATTTTATGCAATTTTAATTCAGTTGCAGTTTTTTTCAATTCCGTTTTCTGTAAACGGTTTTTTTTCTAAAAATGGAATCTATACTCGTAACACACTTTGAATATAGTTTTTTTAATGATTGACATTCTACGTTTACATGTATTTAAGATCTTTTATAAACTTAGAAAAAGTAAACATATTAAGTTATTGAAGTGTCCTTTTATAGCGCATCAGCTTTTCTTGTAACTTTGCTCTTTCAACTATTATAGGCGCAACACTTATTTAAAGTAATGCTCTTTTTCAACTGTTCTTCAAAATTATAACTTCGTTATTATAAGTTAAAAACTTTTAATTATTTTATTATACATCTTTACCACTATTATTCTTATAAAGTACTAGCATTGCCCGCGACTCCCCCCGCGTTCACATGACCAAAAACCAAATTCTTATGTTTTACATATTAGTATACTCTTACATTGCAGTTTTTGTGTTTTTGTACTTTCTCTCAGAAATGAGATATTTTCCCGCGATAAAAAGTATCCTATATGTTGAACCAGCTATTATCATACCAAATTTCATCGAAATCTGTCCCGTGGTTTTCTTGTGATGCGGTAACAGACAGACAGACAGACAGACAGACAGACAGACAGACAGACAAAAATTCTAAAAACTGTAGATTCGGGGTCTGTATCGATAATAATGTCTATTTCAATTAGATTTCCCAAAAAATATTTAATGTACAGATTCGACTTAGTTAGAATTTTATTATATGTATAGGTTATTGTAATTGTCTTTTGTCAACTTCACGATCTTCGTCTTGTGGGGTAGACAGAGGATATAACTCAATCCTCGTTCTTCTATTCGCCAGTATTAGGCGCGGCAAGATCAAAAACCAAGTATTTAATTTAGTTTGCCTTTGAATTAAAAAATTGAACTCTAAATGTTAATCTAAATATCGTTCTCCAAACCTTATTGTTTTGGAATTTAAATTGATAAAAAAAAAGGTTTTCCAGTTTCCCATCCCTTATCAGAGATTGTTACCGATGTTGATTATAAAATAATATCAGTGTTTCATATTATTTTAAAATAAGAATTCAGCTCTATTCTTAGGTATCTCTCGGTTTAATATTATAATTCAGTACTTTTTAGGATTCCTTACCCAAAGGGTAAAACGGGACCCTATTACTAAGACTCCGCTGTCCGTCCGTCAGTCTGTCTGTCCGTCTGTCCGTCTGTCACCAGGCTGTATCTCATGAACCGTGATAGACAGTTGAAATTTTCACAGATAATGTACATCTGTTGCCGCTATAACAGCAAATACTAGAAAACAGAATAAAATAAATATTTAAAGGAGCTCCCATACAACAAACGTGGTTTTTTGCTCGTTTTTGCTCGATATTGATAACGGCAACAGGTAGACGCTTGAAATATTTACAGAATATTTATTTATATATTCATTTTGAAAATAAATAATTAAATTAAAATAAAACAAATATTTAAGGGGGGCTCCCATGCAAAAAACGTGATTTTTTGCCGTTTCTATAGATAATAGTACGGAGCCCTTCGTGCGCGAGTCCGACTAGCACTTGGCCGGTTAATTACTAAACTTTGTGCTATTATGACTATCAGCAAAAGTCACAACCTTGTTACCTTAAATTGTTATGTAAAATTTGGAATATGTTACTTTTTCATTTATTTTCATTTTTTTAAACATATTTTAGGCTCTACTTTTTGTACTCTGACTGGAGGTTGATAGCTATTTAACCTTTATAATATTTTGTTGTTTTAGAATACTTTCAACTTTCTTAGACTAAATGCTTTGAAGTTCAAACAATAAACTTTATGGTTGATTTTTGATATTTCTAAAAAAAAAAATGATTAGTTTTTTCGGTGGGCATAGTCAAGGCGTCTCAACATTTTGTAATGGTGAAATATTGTAAAATGAACACTCTTGTTCTATCAATTATAATCAGAGAATCGAAAAGACAGAGAATCGTTTCGATAAACAATGTTTAGATATATTTCAAAATTACGTGTGTCATACGTTTTATAATTCAACAAAAGACCTTCCTTTATTAAAAATGTACTTCTATCAGGGTTATTGTACTTTATTGCTTAATTTCTTAATTATTCTTATATATGTTTTTCATATAACATTCTCTAAATATAAGAATAAAATAATTTACTTATAAAAATTATACATTAGATTGGTTCTTAAATATCGTTTTCAGTTAATTATAGTTAATATTAAACAAAATGCTAGACAATAAAACACCTTGTCACTTAACAATGTTTTCCTGGAACTTTATGGGTCGATATGCATAAAACCCCCTGTGGATTTCCTTCGGAATTTGATAATAGACAGTATTAACATACTGGCGTCCAAAAAGTATAAATTTTTTTAATATTTTTTATTCTTTCATCACAAACCTTTGTTGGAAGACAAAGATTTATAGCCTTCATTTTTGTACTATTTGAAATGTGTGTACATCTCTCATATTCAAGTTGATATCATCTATACCAATAGGAAAAGCATGTGACAAACAAATTTACAGGATTTAATAAAATTCTAATTGCCATTCTTTTTCTATCTTACTTGAACCTTATCCGCGTCCAATATATTTCAATTACTTTTTAATCTACTTTTTCTGTACTTTTGATATTTGTCTATGTGTGTGTGTGTTACATAATTTCACAGAATTGATCAATGAACAGTGTTGATAAATGTAAAGATAAAATATAAATATTTCAGAATTAAAAGAGAATATAATAATTTTAAAAATAATAGTAATTTTTAATGTTGTACAACGAACCCGTATAACACTATACGTATTCTTGAGGATGCTAGTAAGTGGCAATGCAGCAAGTTAGGTGCCTGAGGTAGTTAGATGGGCTGAAGAGCGGAGAGTGGCGCCCGAGTATAATGGGAGTCGGCAACCGCTTTGTGTGCGCCGCTGTTATTATGCAGATTAACACCGCCGGGAATTTGTTCAAATATCGTAACAAGCGCTCCTCCCGGCGCCGGCGCCGACCGCGCTCTTGTAATTTACGATTCAAGCCTTGGGAATGTGTCGGTGTTCGCTCCTTCTACGGATTTTGGAGCTGTTTTGTCCATTTTATATTACGCCTTCTCAACGAGACTGGCGTTGAAAATTTAAGGTTGTTAATAATTTTTGGATTTCGTTTTGTAGTCTTCAGATTAGATTGGTAAATTGTGATAATCGTTTTCATGTTTTTTTTGCTTAAACATGTATGAAGAAATAAGGTTAACATTGATTTATAAAAGCAAAAATATCTTTTGAAATCATCCAGACTTAATAATATTTTAAAATCTATATATATCATAGCAATCAGTACAATTACCTGACAATAATTTCGTGTGGGTTAGATTGTACATACAAGTGTAATATTATATTATTTAAACTGTCTGAAAGTTAAGTATCAGTTATTATTAAAACATTACTAAATATTGTTATGTAATGTAAAAGGAGTATCTTTACTGTAGTTATTTTCCATGTAAATCTTAGCGCTTATAAATGGCAAAGCTTAAATTTTTCAAAAAGCCATAACATCTGAAATTCCGCGCACATTTAGACATGAGTTAAGCAGCAAAGTGAAATAAATGCTGGGAGCAGCGGTGGCGGGGGCAAGGGGGGGAGGTCCGGCCGCATTCCTTCGGAGCCTCCGACCCTGCCGAACTTTCTGCTTTCCCAGGATGGAATGCCAGCCCGCCTAATGTTACACATACACCTCTAACGTTCGAACACACGAATTATAATTTGATTTTATTAAATATTTGTTGATTTGCAATTTAAATATCACATAGATTTAATTGATGAATATTAATGATACGTTTCGAAAATAATAATAGTTGAGATTTTTAATTTTTATGTATATTTTTATAAGTAATAAGTACAGGATAAAAGGGATATTTTGTATATGCTTAGTAATATATTACATAACACGGGATTTTGAGACGCAATGAATAAAAAAAAAATGATGATAATATTTTTGTAAATGCAAATAGGTGCGTGCATTTTGCGCTTCTCTAAATTTAATCGCTTATTTATAGTGCCTACTTACTATATTAGCGAATTTAATTTCTTTGAATTTGAGCATCAGTGAAATTGTTAACAATGCTTTGGTATGGACTAGCGTCCCGCCCTGACTTCGCCCTAATAACACGGCGCGCATCATATTTTCGTATTTTTAAAATTAAACATTAGGTATTAAAGATATTGATTTTCGTATGATTTCCTTTAATAAGAAGGGGAATGAACGCACTGACACCTTTACCAAATTTTAATACTAATATATAAATAACTAGGTATGTTTTAATGGTTTATCCGTAGTACTAATAGTAGAGATTTCTCGGAAGTGAGATATTTTCCCTCAGTAAAAAGTATCCTATATTTGCCCCGGATAATCAGCTATCAACATACCAAATTAATCGAAATCTACCCAGTGGTTTTCTGGTGATGCGTTCCCAGACAGAGCCACAGACAAAAATCCTAAAAACTGTAGATTGGGCCACTGTTTCGATAATTAAAAAAATATTTAATGTATAGATTCGACTCAGTTACAATTTTATTATATGTAAATTTGAAATTATATTGAAATATTTACAAAATAATAGACAAATATGTTCAGCAAACGTCAAACAGGGGATAGGTACAGGTACCTACAACTTTTACTAAACATTTGAGACATTTAAATCAATTAAGAAATTGGCGTACCAAATTTATGGCATTTTTATTAAAAAGAAAAACTTAAAATAAATGTGCAACTTTATAATTATTTTATTATAATAACGTATAAATAATTGAATTATTGCACTTTTGTTTTTTAAATAAATATTGTCATATATGGACAGTTATATTGCGTTAGGGTGAGTACTAATTATTATAAGTACATATTATGCTTAGCAGATGTTACGACTATCGCATAAAAAGGAAATGCTTGTATGTATGTATGTGTAAGCTAAAAGCTGCTAAGGCATCGTGGCAGGCCGCAGGCCGGATTCACGAACGTTGCACTTGTTTTTACGCACGCGCGCACGGTGTGGTGCATGACCCCATTGGAATGTACCACGTGCACTAGCCAATGGAATGCGCAACTGTTTACTTTTTCATTTTTTTCCTCCTTCCACCACAAACAATACCTTTTCATGCTATTTCATAACGATTTCTATGAGTCCATACTTTCTTTTCTCGCTCGTATATTGACATTTTTTATTTGTACTTTTTTTCTTAACTTGTAAAGTTTTAGTTCAAATTATTTGATAGAATTTTGTTTTTACTATATACATATTCAAATAACTTTGTGACTTCAAACATATTTTGCCACGATTTTACGTTTTATTTGAAAATTTATGTACAATACAATAACACGATATCTATCTGAAGCTCTTCTAGCCGCTCTTCTCTACTAAAATAGAGCTGAATAAACGGAGGCTCATAACGTAAAGGATATTTATCGAAAGCAAGGCACGGTGCCGGAAAACGTACCGGAAGATGCGCGCGCGCTCTAGATGCGCTTTTACGATTTCCTGTACGCGAGCGCCGGACACTCGTTCACTAATGACTCATTGCTGTCTGATTATTTTCATTCACTATTTCCTACTATGCAGCACATGCTGAATACATAATACGTCTAATTCCATAGTGAGATTTTTAACCCATTGTTACTACTCGTTGTTTAGTAGATAAATTGAACAGCCGGGCCTAGGTTTTGATTTAATATAATTATTAATTACCTACATTTATAAATATTGTTGATCACAATATGAAGTATCTTTTAACAACAAGCTTTGCAGCTTTTAACCTGCTATAATTGGCGTTTGAACTTTTCCCTATTACAATCATATAAAAACTAAAAAAAAAATTAACCGACTTCCAGGCACTAAAATGTAAAAAATAACTAAACGGGGGTTTTCATTTAGAATAGATACCTGATCAGATATTTTCGAAGTTGGTGCCAACCGACAATATTTTAAGATATGAATATATAATAGGTAAATATGTATTTTATGTATCGAAATATATTAGATTTGCTTAACATCGGCTGGCACCGACTTGGAAAATAGTTGATTAGGTATCTATTCTAAATGAAACCCCCGTTTAGTTCTTTTTTATATTTTAGTGCCTGGAAGTCGTTTTTTTTAAGTTTTTATTTTTCCATTTTAAGTGTAAACGTACCTGATAAGCAGGTAATTTGTAAGAAGAAAGTTTTTTAATAACATATTCGATTAAACAATTTAATTAAAAAATTATTATTGTTGATTTTCTAAAAACTGCTCGATCGATTTCGATAAAATTTATAAGGGACCTGGGAAGTATACTCTTTAAAACAAAAAAAAATCCAAATCGGTTCAGGCGTCTTCGAGTAATCGGTGAACATATATAAAAAAAAGATGTCGACGAATTGAGAACCTCATTGAGAACGGTTAGTAAGATAACTGATACTAAAGGCAAATTATTATGAAAACAAGCGTTGTCTTCCTTCGTTAAGGAATATCACATATCGTTAAAGGACCTCACTACCTCTTTATTTACGTGTGAATCTCTTATTTAAAAGATTTCATTGATTACAATATAAACAACACTTTAAATATCAATTTCCATATTTCTAATTCTAAAAAAAATAATTTTAGAAACTTTCATACACTATTTAAACTCTTCGAGGGATACCTTTTCAAGAATCAGCTCTAAGTGCCATAGACAACGATTGATAGCGTATTCCTTTAATGATTTTGTATTCAGCTCTTCTTTTAACGTCCCACTGCTGGGGGTGGGCCTCCCTTCAGTACGAGGGGGATCAGACCATAGTCCACCACGCAGGCCAAGTGCGGGTTGGCGGACTTCACATGTCTTTCGAAAACTTGCTAGGCTCTCAAACATGCAGGTTTCCTCACGATGTTTTTCTTCACCGTAAGGCAAGTTGGTAATCACGTTAGAAATGATTCGCACGTGAAAATATCAGAGGTGCGAGACCCGGGATTTGAACCCGCTTCACTCGGTCTCAATAACCAACAATATTTTTGAGATTTCAAAGTAAAACAGAACACCTCAAAACTACCCGGTGAAGACGTAACTTGCTGCTAGTATTTAATAAGAATACCGATGAGTAGTACCTATGTAATTTATTATCTATACATATAATAAAATTGTAACGAAACCGAATCTGTACATTAAATATTTTTTGGAAAATCTTATTGGAATAAACATTATTATCGATACAGAGGCCGAATCTATAGTTTCTAGAATTTTTATCTGTCTGTCTGTCTATCTATCTATCTGTCTGTCTGTTACCGCATCACAGAAAAACCACTGGAGGAATTTTGATGAAATTAAGTATGATGATGGCTGGTTATCCGGTTCAACATATAGGATACTTTTTACCGCGGGAAAATATCTCATTTCTGAGAAAAAAATACAAAAACTGTAATGTAAGAGTATACTAATATGTAAAACCTAAGAATTTCGTTTTTGGTCATCTGAACGCGGGCGGAGCCGCGGGTAGTGCTAGTTATATATACATTTTTATTATAAACAAGACAAAATGACAAAGATATAGAACTGTACTTTAGAATAGGTATGATTGACTCATACCAATGTGTAATACGGAAACATATGTAGGTAATTCTTATGATAAATGTGTAATTGCAGAATGTTTTAACATCAAACATAAGACAAGGGATTGATGTTGAAAGATTGGTTGGTGCGTTATTGAAAGTCTGTGTTCCTCAAGGTAAGGTTGCTTTAAAAACAGAACATTTAAATTATACATCTTACGTTCAGAAACTTTAATTATGAGACTCGTTAATAATAATAACTATATTAATTAATGTTGAACTACATATTGTTGTAGATGTGGATTACGTGTGACTAGTGTATCTGTTAGCTGATATGATAATCTAATAACAAAAAAAGTGAGAGATTTTTCGAAAGTTTTTTTTTTATATAACAATTTAAGAATTCAACGGCATGAAATATGCAGTACCTGTTAGTTAGTGAGGCTTTTTTATATATTGATTATGTACATTCTAAGATAAATCGTTATTACAAAACTTAGTCATTACAGTTGAATTGAACAAATTCTTGTGATTTGCCAATTCTTTCCACGTATTAATTATAATTCGTAATTGTCTATTTATAAATAGGAAAACACAACACAGTACCTTCTTCTCCTCTGTTTGTCAACCTATTATCTTTTTTCAACCGAGGTTTCAACGAGGTTCTCAATTCGGCTGTATGTTTTTTTTTTTAATATTTGTTACCTCAGAACTCCGTCATTTATTAACCGATTTGGACAATTTTTGTGTTGTTTGAAAGGGTACATTTCTAATTTGGTCCCATTTAAATTAAAAAAAAATACCACCTCTAAGGGTGGAAAAATAGCTAATGAAAATTTTACCTATGTACTTCTAATTGTCATATGAACAACTTGAACTGACTTGAAACTTTGCAAATGTTTCTTTTTCCGTTGATAGTGTAGTGGTTTGGTATCGTTGACCTGATCTGATGGTAAGGCCAGAAGGTGGATAGATGGAACTCTTCAACGGCTAATAGTAGATACTTTGAGTTTGGGCTTATTTTGTTTGAGTTGTCAAGCCCTATACGTTAGAATTGGATTTTAGAGCCAAGTTTTTTTGTGTTACTAATAAAAGCGAATTTCAGTTTGTCAGTCTTCATATAAAAATTGGCATGAAACTAACTCAAACGGTTTAAGCGAATATTTTATTAAAGTTTTTCTTCTTATTTTACTACTACTGCATCTACACTAAAAAGGGAAAAATATTTTTTTTGATAACAAAAATAAAAACCGACTTCAAAAAAAACACACAAAAGTAAAAATTAAAAAAAAAATCGAAGTCGGTGTGATTTGTGCATCGACTGGCACAATATTTGATTAGGTATCTGTAGTAAATGAAAACTACCAATCAGTTGCTTTACCTTTTAGTTGTTTTTTTTTGAAGTTGGTTTTAATTTTTTTTTTGTTTTAGTAGCTCTATTGACGAGCTTTAGTGTTATAATAAAAAAAAATGATCTAATTTCGAATACTGGGCAAACACTTAAATATAAATTCACCAATTAATTTAAAATTCCAAAATTGGAAAACCAGTTGAAAAGTATCAATCGATACATACGTACCTAGACAATAGTATTGAAAAGTAAATGTGAATGAAATTCAGGGTTTGGTTACAAAAATGGTTTATTTCGTAGCGGAGTGTCTTAGATTAACATTCGTTATTGTGTTTTGTTTTTGTATTTTGATAGTGCAGTATCCAAATACTCGTATTTCTATATACTTATTAATCCGAATACTTTGTAAATGATTACTGATTGTAATATATATGTGAAAACTAATAAATATTATTATTTTATTAGTCTAATTTTAATTTATATTTAATTTGTAAATAAACGATATAGAATTTTGCTTACATCAGCCCTCGTTGGCCCAAATATACAACGTTGAGCTAATACCGCCCTTGACATGTTTGGTAGTTATGTGAATGGGTGAGTAATGCCAAGTGAATTATGTACACGAAGGTAATTGTGACTTGCATATTGAATGAGACCTAGGTGACTAAATTGTTATGGTCAATCTTTAAACCTGACTCAATTTTAAGGAATGTGGATAAAGTATATGCTTTTAATATTATACACTAGCATTGCCCGCGGGTCCGCCCGCGTTCACATGACCAAAAACCAAATTCTTAGGTTTTTATATATTAGTATACTCTTCCATTGCAGTTTTTGTATTTTTTCTCAAAAATGAGATTTTTCTCGCGGTAAAAAGTATCCTATATGTTGACCCGGATAACCAGCTACCATCATACCAAATTTCACCAAAATCCCTCCAGTGGTTTTTCCGTGATGCGGTAATAGACAGGCAGACAAAAATTCTAAAAACTATAGATTCGGCCTCTGTATCGATAATAATGTCTATTTCAATAAGAGTTTCCAAAAACTATTTAATGTACAGATTCGGCTTAGTCACAATTTTATTATATGTAAGGATAAATACATACTTGAAAAGTTATAAATGCCTTCTTGACCTTTTAAATAATTTATGTTAAATGGATATCTTTTCAACTCTTCGCTTCTGGGATTGATTGATGATACGTATGATACCTTTTCGGTAATAACTCCTTCATCCCTCCATCTACATCAACATTAAGCTAATCTCTATGTGTGTATACCTTCTACTTTCTAGATTCTCCATCATAGTCCAAACTAGAAGTTTATAGACATGCCCTTAGACCCCTTTTTTCACAGTTAAGTATATTTGTCTTTAAATATATTGCTAAGTTAGACAACAGACATCTTGATATAAATACAAAGTGAAGAGCTATTGTTTTTGTTGGTTTTTGTATTTAACATACACACAAACGAATACAATGAAATCCTTTATCATATCTATTAGTTATTATATTAAAGTTTATTATAAGGCAATAATCTAAAGGTGACTGATTTATGTGCTCAGAACGTAATTCCACTAGCACGTGGGCGTAATGTGACCCATACAAAACACATACTTCTTATTGTAAGACAGGTACCTTCGCGTTATAATAATCGATCGAAGGCTGAGTAGTCGCGATGGCCCGCTAGGAATGTTGCAATTGTCGAAGGAAATCCGCCATGGCGCCTAGAATGTGCTGTATGCCTCACTTAGAACTGTACTTTGTTCAGATATGAGATCATTCTCATTTACATGTGTAATGCTATTATGTAAAACTTTTCCAACAATGACTTTTATTATGCTTACGTATTCTAAGTGTTTCTATTTGTAATTTTTAATAATCCAAAATTTGTATTGATTACCAATTATGGTATGTATGGTGCAATCTTAGTGTTTCTGGTTGATTAGTAATTATATATTTTCAAATTTGTTGGAGGTGTTTTCCTCGATTACTGTACCTGAAAACTTTGATTTTGTCGTCTAAGATTTACAATGAAAAACAAGCTGATTTAGAAATCGATTTAACGTTTAGTAACAAAAACATTATTGTTCTCATCAACTTTGTTCTATATCTTCATAGTTCTTTCACTTTCTTCCTGCAATATGGAGAGAGAGGAAATTAATGGTTATATTAAGAGGTTACCAATAACTAGGTGTTAGGTTCATCTTAATAAGATTGGGGATAATATCAGGGTGATCAAATCACCTTATGCGAAAATCGAATCCGCAAACTTTCGTGGTAATTTAGATGGGATCAGGGATCGAGCCAGCTACGTGCCAAATAGCACCACGATTGTCGTTAATTATTTATGGTAGATATAATATAAAGTTTGTTTCTTTCGTAGTAACATAAAATATGTGTATATTTCATGAAATATATATGTAATTTACTTTAGCCTAAAATAATAAAAAAAAAGTTGGCCTTAGGAATCCATACTAATATTATACTCGTAAATGTAAAAGTGTGTATATTTTTTTGTTTGTTTGTTTGTTTGTCCTTCTTTTACTTTGAAACGGAGTGACGGATTGGCGTGATTTTTTGTGTGGAGATAGTTGGAGGGCTGGAGAGTGATACAGTCTCCTTTTTACCGCGGGAGGTTATCTCATTCCCAAAAAACGCGAATCAACCCGCAAAATTATTTATTATTACAATTACTTGAAACTTTGTTATTAATGTTCAATACAATTGAATAAATACGTGTATTAGCATTTTCGAAATTTATCTATAAGGGGGTAAAATGGGGTATAAAAGTTTGTATGAAACCTACCTTTTTAGAGCTTTTTTGTAATTTTAGCTCGACCGAAGCCGCGGGGTGTGCCAGTATATTATAAACTAGTAGAATTTTATATTGTTGAAAATTCAATTTTCAAATTACAATTCGCTTTATGTTTTCATAAATATATTGTCGCAGACTGTCTAATGACTCATTTTTTTTTTTGGCGAGACATCTTGAGAGCAGACGAGACGACCTTAGCGATTTGACCTTATTTTTTTTAATTAGAATGCGGCTGTGTTTACATCTTTCTCTTTATTGTGACATTTTGGCTAGTCTCCAGATTGTGACATTGAGCAAATTGCCCATCATATAAATTTGTGGTTGCAATCTGACTGACAACTTAAATGTGTACCGTTTTAAGTACTGCCTCCATGTAAAGTACCTAACTATATAAAATTTATGATTATTAGTCATTTAGTGGTCTAAATACAATTTTAATATACCTACATACATTTTAGCTGTTAATTACTTACATACTTATTCAAAGATTTTTTTGCTATTGCAGTTTAACTTAATTTTTGCGTTATCGACATAAATATTAAATGGATATATGTGGATGAGACTCCACAAAATTAACTATATGTATGTCTTATACGTATGACAATGCAGACCAGAAAATAAATGCGACTAAGCAGATAACTATTAGATTTTAGTAGAGACTCGTGAATAGGGACATTTATGTACAAAATATGTTAACGACGCTGATGTATTATCATTAGTACTTAAGCATGAGTTTGAATAATATTAACCTGTTTTAAGTTAGCCATGAGTCGGGCGTCGTGCCTAACCACATTCCACTAAGTTTGTAATAGAACTTTGTACTTAGATGGCATAGCGGTGTATTTATTACGGTATTGTTGTTCTCGTTTGTATCAAATATCTTTATCTAAAAATATATATATGTATGTGTAATAATATTCTGAAAATTGATATTTAGATGAAGGTAGAAGATGAAATAGTTGAACATTGAGATTATGAGCTTGGCGTGTCAATTATCTGTGATTAGAAATAAAAAAAAATCTTATAAGGAATGACAGTGCGTGCGGTCCGGACACACAAAGAGTTAACGGTAATGCACCGAGCCACCTGACTCGACAAACAACCTGCGTTTCTCACAGGAAACCGGCGATCGATCAAATCACATAGCCAGTATGCAAACATACGCATCGGCAGATATGCTGCCCGCGCCGAAAGGAACGCTTCATCGCGAGCGAGCAGGACGCCCCTATATCGTGTGACGGACGTGAGATGGAACGCAGCAAGTCCGGTATCAAATCCGTGCGCTTGCGCTTACGAATTGCATTCCCATACAGGGTAACGGCGTTCGTTTTCCTTTCTCGTTCCTACAAGAGGCCTTATGATGACCTCTCACTCACGCAACATGAATGGAGGCGCCATGGAATGCGGTCGCGTGACGTGTGCGGCGCCGACGCTGATCTTGATGCACTTTAACATAGGCCTAGACTTAGTTTTGTAGAATTTCAAGCATTTTAATTTTTTTTCATCTTCGAACTGTACATTGAATAATTAACTAACCGATACTGATTCGCCAATGTTAACACATACAGCGAAAGTTACTTGGATTGCTACAAGAGTTTTCGTTTGTGATTTTTTTATTTGGTAATCATATTTTTGGTTGAGATAGTTATATTTAACTACTTTGATGCCAGTTTTATGTTGGATATTTATAGTGGTTAGCAAATGGAATACCTACTTGATAGTGATTTTTCTTTTTGTCATTTTAACTTGGCCTAGTAGATATTAAATTTCACAAGATGACATTTATTGTCAATGCAACTTTAAATTTTTATGCCGTCTCTTTACGTAGCTCCTTTGTAAACAAGACACAGTACATGATTTGTATTATCATACTAAATGATGATTGATAAAATTACGAATGTAAAATCAATTCTAAAAAATTAGCTAGTTTTAATTATTAATAAAAGGGTGATAATTATCAATAAAAGTAGTCTGATAATAAAACGTACTTGCAAAGCGTATTCATAATACCACATGAACGTACAGTTTTGATCGAAGTGGATCAACTTTCGTGGGGTCGAATGATCACAGCTATGAGAGAGGTAAGAGGCTGCTGCTTGCCTCCCATGCGGAGCCCCGCTGTCTGGCAGCCGGCTCCTCCTCCCCCTTCCACCTCACCCCACCCCCGCTCACATGTCCGCTTGCACTCTCCGCTCAAGCCTAGCGCAACTACCTTGAATCAAAAATTGCGATCCGGTCGTATATTACGTTCAATCATTAGTATCGACACTAGAAATCTCGTACCTAGAATTTATTTGTCCTTATCTAATATAATATTGTCTTAGTAAAGTTAAAGTACTTTATCTTGAAATATTTATGTCTAATGTAGATTTCGTAATTATCATCATCAAAATGATATGTTGAGTAACTCTAGTCGTTTAAGATGTCAAATCTATGTCACACATATTTTAACGTAAACATTTTAAAATGCGGAACTGATGTTTATAGTACCTTAAAAATAAAAAAATAAAATTGAATTGTTTTATGTTAAGCTAAAATCACATATTATAAAACTGATTGAATGGTTCTCACTCGATTTAATACAATAATAAACTCCTGTCTGGTTCGGAATACTTTTTGAGTATAATAATTATGTGGCAACACACTCTGAGAGCTGTATGAAAATGTGTTCTTCTGTTTTGTGTCACAATATTTTTTATTTAATATACTAGCATTGCCTGCGGCTCCGCCCGCGTTCAGATGACCAAAAACCAAATTCTTAGATTTTACACTCTTACATTGCTGTTTTTGTATTTTTTTTCAGAAATGAGACATTTTCCCGCGGTAAAAAGTATCCTATATGTTGACCTGGATAACCAGCTATCATCATACCAAATTTCATCAAAATCTATCCAGTGGTTTTCCCGTGATGCGGTAACAGACAGACAGACAGACATTCTAAAAACTATAGATTCGACCTCTGTATCGATAATAATGTTTATTTCAATAAGATTTTCCAAAAAAATATTTAATGTACAGATTATTTGGCTTAGTTACAATTTTATTATATGTATAGATTATTATACATATTAAAACTTTATTTATTTAAGAATATAGTACACACATTTGAAGAGTAAATACATAGTTTTTGCTGTCATAGAATTTAGACATAATAATAATTCCTCCACGACCGCGAACACGCCGGCGTCACAGTTATCAATAGATTTCTTAGAAATTTAATTAATTTCTTAGAAATTTACCTGGAGGTGTTAAAAGGAATAAACTGCTTAGTCATATTATTAATTATTTGTTAGAATTTGCAATTATTATCAAAAACTTTAAAAAGAGAAATAGTAGTTACATTTAGATGTGTCAATCAAAATGTCCCTTATACATGAATATGTTTATTCGATCTGTATTTAAAATCTAAATCATATAAGTAAAAGAAATATTTTATTCCATTATATTATTTCTGGATAAAGGCGAGGTATGGTTATCATTTAATGATTTCGTGTATTGGTTGAGCGTGTATATTATGAGGAGGTTCTAATTGAACAAGTGTAGTCATGGTGACCTGGCCTCGGCTGGATGTGTTTAAAGTCGATTGCAACAACGCCCGTTACGAGGTTAGGCAAGTGTTTGATGGAAATTCTAGTGTCACAGCATTAGCGGCAAGTGTTTGGGCTTGTGATTCCTGCGCGTGCGTTGCAGCGGTGCGAGGCCGCGGCATGAATGGATCTCCGGTATGTAGGTCACGGTGTCGTCAATGGGCCGTCGCGTCGACAAGGCCCCGCGCCGCTGCCTCTCGCGCCCCTATCCTAACATGTCGTGAAAGTTGCCACTGCTTTCGCGATGATCACACCGTTCAATCCAATAATGTAGACTCTAACTCGAGAAAATTAAGTTACTTTTTGAATAACGCTATAGAACATTCACATCCGCTTTAGAATTTTTCTGTTCGCATCTGACGCTTTCTGACGGATCTACGGCGAAAACTCTAATACATTGTAATAAGGTATCGTTCTGTTAGAGCAACTGAAATATTGGCCGGACCGTATGATCGTGCTTAGGAATTCACTTCCGGGTAGGTCGGAAAGTGAAATGGTCTTGTCTATGACGTAATTGGAATTCGGATGTATCCGGAGTCAGCGTGACTCCGTTCACTTATAAAAATTTCTATATGAAATTTTTGACATAATAGCTCGCTGTTGATTCCGTTATACGATCTCGTGCCCGACGACTATAGCTGCAAAATAAATTTAATGGTCCATTGAAAATATGTTTATGCATATTTTTGATATAACCGTGAAGATGCTGTAAAAACTATCGGAATTTGTAACTGAGTATTACAAATGTGTCATTGACTCTCATAAGGAATTTATCTACTTTTTGCTACGTGTAACAATGTTAACCTTTTTTTATAAAGACTTAAATCTTTTGCAATCTCATAAATACGTATATATTTTTTTTACTTATATGGCATGTAATTATGTGCTTGTATAATAATACACAAGATCGGCTAAACTTTCATTTGAATTCAACAATGACGAAGTATCTCTTAGCCTTAGCTCATTTACTTTCATTTCGAACAATACCAAAACATAAAAAACCTTAACAATAATTTATTTTTTTGTCGCCAAGTTATTTATCTAGGTTAATCTTGGAAACAATAATTTCACATAGCAGATTGTATGTTTTGTTATAAAGTCGTAGGAGGATTATAGATTTAGAGCTATTAAAATAAATATATTATCACCTCCAGGTAAATTTCTAAGAAATTATTTAAAATTCTAATAAATCTATTGTTAACTGACACGCCGGCGTGTCCGCGGTCGTGGAGGGGTTATTTAAACAGAGGTGCGAGATATCACATCTGAGGCTTGTACCCGCTTCTTGGTTTTTTTCAAGCGAGCGCGCTACCACTGGACTACCACTGCTATTGATTCACATACCAATCATTTCGAACATGATTACCACTTGCTAACATCGAAAACATCGTAAGGAAACCTGCATGTCTAAGAGAACCTAGCAAGTTTTCGAAACCCGTACTTGGCCAACATGGTATCGTCGATTAATTATGGCCTGATCCCCTTGTATTGAAGAAGGCTCCTGTCCAACGGTGGGTCGCTTAAAAGGGCTGAAAAAATACATTCATTATTTAGTCTCTTTGAAGCCCCTTTGACCCATTGAAAGTTTACAAATAAACGAATATTTTCATTCATGTCCGTTGATTGTTTTTGCAAGTTATGTCTTCGTTGGATCCTTGCGATTTAAAATATATTATTTTTTTACCATAAATCTAATTTATGTTTGAATACATGTCACATCATCCAAAATGATTTAACATTAAAAACTGAAAAAGAAACGGACCAGTACAGGATACTAACATCGATTACTTTGTCGTGTTTACTGAAACTCCACTAGCTGCTTCATTGATAAATAAACGCTACCTACTAGCTAAAATTTTAACAAAAATTTTAACAATGTCTTTTGATGTTCATCCGCTTTATATTTGTTTAAATTAAATCTCTTCACTCGCTTCATACATGCCTTTCTTAATATTGTTAAATGTTGCAGTTATATTTGATCCTAATATTTCATAGAACAGTTGACGCTATATGAGATGTTGAATCGCAGAAATCAACATTATGCAGGAATCTACTCTAGTATAACATTACGTAATTTTACCGGCGTTGACCTTTAGCTGCAGAAACAGTTCGGTTTAACGGCGATGGAGGCTGTACAGTTAGCCGCATTCCTAGAGCCGGCCAGGGATGGCAGGTGCAGTGGGGAGGGAAACGTCCTCCGTTGGAATGTGGATATCTTCCTCCCATTTAATCAATAGTTACCATCATAATAAAAATCTCATTACAACGGACCGATTCAACTGTTGTCAAATACTTATTTGACGAAGCATTTTAATATATAAAACACAAATTTGATTGATTTTAAACGATAAATAATATGAATAGAAAAACATCGCATTGCAATTGGTTTGTTCATCGCATGATTCAATTCAATTATCTAAGCAGATTTTATCGAGCGCTCGAATCATTGAGATGGTGTCGCAAATGCCATAAGTGAGCTTCAGTTCTGCGTGGGCGCAATCTTCTGTATTTCGTGTATATTGTAATCTGACCGTTTGCCACGTTATTGTCAAGCATTGTATTTTAAAATTCTAAAATAATGCAAAAATATAATAATTTAAAAAATATGTTATTATACAATAATCAGTCGTAATATGACTGATTATAAAACTTTCCTAACTACTTTGTTCTCGAAAGCTTCTAACGTGTATTATTATTATACTAAACGTTAATTTTGAATTGAATAGATTTTTTATGTCATCTCAATTTTCTACTTGATTACAAATATTTCATCACATATAATTAGATAACTGTGTCGAGTTTTTCGCAAATAAAGTATGTTAAGCTGGTTCCAAAAACATAATTTATGTGTATCAATAACACATAAAACCAACTAATCTTAATTACCTAGTTATTGTGTCATGAATGCATTATTTTCTTAATTAAATTTCGATATGATATAAAGAGGTAATATTTTTTCTTTTTATTAAATCATGTCTAAAAATGGCTCACTATATTTTTTTTTTGTTTAGAAACCTGGCACTGGGTATCGGCATTCAGAATTTTCCTGAGGGCCTCGCTGTGAGCTTGCCGCTGCAATCGGCTGGCTTTTCCGTCTGGAGAGCTTTCTGGTTTGTATAACTTTTATATCTTAATCTAATCTACTGATTTCTAATTTGTATTGTAACAACCTTTTAATTTAATTCCTGTTTACGTTGTTCATAAAAGTACCTAATTACTGTCTTATCTCTATAATTTACCGAGTCGTAGCTACTTAAAATATATTTGTTTCGGGTATTCATATTTTGAGTGTTATTCTTGGATTTTTTTACTAATGTCATGAGTGCAATGCAATGTGCTTCTTAGTTTCTTTCATGGATCCTTGTAATTAAATTCATAACTCGGCCCATAACGTATGGGCCACCTAGAGGTTACTTTTCACCCCAGTGTACGAACCACATGATTGTCGTGAATAAAAGTTTGTGGAAAAAGCTACCTAGCCATGAATAATTTTACGAACCTACATAACAATTAATTTTATATAAGAACTAGCGACTTAAATTTTGATGGTTGATATGGAATAGATAGATTATATACCTATACATAGGTATAGAAAAGTAAAAATCTACTTAAATAAAATTAAAATCATCCCCTATTTTACCTTGTTTGGTCATAAACGCCGAAATATTCTTTATTTCTCAACAAAATTATAGGATACTAGCATTGCCCGCGGCTCCGCCCGCATTCAAATGACCAAAAACCAAATTCTTAGGTTTTTCATATAAGAGTACTCTTACATTGCAGTTTTTGTGTTTTTTCTCAGAAATGAGATATTTTCTCGCGGTATAAAGTATCCTATTTGTTGACCCGGATAACCAGCTATCACCATACCAAATTTGTGGTTTTTCCGTGATGCGGTGACAGACAGACAGACAGACAGACAAAAATTCTAAAAACTATAGATTCGGCCTCTGTATCGAAAATAATGTCTATTTCAATAAGATTTTCCAAAAAATATTTAATGTACAGATTCGGCTTAGTTTGACTTTTATTATATGTGTAGATAATGTCCTTAACGTGAAAAATGATTTGTTCCGAATACAAATTTTCAACTCCTATATCACCTCTGTCAAGTTTCATTTTTGTGACAAAAAGTATCCTATGCCCTTCAAGGTCCCATCCCTCTCTATACCTTTATCAAAATTGGTGCAGCGGCTTAGGCGTAAAAACCTAACAAACAGAGTTACTTTATTACTTTACATTTATAATATTAGCATGGTTTTTACTCGTAAATCTAGAAGCTACAGTAGTATTTCCTCTTAGGTTTATTTGAATTGGAATTGCTATCTTCTGTAGGGCAAATATCATCGTCATGTTAATAGCAGCTGGACTATGTTAAAATTATATGCTATGCGATAATTCTTAATCTTTTTACTTAATATATATATATATATATATATATATATATATATATATATATATATATATATATATATATATATATATATATATATATATATTCTCTTTGTTAATCTAATGGGGCATTAGGAAACATTTTGCTATTTTCAATCTACCAACCAATCTTCCAATCGAACCAATCTTCTTCGAGATTCTATTATTTAAATAGGATCTCAAAGAATTAATACGTCCCATTGCTGGGTATGGAAAAGCTCATTGCGAGGGTAATTAAGGCCGATGGCAACCGTGCACGCTAAATGTGTGTTGGCGCACTTCATACGTCTTTCAATTTGTGAACTAATATAATAAGTTTGTAACTTGTACCTAAATAAGATTCGCACATTAGCATATCAGAGGTGAATCGATACTCGAGGCTTTGATACTACCCGTTTTGTCCTGTTTCACAAGCTTGTTGTTCGAAAGCAAGTGTGCAACCATTACTGAATATTTTGTGGTGATCACATCACTAGATAATATCTCAAGTACAGCCTGAGACTTCTCTAGCGTCAAAGATATTAATAGTAAACTTAACAGTTGCCTTTACTGTCGAACAACCTTTCTAAAATTAAATTACGTCTTATGCGATAGTTTGTTTCGGCCCTAATTACTACCATATCTAACTATGTGAATAATCCTACTATTTTTCATTATATCGGGAAAGGAGACGTGGTCTATTCGAGTATTAATCGATGTTTTCAAAGTACATAATTTTACAAATAACCCAGCTGATTTCTACATGTCTATAGTGTTCTAAATATTTTTGAGTGTCCAAGTACATTTTAGAATCGCATTATCTCAGAAATAGTTTAGGGGAAATAGTCTAAGGACAATTTCTTTAGATAATTGCATGACCTACAACTTTTGTCCGAACTATTTTTATCATAAAACTAAGTAAGCGTTTCGGTAAAAAATCCAAAAAATGTAATTGCGTGAACTTGTGTAAAAATTTTTGTACACATGGGATCGATGGAGACTTTTCACAATTTCATTATAATGGAATCCCTAACATAATTTCATATAAGTTTTCACCTTCTAGGGAATTTATGCAAGGGTGAATGTCTATTTGACCGGGCGGACAGAGTATTATGTAACGATTCGACGACAACAAAAGATATGACAGATTTAAGTTATATTAAAAACACCCTACTATACATAATTTGGGTAGGTAGATGAAGGATTCGCTGTCGCTCGTTGACTCCCCTGCACGTCTTCCGGGCGGTCGGGATGCGCTGTGGGTTTTAGTGAGTAGGAGTCTCACAGTACCCTGCCCATTGACGGTCCCCATGATGGATTTCCCCAGTGAAAACAAAAAGAAAAGGAAGAATTCGCTGTCGAAGCAGACAATAGATGAACAATTACTTTTAAGTCCCTTTTGGCGTACATTTTAAGTCATTTTATGAAGGCCCTCGCATATCCGGCTTCTAATGATATAAGCGTCTTATATATGCACAATTATATATATAAAGATTAAGTACGGTTAAGGACGGTTAATGTCAGGAGCACCGGCTCTGGTGTAAGTGGCAATAATCTTTTAAATATTTTCTTTAAAGTCAACAAAATTTATCTTTCATTAAATTGACTTACTCAACTATTTAGATAGATTTTTTATAATTTCTAGCGTTGAAAACGTTTAAGAATCGCACTCTGATCTCAATAATCTAATATATTATATAATAATAAGAATCTGACGTGTTCTTATCATAATTATATATCTATTGTTTATATAATAATAGATATAAAATTATGATAAAAACACATCAGAATCCCTAATCGAAATATTTAAAAAATAAAAATATTAACATCACATATGTGTTCCCACATCAGACTAGCTTAATGCGAATCGTTTAGTGACTAGATGTAGTCTGGTAGAGAATGCGCCGGTGTCGTTAGGCCGGATGCCAACACAGCCAGACTAGCCGACCCCATTCCAGCTCAGGCTAATTAATTTAGCGAATCTTCATATGCACATCTTATGCTCATTATTACAGCCTGGTTTCCATTCCGAATTACTAACATATTACCATTTACATATATTATTGTTTGCAATTATAATTATTTAATCAGATTATCATGTTTCAGTCAATTTAATCTATTGCATTACAAAACGGCATGATAAATGTTTAACTGAGCAAGTACTGGTATAACATTTATAAAATATTTTATAAAATTATATTAAATCCATACCATTTAAATTCAACGTCGAATCCTCATATTCATTAAACATACATAACTCGGCAAAAGAATGTTCAAATTGTTAGATCGAAAGGTTACATCTGCTAGTGTATGTGCTACGTGCACGCATTGTAAATGTTACCAAATAGGTAAAAGTTGTAAACAGTCACATTCCGTCGTGTTCTCGAAACCGTTGGCGCCGCTTGGCCGGTTCAAGCGCCCGACCACCGGAGTTACTAAACCCTTCCGAACTTGGATACGTTAAATATTATTTATTTTATACTTTGCATTTCACATTTAACATTATATATTATATGTTTTAATAATAATAAAAGTAATCTTATTATTGTAGTAATTTGTTTCTAATAAATATTTAGCGCCGCCATAAGTTTACGCAAAAATTAATAATTACTTACTGTTATGTTTTACGTAATGGGAGTTTCCATGCTAAGATATTTATTATATTAATTACAGCTCATTTTTCCTGTTTCCATATTTTTATATTACATCTGCGTAATTAGTTTCCATTATTTGCATCTTTATAAGAACATTATTAAGAACTAAATCGGCCATGATGCCCATGTTAGTAGACAAGTATAAAAAAATTAGAAATATCATATAGAAATATACAAACCAAAATATTCAAAAATATCATTTTATCACTAAACACTTAATTTTGAGACATTCAAATTGAAAGACGCTAAATAAGTTTCGTATGTTCAGGACATTTGGTACTCTTTTGATACAGTGGCTTAGGCAGCAAGAATTCGAGCGAGTAGGAATGCTGTCTGAGATAGGGAATGAAGAATGCGAGCGTCGATTCCGCTACCCCGTCCTGTTTAGGGGTCACCCTCCAACGTCTTATTTTTTTACGTCAAGTGCAATGAATGCAGGGGGCGTTGAAGCTAAAATAAAATTAAAATTGTGATAGGTATATATATAGGATTGTGATGGATTGAATAAAGGGCGATAAAATTGACAGGCGATTTACTTATTGTAAATTTATATCTTAACACATTAATGTAATTAGTTAAAAATAAATATTAAAGTGTACGGAATCATACATGAGATAATTTGAAAAATAGCATCGTTGGGTATAAGGGGTTATTTTATACTAACTAGCATTGCCCGCGGCTCCGCCCGCTTTCAGATGACCAATAACCAAATTCTTAGGTTTTACATATTAGTATACTCTTATATTGCAGTTTTTGTATTTTTCTCAAAAATGAGATATTTTCCCGCGATAAAAAGTATCATATATGTTGACCCGGATAACCAGCTACCATCATACCAAATTCCATCAAAATCCCTCTAGTGGTTTTTCCGTGATGCGGTAACAGATAGACAGACAGACAAACAGACAGACAAAAATTTTATAAACTATAGATTCGGCCTCTGTATCGATAATAATATCTATTGCAGTAAGATTTTCCAAAAAATATTTATTGTACAGATTCGGCTTAGTTAGAATTTTATTATATGTATAGATGTAAAAATATTTAACATTAGAACATGGAAAATTTTAAATATTTCATTTTCTCACAATGAATTTCTCCAATGTGACATAGGGTAGAAAAGATAAAACATCCCTTTGATTTTATTATTAAAGTAGACATGCTTTATTATTTGTATATTTTTAAAATAAGAGCTTCGCTAACTACTCTAGTCTACAAACATAATTACTTTAACCCATGAGCTTTATTTAATTTCTAATATCGATAGATACATATAATTTTACAACAGTTCGAAATTTAGACCATAAATAGATAATGAGCTTAATGGTCGCTCACGATGAATACAATTCAGTCTTCAATATGCATCAAAATAGAAAAGTTTTGATTTGACTGTAGTAAATGTATTTAAGAGCTTAATGCCTAATAATTTAATATTTTTATTGTATAACATAACGCATAATATAAAATTAGTTAAGAGTTAAACATTGGTAGGCTCATGGTGCGGAATGCATGGAACAAAGAATGCAGCTTGGGCAAGAAACACAGTCGCCATTTCGCCCGTCGCGTGCCCCTGGCAAAAATAATTCGTAAAGTTTTCCATTAAACGAGCACCAAAGTTTATGGGACTAACTAACTCATTAACTCTACGTATTTACTTAATAATGACATTTGTAACATAATTTTTGTTGCAATATTTATCATAAGAGGTCTTGAAGAAATTGAACTTAAATTAAACTACATTACTTAGCACATATTCTATTAGCATTTTTTACTTGATATTAAAATACATAATTTAAAAAAAAATAACCTTCAGAGATTGAAGTAATCATGAGTGGTAATCTAGAAGATGATTTTGTTGTATAGGGCTTTTATGCAAATGTACATCATAATACTTTGTTACATCTACAAAATGTATAGCAATTATTGTATATTTTTTAGCAGATCTATACTTTGTGCCATAATATCTAATAAAAAATTAACAGTCTAATAAATTATAATCTAAGAAGAAACAGTAGAAGATTTTGGTTAGTTTATCCTAGTCTGATGCAACAAACCGCATGACGTGGTTTTTATTGTTCATGATCCAAGTGACAGGCTACATTTTCTCAAACATCATAATATAGTTCCCGAGGATTATTAGCCTGTTCCAAAAAATTGCTTGGAGATGCAACTCTAGTTTAAATTATAAAAAATATTCAAACTGAACAGAGAACTATTTATATAGAATATTATCGAAATAACGAGTCTTATTTTAGAAATTTTTGAAAACTGTAGGTCGTCTGACTGACTTTTTCTTCGAATAAGATAACTTCAAAGCTATAAATTTTCGAACAAATTTAATTAAAGACAACCACAATTATATATTTTTTCGTTTCAAAGAGGTGCCCGCGAAGCTAGCGTCTGCTAAGAAGCTAGTATAAAATACGAAAAGATTATAATTAAAAGAACTTATTATTTGTTTCCGTCTACGATATACGAGACTTGTAAAGTTTGAGATTTTTTGTGTTGAAATAAAATGAATATTGGAACACGTAAAAACTTTGCTTGTGTTAAGAGATTTTTGTTATTTCACGTGGCGTCTGTGCTAATAAGATTAATGTTATTTTATTAAAGCATAAAGTCTGTTACTTTTTGCATGATTATGACATAATCAAATTAAGCAGTGCGGTGATCCATTGTTGTAGACAATGCGTCTAGTCAATGTTTCTCACCGTATACGCATATGACTCACAATGACGTAGCAAACATCACGCTCACGGACCATATAGGATAGGTTAACCATTTGCACTGCGGGCCTTTTACTATTTTTCACTGCGTGTATTTTTGTCCGTGTGCGTATACGTAATATTTTAGTGGACAACTGAAAGCATATTGTTGCACACATAAGTGTTATGTAATCGTTGTAAAATGCTTAGTTTTATTGAGGCCGATAGTCACTAAGGAGGCAATTTACGGATCGTACATGTATTTCGCGTTCTAATGCGACGGTTCCGGCGCCATCTCTTCTATCTGGTCACTATAAGGAGGGCTCGAAAAAATCTATGTCGAAATTTGAAAGAGTGCGATGTGTCGCTGCGGTGCCTTCGAGTCTGGCGCATTGCAAAGCTTGCGGCGGCGCGCTGTCTGCGCGTTCTTCCGGACCGCACCCGTCCGACCAGTCGTAGCGCCTCCCGCTGCCCGCCTCGGGCGATCGGCCTTCAAAGTTAAATAATTAAATCGAGAGAGCGACTCAGTGACCGCAGCTTTGCAAGCAGGCCCCGAAGACGCGGTTGCGGAAGCCCCTGCCAGCCTTGATGGCGCTGATCTGCGCAATCGCGGCCGGTTTGTTGTGCGCACATTGCGTTGCTGCCGCACCTTATCTTCTCGAATGTTGTTCTAGACTGCTTGACCGCCTTGTTCTTTTAATTGATTGTCTACAAAAAATATGTGTAGGAATCAGTTCGGGTCTGATAGTTGAATTACTGGTTACGCTTATTTGTAACGAAGTAAATTATGTTATGTAATAATAATATGTCAATGAATAGGGTAGCTCTATAATATTGATTATTATTTGAATCTATGAGATTGTCAGCTCTAGTGAACTTTAAGTTGTATGACGACAAAACTAATGCTATAAATATAATATACATTTAGGAACATACCGAATATTCAAATTCGTCAGAATATTTATTTTCTTATTAAGTAAATCCTGATTAATTTAAAATTAAATTTTACGCAAACTTAAAATTAGATTTTATTTTAATCAGTATTACCATTTTTAAATCACGTTTTAGCTAAATTAGCATTTTAAAACATTGATTATATATTAGATTCTTCTAAATTAATACATAACTTATTATCAATGTACAAACATATTTTATGTTAGGCACACAATTTTAATGTTATTTTATATTTGTACAAAAAAATAAAAATCTTATAATAATCTATATATAAATTAGCAAAGACAAAACAGTTTAGTTTGTCAACCGATTTCCTTTTTATGTAGCTGTTGGCGAGCTTTAATCTTCTCTATAATATAAAAATGAATCGCTGAATGTGTTGCTAAGCGCAAATCTCGAGAACAGCTGAATCGATTTCGCTAATTCTTTTTTTAGAATAGTCCTTGAAGTACGAGGATGGTTCTTACGGAGAGAAAAATTTAAAAAATTGCCTGAAAAAGTCTAAAAACAACACTTTTCTATACTCCCATACAAAAGATTCGTAATAATACTTAAAAGTCAATTTGAACTTTAATACTATACCATAAAGTTTAAGTATTAGGGGAGAGGTTCCTAGAAGGCAAAGCAATTGAGTGACGTTAGTATCGTATAAATATTAATGTCAATATTTGTCAATATTATTAACAAAAAAAAAAATAAAATTTACGTGGCTAACGCTGGCTAATAACTATTTGTATCAATTTAAAACGTACCTAGCGACGAACCCGAGCGAAGCGAGGTTACGTCGCTAGTATTATGAATAAAAAAAAGATTATGGTCAATTTTTGACCACTGGGCGATCACTCGTAATACTATTTGTTATTGCTCTATACTGTAGATAAAGCTTAAATAAGTTTTAATGTTTTAATAAACCTTTCTCCTAAGTGAAGCAAAGAAACTTAGAACGCGGATACGAATAAATAAATGTATTAAAAATACTTTAAATATTTATCATACTTATACCATTAAAAAAAGTTCTGCTGTTCTAGTTCTACAAATGCATGTCTTCAAATATTTCAACTTATATTAAAGTATTATTATGTAGGTAAATATATTTGAAGACTAGCAGAACCCGCGGCTACGCTCGCGCTATAACTACAAAAAAACTCTAAAAAGGTAGGCTTCATACAAACTTTCATCCCCTATTTTACCCCCTTATGGGATGAATTTCGAAAAATGCTGAAACACATATTTATTTAATTGAAGAGCATTAATATCAAGTTTCAAGTAATTCTGATCATAAACATTTTTTTGAGTTGTATTATGACGTGTTTTCCCGTGGGAATTAGATAATCTTCCGCGGTAAAAAGTAGCCTATGTCACTCTCCAACCCTCCAATTATCTCCACTCAAACAATCATGCCAATCCATCTCTCCGTTTCGACGTGAAAGAAAGACAAACAAACACTTCCCCATTTATAATATTAGTATGGATACGTACATATAACTTTCATGAACATGTTTGAATTTACTTTTATATATGTTAAAAATGTAGACAACTATTTTTAGTATTTGAGTACGGATACACAGTTACATATAATTTCACGAAAGCTAACAAGAAAAACAAACAACTTGTAACGTTTTATTTAAATTCTACATAGTTATTGAGTGACGGGCATCCTGTTTTATGGGTTGTCGGCGACTCAACAGTCGGACGTTTCTGCGAATCAATGGATATTGTCGCAAATTGCCGCTTTCGCCACCCGCTGAATAATGCATGCGATAACATACATAACTTCACGTCGCACACTGGCCTCGCGCCGCTCAAAATCATCGCCCGCGCTCGCGTCCGCTCTCATCCGCGTTCGCAATACTCGACAGCGAACACGTTTCCCCTAGGTACCTATGCCATATTATGTAAACGTACAATGGAAAAAGTTATTGCTTAACAAACATTCTAATTATTCTATCTACGAAGTTGCCAAAAGGCTATCGTTAAACTTTCCAGCCTCGTCTGTAGCATATCTATAATCCTTTAAAAAAGAAACTTTATAAAGGTAATATAAAATTACTAGGGCGATGATGATGATCTGTCAGCAGTAGTCGGATACGGATACGGATTGGCGTGGCACGGTGATGGCGGCGTTTCCCACAACGCCAGCGTCGACCAGTTCGTCGGAATGTGGTCGCGGCACCGGCCCGCACTTTCACCAAAACAATTCGTTAGCGGCCTCTTTCGCCACCGCACCGCATGCCGCGCTACCCCGCACCACCCGCACTAACCTGTGAAAGACACATGAAAATTATTGACATATTGCACTTTTCAATATTTATCTATGATTATCTTACCTACCCTTAAACAATTTCAAGGTGTCTATCTAAAAACGTTTGGAATATAAGCAATTAGAATTGAATTCCATCTCAGATGAGATCAAAAAAGAAATTAGTAAAAGTCTCACAAATCTGCTAATACAGTAGTAATGTTATTTGTATGGCAACTGCCTATTCCCTACGATTTATATCCTTCCAAGTCGCATGTTTTCAAACTTTATAGAAACATCTTATTAGGAAAAACTGTGTCATCATTCCGTTTCTTTATTTTCTCCTATAGTCTGATTTTTAATTCCACGGAAATATGACAGCTGTCATTCTTTGACAATTCAGATATATATCATAAACCTTTTCTGCTTTGAATTTTTAATATAAAATAACAAAAAAATGAAACAGAATTAGATCAAGTAAACTATATGTATGACATTATAAATACTCTTTATTTTGTGCATTCAATGTACTAGTCTATAATGTAAATTTTTAATGGTTAAATGAAAAAAAAACAGAGTAAAACAAAATATAAGAAATGAAAATATTTATTAATCATTATTGCTTATATCATCATTGTCATCATCATCCATTCGGATTATAAAAGAATTACACACACTATCCATCAGATCATTAAGAGGGCACATTTTATCCTTTTCTTCAATGATATGGTTTATGCATTCTTGCCAAAAATAATAATAAAAACTCGTGAACGATTGTTGTGGACCTGTCTTTTTGGCACTTTCTAATTCTTTTTGCCAATTGCAAAGATTTTACAAACAAAGAGGTTTTCCTAAAAAAGGCTTGCAACCTATGTATTATTGAACAGGGATTCCTGTAATAGAAAAATAATTTCCTTAATAATTATTCTAACTCCGGTAATATGATAATAAAAAAATAATCACCATTTTAGAGTTATCAATAATTTTTTAAGTCTTAGTTTTTCTAATTGAAACCTTAAATTCAAGAAAGGTTTATTTTTTTATTTTGCTAAAATGCTTTCCGTTTTTAGTGACAATGTTTCAAAGCTGACAACATTTCTGAAATGTCAGAATTCCGTCGAATTAAAAATCAGACTATAGTGTCCTTTATATCAAGTTGTACCAATAAGAGACAAAAATATTACGATCATTCATTTATAGTTTTAATTCCACAATAAAGTTGCCAAAATTCAAAATTACCGCTCAATCTCATTCGTGTCTTCCTCACAAAACGTGACACTGGCAGAATGGATTGCGTCTGTTAACGCAACTATAAGCCATTATTAAAAAAAAAAAAAGAGACAAAAATAAATAAGCTTAAAAAAGTAACAAAGTAAGTTAACATTGCACCACCAGCATTTGTTAGGTGTAACTTTAATATTGAAAATTATTCTTGGGAAACAATAGGTATTTTATTAAAAGTGCTTCATATGTACTTATAAATTGTTAGTTTTTATAAAAAAAAACCTATTTCCTTATCCTTAAAAAAGAAATGTAATAATAATAATGTAATTTTATAGGTATGGACAGCTGTCTGGCATGGTAGAGCCCGTGTTTGGTGTGCTTGGAGCAGTAGCTGTGGCTGCGGCGAAACCAGTGCTGCCGTATGCACTCGCATTCGCGGCAGGTGCTATGATATATGTCGTGGCCGATGACATCATTCCTGAGGCTAATGCATCGTAAGTATCATTCATTACATTTACATATAAAACCACACTTCGTTGGAAACTTTCATTAAAGCAATAAAATTAAAGTAACTGAATACTTGACCTATCAATATTAATAAATTAGTAATATCACTTAACTCAAGATATTTATAACCCCACTATAAACAAATGCATAGATTCAGAATTTTTTTGTTTCTATCACTTTGCAAATTAGGGTCCATTATCGGTAATGCTTACGATTGTATCTGGGTTTGTCTCTCTCTCTTATATGTTGTATCATAATGGAATAACTTAGCTAACCTTGAGATTTGCCCAAAACATATGACAAGCGCAAGTCTTTGTTCTGACCCTCGCGAAACAAGGCCCTCGAGTCCGCTTTCAATACCTACCAGATAAAATCCCTTACTGAGGCCACATAAAACATATAGCCATATTCATTTTAAATACTCGTCTTTAAGTAATGAGTACACGATATTGTGTTTTCATAGATTCAAGTTGAGTCTTACTTATTCCACACACAGGTGGTAAAACATATTTGAAACGGTTGGTTATCTACAAAGCAAATCTCGAATCTCAGAAACAGGCTCCTGTCATAATTGGATTGACGAGGGTTCCGATATTGCTTGATTATTCTGATTCATATTGGTCTTTCGAGCTTGGGATTTAAAGCTTGCTTGTTAGCAACATGATGTTCTAAGGATCCCGTTAGGATGTCAGAATCTATTGTAATTTGTGTATACTTCCCCTTAGCGACACTTCTTTGTACATCTTCCGTATTGTCCAAAACCGGTCTATGTTCCCTTCTGTCCAAACTCGTCCTTCAGAGTAATTTACTAAATTGTTCGTATTAGCTAACTATCAATGTTTTTTATAGACATTTAATTTGTATTAAATTTGTGTACTCTCGGGATGATTCGTTTTTGTTCATAGATTTCCATTTATTGATCTCATTGGTATTTCACGCATATTTTCCCACGATTTCTAATTGGTTGGTTATAGCCATTACGTAATACTGAAAGTTGGTGTTAAAATTCGTTCAAAAGTACCCACAACATTACAAATTTTATTAGGTAACGGATTTACACATATCACTGTGATTTTTTGTAATTGAATTGCCCGGATCACGGTATATTGCTGCGTAACAAAATGTATCGGTAAAAATGGGCAGAACGGAATTTGATTTGATCGTTTAATGTTCGCACTTCGCGGAGCACAATCGATTTGTTATATAACATTTAACAAATATGTAGATTCAATATGATATGTAGATCTATTTATTTACGTAATCGAAAATTGCTCCTTGAAATGCCATAGTGTAAATGCGAATGTTCGTGTGGTGCAAGCGGCACATGTAGTGTGGGCGCGCTGCGACGGCGGGTTGCGCCGCAAATACTTGGACAAAAATAGCGACGCGCCGTCTGGCACCCTGGACCCGACAGTTTTATACTGCATTTTCTATAATTTTTGTTTTTTACTGATGTAATGAGACAAGATACGAGTATAAAACATATACCTATCGGTCTTATAAAAAATATAATGAAAGTTATAAAAAAATCGAAAATTTACAGCATAGTTCAAAAGATTCTTTATTTTATGAAAGTTGTTAAATTATATGTAGTGTATGCACATGTTATCTATGTTTTAAGCACAGATAAAAAGTAGTAAATGTGATAAATGAAAAAAAAAAACATTATTTGTCAGATAACTTATACTAGTTTATAACTAACTGCCATTGATCAAATCAAGCTTTTTAATTTCATGTATCTACAATTTAAAGAGTGCATTTCTTTACTAACTTTACACTAATATATTTTCCGTCTGTGTATGTCACTGCGGAGGGTAGCGCGTGCGCGAGAGCTTTGCGTTTATTTACAGCGGCACGGAGGGCGGGCGGCGGACAACCGTGGTGTCGCGTTATCAAGTAAATTCGGTGCGTGCGTGGGATTGTCACCGTCTCGCCACTGTCAATAATAATAAATAACGCGAAATAACATATTTGTTACTGGGATAAAGCTGGTGACGATGTTCTAGTTTGTCTAAGTACTGTCGTCACTGTCTGAGAATTCTGCGCGCCAGCTGACACTCCCTGACCTACCTCCAGATATCACAATACGCATTCAGGATACGCACTTTTATACCTTTCGATATTTAAATAAGCTACGATTGTGCATAGGGCCGAGCACCTCACAGATTTTATTCGTCGCGATTCGTTTTAATGTGATCAATATTATCTAACAAGATGCTTATAATAATAAAAAAGGGTCAAATGTAATAAAAAATATAGCGAATAAAACTTTTTATACAAAGTAATACAACTTATATTTAAAATATACTAAAAGTTGTGCGTAATGTTCTGCTAAAATAAGGCAACAGTTTAAAAAAATAATTTATCATTATATATGAGACTAACATTGCCCGCGGCTCCGCCCGCGTTCAGATGACCAAAAACCAAATTCTTAGGTTTTACATATTAGTGTACTCTTACATTGCAGTTTTTGTATTTTTTCTCAGAAATGAGATATTTTTCCGCGGCAAAAAGTAGCCTATATGTTGACCCGGATAACCAGCTACCATCATACCAAATTTCATCAAAATCCCTCCAGTGGTTTTTCCGTGATGCGGTAACAGACAGACAGACAGACAGACAAATATTCTAAAAACTATAGATTCGGCCTCTGTATTGATAATAATGTTTATTTCAATAAGATTTTCCAAAAAATATCTAATGTAAAAATTCGGCTTAGTTACAATTTTATTATACGAGTTTGTATAGAAGTCAAAGTTATACTATGATTGTCCACTATCTTTTTGTTTGTAGCTTGTAATGAGTTTGATCCATTAGCACAAGTATTAAAGCGTTATGTTTGTACATATTACATTATAGATACTTTTTAGTATAAAACCTAAGTGACCAAGAAACTATAAGAATGTGAAGTATCCATAAAATTATTTAATGTTAGCGAACCTTCCGCTTCGTTTAAGCATCGACATATTTCGGACCGAAAAATAATATTTATCAAATTATAAATATTTTGTGCGATTATATAGATAATGTATGTATAGACATAGCTTATTAAGTTCATGATTTACGATAAAGTCTGGTTATACTGGACTTTAAAAGGAACTGATTCCCTAAATTAATAAAAACGAGAACAAATTATTACTCTACTTTTAATACTTGAGAACGTAACATGATCTATTAAAAACAATAGTGCCCGATTTCACCAACAACCCATAAGCTACCACTTACGTATGGGATCCCTAGCTTAAAAGTCCCTTAAACTAGCCCCTAAATTAAATTTCGTTTTACGATCGTCTTTAAGCCCATATTTCGACACCTAAATTTAGGGGGCCTTTTAATATTTAGGTGACGTTGGTGAAATCGGGCATAGGTCTCGGGGGCAAATGCAATTTGTATGACATAAACAACGTCGAAATGCGCAAGCGCCCGACTCGTACTTAGTATATGTACATTGTACATACATACATTTTACATTTAAAGTTAGAAAAAAAAATATTAAAAATGAACAGTATAAGCAACTACAAGCTATATTTAAATAGCTCACATTTTATGTATTATAATTAAGATTAGGAGCAATTTATGAACAATAAAAGTGAAATACGAAATAGAAATTTTTAAATTAAAAGCTTATAAAGCCTTTTTAAATTTCGACATTTATATTGTATTTTTTTACTTTATAGTAATATTTTAAAGTTAAAATAACCAACATTTTTTACAAATTGTGATCTGCATAATGTTCCTTTATAAACAATCTGAAATAGCCGTTTCATTTCATTTTCTGATAATTTAACTTATATGTATGTACGTATTCATATCACGATCGAAATTCGTAGTTTTTATTCGAATTCAAAATATTTTATTCAGCAAAATGATAATACCTAGGAATTTAGTGGACTCCGCCGGTTTTTACACTTCCCTATTTAATAATACTATGCCATTATCAACAAGTTTAAAATTAGGTGTTGAGAATTTTATTAATTTTGTCTTATTATAATATAATTCTGTCATTATGAAGCTTCAGAAAACTTCACCTAATACAAATTAATTCGTATTCCTAAAATTTAAAATTAACAACGCAACAAAAGAAAAATATACTTTACAGGATTCCATTCAGCCGGAAGTCGGAATCCTGATCAAATCACTCACGTGAATGATTTGTTTGTCTGTTACAGAATATTTTATCTACGTACAT
Organism: Brenthis hecate; assembly: GCA_951806755.1. Lineage (NCBI taxonomy): Eukaryota > Metazoa > Arthropoda > Insecta > Lepidoptera > Nymphalidae > Brenthis > Brenthis hecate. The sequence continues at coordinate 5,893,927 of OX638276.1, read as the reverse complement.
CAACCGGAAAACTTATATCTAAAATTGGAAAATGTCTAAATTTGGTATAAAAATTAAATCTATACATATAATTAAATTGTAACTAAGTCGAATCGGTACATTAAATATTTTTTGAAAAATCTAATTGATATAGAAATTATTATCGATACAGAGTCCGAATCTATAGTTTTTAGAATTTTTGTCTGTCTGTCTGTCTGTCTGTTACCGCATCACGAGAAAACCACTGGACAGATTTTAATGAAATTTGGTATGATGATAGCTGGTCATCCGGGTCAACATATAGGATACTTTTTACCGCGGGAAAATATCTCATTTCTGAGAAAAAATACAAAAACTGCATTGTAAGAGTATACTAATATGTAAAACCTAAGAATTTGGTTTTTGGTCATCTAAACGCGGGCGGAGTCGCGGGCAATGCTAGTCTTAAATAAATTCTAATCCTAGAGGTTCCTTTGAAGGGCCGTTTGAAATAAATGCCGAATGCATCGCATAATGTCATATCAAATCAAAGAGCTCATTAACAGGGATACAAATATCTATTTTTATATTTTTACGTAAATACTTTATCAAATGTTAATTGAAAGAAAGCAAACAAAATTATGTACGTATATTGTTTAATTTTTGAACCATATATTGTTATCATATTTTAGTTGTATTAATAGCGTTTGTAATTTAAATAATAGCATTAAATCTTTTTTTTTTTTTTGGATTACATGACTATCAGAAAGACACAATTTCGTTCTGAACATTTATTAGTCATAACTTGAAAAATATGTACGAGTACGTTTACACTATTTATATATATATATATATATATATATATATATATATATATATATACATACATAAAATAAAACTACATATAAGTGCTTATATTTTTACGTCCTTATTACATTTATTATGTGCAATATCAAAATCTTGAAATGTTGAATCGACTTTAGCCTAATTAAGACTTTATTGTCAGAATTTAAATTACGTGTATTCAAAATATTAATCTTTAGGTACAACACACATTATAATGAACGATGAGAAAAGTTTTCATTTTGGTTCAGCTATTGCATAAAAAACTAACTTTAAATATAAGAAGAATAATTCAACTTTACTCTGAAAGGAAAGATCGAAATGTCGAAAAATGTTTTATCAAATACTTTTAAATAAAGAAAACTTAATTTTGAGACACGTCCGTAAATAAGCGAAAACATACCCATTTCCCCCCAATTCGCCTACTTCACTCGCAGTGCTTTCAAGAATTTTGTTACAAATTGAAAGTTTGAAACATTTATAGAAAATTGAATTGAACATTTATAATATCTATACAGAGAAATAAAATTGAAATGCCTGTTTGTAATGTCAAAATAACAGCTTTTTACTAAATGCATATTAAATTATATACGGTACTTATAAGAAAACACAATTTTTAAAATTTTTGTCTGTCTGTCTGTTGTTTGTTCCGGATAATATCTGAAACGGCTAGACTGATTTTGACGGGACTTTCACTGGTAGATAGCTGATGTTATAGAGAGTAACATAGGCAACTTTTATTTTAGAAAAAGAATTAGGGTTCCGCTCAAAAAAAAAAAACGTACCTACGGACGAACCCGAGCGAAACGAGAGTAAGTCGCTAATTTCTTAACATATAAATGATGAATTATTCACAATAAGAATGTTTACATTATAACTTGTCTCATACTGGATAGATACGCATATAAGTATGTGGAATCGTTTTATTCTAATGGGCTATAATTCCAGTTAGCGGATTCCGTCCGGCTGTCGATGACTATTGTTTCTCTAAATCCAAGTGCGTGAGACGCAAGCGCCATCGCTGGTCTTTCCGATATCGTAATTTTGCTACTTACTTGATATTCACATGTCGTCTGATCGTTATTTCTCAATGGCTCGCATTGTATGACGACAATATTTTATAACGGACCTCGATGTATGTTCGGGTACAGCAACGAACTATTGTGCTCACCCTGTACTATTGGAAGCCGTCATAATATATCAATTTGACTGCGGAAGCATTAAATCTGCCCTAAACAGGATATTTGCTAACGTTATTTGTAAATTTGGTTACCTCTTTTGATTCTGCCTTGTAAATTCATTGCACTGTCTAATGTCCATCATAAATGAAATTGTAATGACGTAAGAATAATAATAAATATAATAAGTTCACCATAAAGAATAAAAACTATTTATATATGTTTAGTTAAATTCACAGTTATTATGCGTCCACTGTGCTGTTGTTCTACACATACATACTTTAAAAATACACATTCAAAATTTCTTTCATAACATTTAATTCATACAAATTAAAAACCATTTGTTTATGAATAAATTAAAATCTTGATATATTTCTTCAGTGCAGTTGTTTTCCTTGTAAATTAGCCTATTTTACATAAATAAGTAGTCTCGCCCAGTTATATTGCTTTCTTTTTATTTTTTCCCAATGTACCTCCGCAATGCCTTATTACCTATGCAGGATTTCTAAAACAACTTTTTTTTTTTGTAAAATTTAACATTAAAGCTATGAGACCATAACCTATCAATTCATATTAAGCTTCATTTAGTTTTTTTTTTAATATCGTAAGTTTCATTAATTTGATTTATGTGTACAGTGGCAACGGAAAGCTGGCGACATGGGGTTGCATCGTCGGATTCACGGTCATGATGTGTTTGGATGTAGGTTTGGGGTAAACCCATGCTATCGTGTGCCTTCATATCATTGTTAATGGGTAAAATGACGTCGCTCTTAAATTATACATATTATATAATTTGGCAATAGATTTTAAACATATTCATTTTAAATTGTATTGATTTAATTGCAGATTAAATAAAAGTTTAATTTTCAAAATGAGTAAAAAATAATGTTATTGAGATTTGTACGGTTATGTATGTTTTGTGCAAAATTTATTTAGGTCTATCAATTCATATATTGATAATGATCGAACTGAGTGTATGATAACAATATAAGTTCTTGGCTAACGCCATTTTATTTTTATTTCACAATTCCTTTTGTATTCAAGTCAACGAAACATATAAGGTTAAATTGTAGGAATCTACTTCTACAATTATTACAGAAAGGTTAATGTTACTCGTATATTACCCTACATATTACGAAACTTGTAAGTATATTTTCACACAAGCAGCTGGCCAATTTAAGTTTTTTCTAGTTTTACTAATTATCTTTTTATTATTTCAATAATTTATCGATAGATAATAATTAAAGAATCCTATGTAATTGAACTGCATACGTTTATTTATTTTCACAGCTGCTTGTGTAAGCTCCTTGTATAAACATTTTAAAATATTGTTTCTGTGCTTGTAAAACTTGTAAATATTTTAGAATATTTAGATATGCTTTTATATAGTTTATTTATAATATACGCAAGTCCTATATGTTCTCTTGCACAAAACATTTAAAATGTATATGCGAGTGAATTTTATGCTATTTATTGAAGGCAAATTGATTGTAAACTAACATACGACTCTGGCGCTGATAAACGGTAACAATTGATATTTATTAAGTTAATTATTAGTTAAATTTAGTGTTTTAAGTAATGAATTATTTCAATTTTTGAACTTAAAATTTATTCCGTAGTACAAATTATGAAATTTTTATTTAAATTACCAATTGGTATATTTTTAGTTGAATGTTCTTCTGTTACAAGATCCTTGTAGTTACTAGTTAGGATCAGATATATTGTTTATATAACTCAATATATGGTTCCATGTATGTATATAATTATATTATTTAATTAAAGATGGATGAATGGAAGTGTGGATAAGATAAAAGTTCCAGTGTTTCCGAACTACAGTATTTTTAATATATAATTAGCAGCGATATTCGTAAAATGAATAAGTATATTATTAGAAATAATATGTTATAACTATTTGAAAATTTTAATTTAATTTATATACATGTAATAATTATTATTTAATTAAGTTGTAAAGTTGTACCAATTCAAAAAGAAATGCCAAATTTGAACGTTTTATTGCAACGATGATATATACATATATTTAAATTATATACTGTAATGTTGTCATATTAAATATCAACGATAAACCCTAGCATAAATCAGGTGCAATTGTAAAAATTAAGAATTTGTAAATTTTATAAATAAAATGTGATTTTCTATTAAAATATTTTGTATAATTTTTATTTATTTTTGTAGATCAGTAGAAGCTGCTTGTCACAGTTCTTATTTCGCCATTCTTACAAGTGTACTAATAGACTAGACTGACTTGTCAAAACGTAACCTATTTGATATCATAGACAACCATAGCAAGAACAAGACTGTAAATAATACTTTGAATCATTAATTCCAACTACCGAGAATTAGAATTAACATCAACATGCATTCTATTAGATTAATGATGTTGGTATCGTTTATTAGGAATATTGACCCCAAATTATATGAGGGTAAATTATCTATAGTAAAGTTAAACAGTATACATAAAACGGGATAGTGTCGTCGTACGTTGATATGAAGTAGCGGATAACATAACAAACGAGGAGGAATTGCATTAGAAAAGTATAAGGAAGGGCGCTACGCGGCCGTTGACCCCAGGGGCGCTGCGCTCGCGCACCCAAACACACAAATTCTTGGGCGTACGCAGCTGCAGCGATGCGATAAAATCCTCTCAATGGCATCTCTGGCGCGCCTGACGCAATATGGTGTCGCGCATACGCTTCCGCGGCTTTCAACTAGATCTAGTCCTTACACAGTATAGCCACGAGTATGATCTTAGAATAGCACAAATAACATTTTGAAATACAATTTCATTACGGTTCAAAGATGTGCATTAGGTAACCGTATATGGCATTTCGCGTACGGCAGTTACTATCTTGTAGCAGCAGTCACATTTGGTTTTTAGAAATTTTATCTGTTAAACTTAATTTCCACATCGGAATTAAAATTTTTATTTCGCTTCATAAGAATGGGCTTAATAAAGGTACCTTTCTAAGGTTAGGTCCTAACTTGCGTGTTCCTATACTAATGGAAAACTGTTTATTGTGGACTAAATAGAAATATACAGAAAGCAGGGCTACAGGAGGTAGTTGAACATGGTAGCGCAAGTTACCAAATTACCAAACCTATAATTAAAATCAAAGACTTGTCACGTATTATATTAAAATTTTGTTGTTCATACAAACATTTTGTAACATTACAAACTAAGGGCAGTTTATCTGTTTTTATTGTCTTATTTTTTTTTTTTCAATTCAATTCTTTAGATTTGTGGCTTCTAGGCCTTTGAGTACAATTTACTTCGCCAATGCCGCATAGTTTTTTTTTTTTTTTCAAGAAAGTGTATTCAAGACGTATAGATCATTTTTGCGCTTATATTATTTTATGAATGCTTAAAAAAATATCTTTCTAATTTGTTTAAAGATTAACATATATCGTCAATTTAAGGTCACGATGCATACGATCAATGTTGACTATACACTATACAGTGAAGCTCGGTCGGCCTCATTTCCATTCATTCGGTGTTTGTTGACAATCTATCCGGCGGTGGCGCGGTCAGAGGGCGCGGGGTGCCCCTCTCGGCTGCAGTCAGCCGCGTGCGCCCGCGCCCCGCGCATGTGCAACTTGCACTGTTGCGTCGGAACCCGAACCTGCCTTCGCGCATCCTTAACCGTCTTAAATCCGCAACCACGATCACTGAACATACGCAACATACACCCGGACCTATCACCTCCGTTTACAGCCACAGCCGCTTGTGCATATCAGTAAGTTATGCATGAATGTCTTTCACAATACAAACAATTCTACATGAAGGATGTTGTTCATTTACCTCGTGGCACAAACGCGCGACGTGACGTATACCGCGTTCGAACGTCACAATGAATGTTCAGATGAATTAATGATCGCGACAAAGGAATGTTTACGTTCTATTGCAATGTACAGGATCAAACCGTGTTATGATGAAATATATATATATATATATATATATATATATATATATATATATATATATATATATATATATATGTTTTACTAAACTTGTATTGTATCTGGTATAGTTATGTCGGTTTAGGGGCAAATATAAAATGTTTTGTGTATTATTTATAATGAGAATGAATTGCAATTTGCGGTGTCCAGACATGGTCGGAAGTGGGAGCTCAACGGCCGGCAGCCTCGACGCACACCTGCCCGTCACGCCGCGCTTACGACGCCACTCGCATTGTATTTCATTTTGCTATCTTTTAGTACGTATCAATTCGTGGATACTTCACGAAAGAAAATTTTATTCCCACATGTTGTCACTTGTCATTGCCAAAAGCGACTTACAATAGAAAACGTAAATTGGTACTTTAGATGGAGTATCATTTGTGTCACGTAAACAAATTGTAATTAATAATGGTGAATAAATTTATATTGAAATGTAGTGTACATAGGTAGTAAGATTATATTTTAATTGTGATAACACTTTGTATATCTGACGACTTTTAGTACAACAGCGATGGTAAACAACAAAAACAAAAGCTTTTGTTATTGGCGAGCTTAAGTGTTATCAGTAAAAAAAAATTGAAAATGGTTTATATATATATATATATATATATATATATATATATATATATATATATATAGTTAGTTATATTCTATAATTAAAAGTTGAGTTTTTCTCAAATTAACAATAATTATTTTGCTCGAATTTCGATGACTAGGTGAACACACAATAATTATATAATTATTTGTATTAAAATCTACAGTAATATATTTTTCAAAAAAAGCTTTTTAACTTAAACATAGAACTTTATTTGTAACCGCTTATTTTCTTGTTTAAAATTTAACTAACCTTTTACGAATTGTATGAAATCATCGGTCCTCTTGAAGATTTTCATAAATAAACCCTATTTGTTGTAAATTTACACATCAATTACGACGAGAATTTAACAAAATTTGAGAAACATGAAAATAACCTTAGCGGACAGAGATAGAGCTCAGTAACTTTTAGCGTTTATTGAGTCAGCACGTGGTTTTCAAAGATAGATTTTTCTCAATGATACAAATGATGGCATCTGTATTTTGTGCTATAGAGAATACAGCCTACTATAGACGTCAATAGCATATAAGATGTCATTTTTGCTAAACTCGCGGCCTCTACATTCGCATGCATACCATTCTACTATATAGCGCAACACGAAAAATATGATTTTTAGATAGCAATAGCTTATGTGTAGTGCTAGTCGATTTTTTATGCTGATACGTGAAATAGCGCCCCTGAGGTATTATAGTCTTGTCTAAACTACCCCGGTGGTGTAGTGGCTAGCATGTACGGCTGCACACTCGGAGGTCCTGGGTTCGAGCCCCGGGTCGGGCCAAGTTTAGTTATTGAGTCTTTCTGTATAGTAAGTCTCAGTAACAGCCCGGAGTTGGGAAGTTGGCGGTGTTTCACCCCCGTGCCTCGGAGAGCACGTAAAGCCGTCGGTCCTGCGCCTTAACTCTCACCGGTCGTGTCGAGCAGTCGTCCCACCGGAGTATGAGAGTGATAGGAATAGAGAGTGCACGTTGTGTCTGCGCGTACACTTGTGCACTATAATATCTCCTGCGCAGTTGGCTAGTCTCAATGAGATTGGCCGCCGTGGCCGGAATCGGCTAGGAGAACATCATCATAGTCTTGTAAAAAGTGTATTTAAGGTAGAAGCTAGATGAAGCGCTGATGTAGAGATTACTAATCGATCTTTATAACAGTGGTAAGATAAGTTGTAGATATGTTACCAACTTATAAACATTCTAAGTTATATAATATCAGTTTAAGGATGTGATAAGAGAACTGCTAAATGTATCTTTAAAAAAAAATAAACATCGAGTATTGCGCAATGATAGATATTAGTAAAGAATGAAGAAATGCCGTCCTGTGCAATAGACATTGCAAAGTCGTTGCCTCACTCATAGATTTAATATGCAATGCTAATTTATTTTCTCTTAAATGTAAGAAATAAAAGAAAATATTAATGGAATATACTTGGTATATTTGCAAAAATTGTATCTTAATATATGTAACTAGCAGAATCCACGGCTTCGCTCGCGCTAAAACTGTAAAAAATCTCTAAAAAGTAGGTTTCATAAAAACTTTCATCCCCTATCTTACCCTCTTAGGGGTCGAATTTTAGAAAACGCCGAAATACGTAACTCACTATTTTTGCCGTACTTAATTCATACGAAATTTCATGCAAATATGTCCAAGGAATAAAAAGCTTCATACAAACTTTTATCCCCAATTTCACCCCCTTGGGAGTTGAATTTTGAAAAATCCTTCTTTAGTGGATGCCTTCGTCATTATTATGTGTACGAAAATCAATTTTCTAGCCTTAAGGGATTGGGCCTGTGCGTTGATACATCAGTCAATCACTTTTGCCTTTTATTTATATAGATTAAAATAAAATTGACGTTCATTTTTAACCGACTACCAAAAAGGACGAGGTTGTATGTTTTAGAATAAATTGTCTAAAAATTACTATCTTTGTTATATTGGCTATCTAGGTATAAATCTATACTAATAGTATATAGAGGTAAAGTTTGTGAATTGTGAATTTGTGAAGTTGTAATGGGTAATCTCTGGATGTACTGAACCGATATAGATAAAATTTGGTAAGAAGGTAGTTTGAGACCATGGGAAGAACATAGGATATTTTTATCCAGGAAATCATCCATTAAGAGGGTGAAAATGGGGATGAAAATTTGTATGGAGAATCAACCAAGGGACGAACCCGAGCGAAGCGAGGGTGAGTTGCTAGTAATTTATAACTTGCAACCAACATTCGATAACATTAATTCAGAAATCACAAACAGTCACAAAATGAAATGTAGTTATTTATCTTTTTATTTTTTACAAGCTTAGCAGTTATTTTCAACATGACCATCCAATCCAGTTTACTGTTAAATTTCAGTTTAAAACTTTACACTAAAAATGAATTCACTCCCTTCTTATAATAATCTAAGATAAAAGATGATAGAAAATTGAAGGATTTTTATTGATGAAAAAATTAGTGTGCATTTAGAGTAGAAATAAATAAACGATTAGCCGAAAACGTCTCAAACATCAAATCTAAAACTGACCACGATCGCTGAGACTAGCCAGACGTTGTTATGTAAACATTATGAAAGTGGGCTCACTCCGTCTAGATGACTTTTAGACTTAACTATCAGACAAACTATAAATAGCATTATTATTGTGTACATATGACGTAATGTTTACTTAACAAATACAAACCAATAATTTATTTTTTTACTTTTTAAGTTTTAACTGAGTTCCAGTTGACCAGTTAGTCAACTAGTGTCTATGAGAATTTTCTTTAGTAATCGATCGACAATCCAAAAGATTTTACCACTAAATGTAAATTATATTTACAGTAAAATCGAAGATATCATGTAATCTTCAATAGGTTTGAGGCCTGACGTCAAGCACGAGTAAGCGACGACCGGGGCCCGGATGGGGTCCGCGCTAAAAACTAGAAGGTGATAATCAAACGCGCAAAATAATATATGGGTTTAGTAATACATTCTTAAAGACCTATCTGTAGTCGTAGATTATTTTGGATTTTGAAAGGACATAAAACATATAAATATAATCACTTCAAAAAACTTTATGCACTGACTTAAAAAAAATATGCACTAACTCTACGGAAGGAATGGATTTTTCTCGTCAAAATTTAGCGTCAAAAATAAGAAATACGGTATTCGAATACGGAACTAATAACTTTATCAACTTCATTATCTCAATTTCTTATATGTATTTATTTATTCATTTATTTATTATAAAGGCTTACTAACTAAATTTACATAAAAATATTTATTTAACATTATAATTTTACCTATTTGTATATAAATTTAATTTAAAAGTATGCACAGCTTTTTATAGACTTATTCCATTAAAATTTTATGTGGTTAAGAATATATAAGGAGCCATTTCAGTTGTACAGTAAACAAAAGAAGAAAAAAAATGTATGAAACAAGTATCGCCGTTAGTAGTTACGTATGGTTTTGTACATATTATATAGTACATACACACATAACAATTTTTTTTTAAATATGTGGAAATATACGTAAATACTGAAATAAATTGCGCAAATCATCAATAGCTTTTATTTTTGACCATAAATGAGATTTTTTAACTCTTCATCGAAACATTTGTCATAAGTAGGTTCATATAATGATTAGAAATGTAGAGAAAAGGAGTATCCACTAAGATGTAAAATTCAAGAATGAGTAAAACTCAGAATATGAGTTGTTTTAGCTTTTTTTCACATATTCCTTACATTTAACTTGGCAGCGAGGATCTGGCGATTGGGCTATACACATAAGTGTTTTTTTCAGTTTATATCTTTAAGTATGCTTAAATATTTAATGTACATGACTTTTAAGTACTAAGTTATGAATAAGTTGCCCTCTTTATTTTTTGCATTGCAGTGTACAACACCTTACAAATTGGGTGATGGTACCCAACATTGTGCCAATTTAAATAGGCGAGAACAATATTCCGCATTTTGTAATAGACAGGCACTAGTGCATTCTTTGCATATTTTAATACAAACCGAGTACGATTATACACCTTGTCGATTCCATATGTCAATGGTTGCATTATGTGTATATTTATAAAATACTAGCATTACCCGCGGCTCCGCCCGCGTTCAGGTGACTAATAACCAAATGCTTAGGTTTTACGTATTAGTATACTCTTACATTGCAGTTTTTGTATTTTTTTCAGAAATGAGATATTTCCCCGCGGTAAAAAGTATCCTATATGTTGACCCGGATAACCAGCTATCACTATGCTAAATTTGATCAAAATCCCACCAGTAGTTTTTCTGTGATACGGTAATAGACAGACAGACAGACAAAAATTCTATAAATTATATATTCGGCTACAATGTCGATAATAATGTTTGTTTCAATAAGATTTTCCAAAAAATATTTAATGTACAGATTCGGCTAAGTTACAATTTTATTATATGTATAGATTTAAAAACGTACTTAGTAAACCTGTACATAAAATCAATAATCATTTTTAGTAGGTGATACATATATCCTACATGCATATTGTGCCTAATTTGTTTAGTGCTCTAGCTAATCCTATGTTCATCTGGGCTGCATTGGAGCATTTTTAAGTTGTTTCGTATACATTTTTTTTTAATTATGCAAACACAATACAATAAATTTACGAATTCCATAATTCACTGCTGTCGCCTCGAAATCGAGTCATAAATAAATACGTAAATTGAAATTTTTATTATATTTATTTAATTTATATCACCAAACTCCTATTCAATTACTTTAATTTAAGACAGGCCTCAATCTAAGTGAAGGTATTCTTATCTCTACATTAAATACTCAAAAGGAAATACTAAAGGTTATGTTATAAGGTCCTATTTCGAATGGGAGACAGCTGAACAGTGTACACAATAAGCATGACTACTACAGCGTACATACATACATACATATATCAATCATATTGAGGCAAAAGTATCGTTGCGCTCTGAGAAGTGTTAAACGTACCGTTTATAATAAATTAAATATTTAATTTGACAAATAACTAACGACTTCTATACATATAATAAAATTGTAACTAAGCCGAATCTGTACATTAAATATTTTTTTTGAAATAAACATTATTATCGATACAGAGGCCAAATCTATGGCTTTTAGAATTTTTGTATATCTGTCTGTCTGTCTGTCTGTTACCGCATCACAGAAAAACCGGTGGAGGGATTTTGATGAAATTTGGTATGGTGATAGCTGGTTACCCGGTTCAACATATAGGATACTTTTTACCGCGGGGAAATATCTCATTTCTGAGAAAAAATACAAAAACTGCAATGTAAGAGTGTACTAATATGTAAAACCTAAGAATTTGTTTTTTGGTAATCTGAACGCGGGCGGAGCCGCGGGCAATGCTAGTATTATATAAACTCTTCATTTTTTCAAACAAGAACCATTAAATTTCTCATCTTATTCTATAGGTAAGTAGTAACATTTAGGTACTGCTACTTGCTGTAGGTATTTTTATCCTGGTATTAAATTCTTAATCTCAATCATTCAAGTTATGGGAGTAGAATAAACTTAGCCGAAAGTTAAACTGTATAATCCACATAAAATCAAAACAATACTGATGAAATTGACGCAGGCGCAGACTATAACATAGTTAAAGATGTGAAAAAGGTCTCTTATTATGAGCGTTGTATAAATAAAATCAAATTTATACCATAAATACTTACTATTTTTTCGCAAACAACATAAGCTCGCGTATTTACAATGTAGTATAATCCATATGCCTCTATAGTAATTGAGACTTTCCCAAACTTTCCTATCATTTTTTGCCGGTTATATATAAAACATCACGTGACTGATGCCTAATTAAAACGGTCAAAAAATAGACCGTGAGTAACCGTTGATGACGTCGTGGTTCGTACAGGTGTTCCGCGGTGACGCCGCTCTGACGGCGCGGCGAATGCGTCACGGTAACACGAGCCATGCCGTACACCGTTGGTCGGCCCATCACCTCTGAAAGTGTCATCCTTAACTACCCACAATTCATAATACTTTCTTAGATTTACGCAAATATTTGACATTTTAAATAAAACTATCTTTTCGGATTATTTCGCGGATTTATTTTGATTTTTGGTTTCCGACGTTTCGAATGCTTTACAACAATCATGGTCACGGGAGAGACTGAGGTGTTAGATGTCTCGTGTAACAACTATACCTTCGAGATCATATAATTATTGTAAAGTATCAAAAAATCTACTTTAATTTTTTGCTATTTATTATTATTATATTATATATTTAAAAACCGTTACTCCACGCCATAAACACAATAAAATCTTTAAGCTCCATGTTATGATCATATTACTTTATACAGGGCGTAAAGAGAAAACAGCGATTCATTTATCCACGTCATTTAAATTTAAATTGACTAACAATAGGCATATGCCTCCTCCATTAAGGATATCAAATTTATCGTTGCTCTTAATTGTGATAAATCGAATAGCTAACGTCAATGAATGCATATTAAACATAATATTTAGTGGGGTCTTAACTAAACTAAACATACTGTGGATTATATTTAAGAGTTAGGGCCCAAAATGTGTGGTAGACGATGAGCTGGTGGTATATGGTATATAGCATGGGATACTCGAATCATGTCCTAGAGTCGTACTGGTGGGTCAATATTATTAATTATTAATTTTCTATGCCCCGCCATAATTCACCTTTGCTCAAATTGTAAGCTATATGTACATATCTACTTTAGATGAATAGTTCAGTGACGCGATATGATTTCGCGTACCATGTATGTACATAGATTTTAAGTGTGCCACATGTCTGGTATAATTGTAGCGCAGTGTGAGAGCGCTCTAGCAGTCGAGAGGCGATAATGAGGAGTGCAATGGTGACGTCAGGAGGCGCGCGGGTGGGCGCGGGGGTGAGGGCGGCGGCGGGGCGGCGGCGGAGGGGGAGGGGCGCGGGACACCGAGGACGGAGCCGCGCGCCCGTTCATTGTAGTTTTTCGATTATTGTTTAATTAGGGCGAAGCGGCGGCCAGAGGACACCAACTTGCGGACCGCTTTTCCGCTAAAATCGCGAGAAATAACTCTGTTAGTAAAATAATGATGTAATTAATTTCACAGAGTTATTAGTGATATTTACATTTGTTATTTAACTAAATATCGAAGTTCGATAAGCCTTTCACGGATAGAAAATGACAGTTTTCGTAAATATTTTCAGTTTTCACTTATTAAAGTAGCTTACGTTGTCATTGAATATTATAGATTTTCTTTAATTCTTGTAAAGTTGAGTTTCAATAAACAATATCTGTAATTATAAGGAAATTTATTTAAAACACGTTACCTTTTTTTTTTAAAGATAGAAAACGCTACTACAAAGCTAAAAAAATATGGAAATCACATGACTAGCTTTATGTCATTCTCATATAGATATTTTTTTAATTTTTCTATTAATAATAGATACCTAATAAGTATAAGATAATTCTTAGATAACAAAGTTAACTCGTATAAGGAACTTGGCTTTGGTTTTAAAATAGGTAAGTAATTAAGTATATTTAGTTACTTACTGTATAATTCTTATAAAAATAAATAGTTTAACCGCTATGGGAATTTTATAAAAATAAAATTTATACTGGGCGAGGAGCAGGGCACATACATAAACAATAATTAGGACTGTTGATTTTTAGTCTTTTTTATATGTATGTGTACATTACAATATAAATGCAAAAGTGTGTTTGTTCTTACCTATTATGCAGCAATGTATTTTGGCATAGAAATATTTTTGTCGAGAATAGTGACATTGGCAAATTTATCTTATACCAATATATTTAGTTCTTCAAATGACATTTTTAAAGAAATACTGCAGAACACGTGGGGTGTAGAGAAGGCCTCGGCCTCGAAACCTAAGGCCGGCAACGCATCTGCAAGCCCTGCGGTGTTGCAGATGTCCATGGGCGGCGGTGATCACTTTCCATCAGGTGAGCCTCCTGCCCGTTTGCCCCCTTAGTCCCATAAAAAAAACTGATCCAGTAATACCATAAAACAAAGCTTCATTTTTATGCGCGTAGTTTTTGCTATACATATAGTCTTACATTTACTCATACATTAATTAGACACAAATAGATATTATAATATTAGACCAAAACGAAGCAAGAATGCTAGTATTCATATAAATAAGCGACGCAGACGGTGCGTTGGTTGGTAGCGGCTGACTTGCTATCTGCGGGCGGCGACCGTCGGGGGCCCGCGGGGTTGGCGGCGGCGCGGGAAAGAGCGCGTAAAAAGGCGAGCGGCCGGCGCGGGCGCGGATCCGCCGCCGCGCGCCTTTCACGAGGTCGACGCCCGCCGGGGCCCCGCCGAAACCGACCCCGGCCCCCGCTCCGTCTACTCCTGACCCCTCCCCGTACTGGAAATTTTCCCCAATTTTTCAAGTAAGAAAACAAATCCGACTAGTCTTACCGTCTGCATCTCAAACGGTCTCGCATTGTCACCTCGAGAACGTAATCCAACATCTATATTTAGGATGCGTCGTCCGACGCTCAAGGTGAGACGATCGTGTCGCAACTGCAATGACACGAGCACGATCTCATCCATGAGTTTAGTTTTCCCGTTTTCAGAGATATCATCCCTGAGTTCCCTACAAAAATAAGATTAGGCCGAAACTATAACTGAAGTCACAAAGAAAATAATTTACGACACGCCCACAAGACCATCGCACAGACATCGCCTGATAATAAAAGAACCATTAACGTTGAATCAGTTTTTGACGTCGAACTTTAACTATCAAGTCATATGATCTGCAATTTTTATATTTGCGGTAGATCAGGCATCATAAAGGATTACCATTTTAGATTGAGACTATTTTCCTATTAAAATAGTATATTATATATTATTTTCCTCCAGTAATAGAATAAATTTTGTTACATTGAAATTACGTGAAATGTGAAAATAAAGTCATGCTTTAGTTCTAGAAGATGACTAATATACTGTAATATTTCGTAGTGTCGCAGTGATAGAGTCTTATTGTTTGTATGTAGCAGTGGACGTGCACGCTCATCGATAGTATCCGGGCCAATGCCAGCCGTACCTAAACTAGAAAAGTATTGTCCTCGAACGTTCTGCGCGATAACCACAAGCGCCATATGAGGTAATAGGAGTTCTATGTCATATGGCTAGAGTCGAGATTGCAGAGGCAATGTTCATAGAGTTTGCGCGTGAGATATATGGAGTCGCGGCATGCGGGTCGCGCGGCGTTCTCACGCTTTGAATATTCCTGCTCCCGGCTGTTCCCCGCGCCCTCTCCTCGCACCCTGCTCCCCACGCCTTGCAACCCTCTGTGCCCCGTGGTCGGATTCTTGCTCTGCCATCGGCCCTTAGATCACGTCCTCGGACTCCAACTACATAAGGGTATCCCTTAATTAATTTAAACCAACAATATTTAATAATACATTTTTTTTCTTATTATATTTATCTTTTTAGGAATTGTAAATTATTAAGTAGATACTAATTCAATGTTTAGTTTTTATTATATATATTTAGTTTTTATTATACAACGCAGTATTCCACTAAAATATTACTGAATAGGTACTCACTGTTCAGTGTACATTTATTTTATAGGCTGGATCTTAACAATTAAATTTGTGCAATCAGTAATACTTACTGTGTTACTTTCACATAATTTTTATCAGAAATTGTATTTTTAGGTAAAATAACATAAACATAAGTTGTAACTAAAAATACAAAACGAACAAAAATATAAGTGTCCTATATAAAAATCTATCTAAATAGTTAGAGATAAAACTACGCAATCGCGGCGCCATCCGAGGCTCTGAACAAGTGAACTCTTCCTCCGGGCCATTAATCACGCCTTTACGACATTGTTTAGTTCAGTGGGTGAACATTTTTCTATTTCAGAATCATTCATGTAACACCACGCGGTGTGTCGATGGTGAGGACTCCCACGGTACAGACTCAGACATCGGAGCACAATTCATCCTTGACTTACATTTTCAATATCGTACCTTTTGTGCGGGACTCGGTTTCCGTGAGAACTGAATACTTCAAATTTCATGCGCCACTTGGAATAGATTAATATTCCTACTAGAACAATGGATTGTTTTTCTATGCGGGATGTTCAATATAGCGGTATAACGTGCGCCCGCGTTCTATAACTGATTCAACTATTTATTAAATACTTTACTATTTAAACTCAATCAAGAAAGAAAGCATTAAATCTATACATATAATAAAATTGTAACTAAGCCGAATCTGTACATTAAATATTTTTTGGAAAATCTTATTGAAATAAACATTATTATCGATACAGAGGCCGAATCCATAGTCTTTAGAATTTTTGTCTGTTTGTCTGTCTGTCTGTCTGTTTGTTACCGCATCACAGAAAAACCACTAGAGGGATTTTGATGAAATTTGATATGGTGATAGCAGGTTATCCGGGTCTACATATGGGATACTTTTTACCGCGAGACAATATCTCTTTTCCGAGAAAAAATGCAAAAACTGCAATCTAAGAGTATACTAATCAGTAAGACCTAAGAATTTAGTTTTTGGTCATCTGAACGCGGGCGGAGCCGCGGGCAATGCTAGTATAGTATAAAATACGCGGTGAAAGGGTCGCAAAACTCAACATTGAATATAATTTTTGCTCTAGGTATACTGATCGAAAAAGGCACGTAAATTTAAATAATATATATATATTAGCTTTATACACAGCTAAATAGCACTGCTCGAAAATTATAAATTAAATGACGTTTGGGTTTAATGCCCAACACTAAAACTATGGATCTGCAGAAACTGTACAGACTTTTCATAAAGCATAATATAAGTACATATGTATGTATGTCTCTTAGAAAACTAAATAAAATGCAATTACAAACCAAAGACCAAGTTTGTTATGTAAAAATATGGATATGGTCACACTCTGTCTGCACATATTATTCATCTGAGTTAATTACGTGAAAAAAAGCTCTATGACGTTGTGAATAAGATATTTTTTGTTTGTAATGTTTTTAATAAGCATTGATTTTATAAGGTATATTTTTGAATAACTCTATGTAGAAGTTATAATTTTGTAATACTTATTGTTTCATAGACTCAAAATCGAAAAATAGAATCAAATTCAGTCACGATTGTGTATAAAAGTTTTTATAGATTTTATATATATTTTTTGGACAAAATAATACGAGCAACGTCCGTCTAAAGGAGGGTTCCGTACTTAAAAATAATACTATATACGTTTAGGTTTTTTTGTTATAGGTATGACGATGATAGTTGCACTAGATAAAATTATATACTATTCTTTATTGCACATATGTCAAATACAGAGATTAACAAACAATAAAATTAGTTAGCAAAGGTGGACTTATCTCTAGAAGAGATCTCTTCCAGTCAACCTAAGTGAGTTGGAGAGGTAGTATTAAAAAGCAGGCTAAAGTGCAGTTACTCAAATATAAATACTTCAATAAATATATATTATATATACATATAATTATATATACATATAATAAAACATTATACATACTATATACCATAACATATGTACTTACTAATAATAATAATAATGTTCTCATGACCGATTCCGGCCACGGCGGCCAATCTCATTGAGACTAGCTAACTGCGCAGGAGATATTATAGTGCACAAGTGTACGCGCAGACACAAGTGCACTCTCTATTCCTGTCATTTTCATACTCTGGTGAGACGACCACTCGACACGACCAGTGAGAGTTAAGGCGCAGGACCGACGGCTTTACGTGCTCTCCGAGGCACGGGGGTGAAACACCGCCAACTTCCCAACACTGGGCTGTTACTGAGACTTACTATACAGAAAGACTCAATAACTAAACTTGGCCCGACCCGGGACTCGAACCCAGGACCTCCGAGTGTGCAGCCATACATGCTAGCCACTACACCACCGAGGCAGTTATGTACATACTACTACATACACAAATACATATGTATATAATATAATGCATAATAATAGTAGTTAATATAATTATTGTGGAATAACTTGGGTGAGAAGGTGTTGTTTTATTTATTAAAATTATATACAAGTATAAAATATATTTCTTTTAAATTGACCCCCTTCGGCTTCTGTTCTATTTCGTTAACATCTAATACCAGAGTTCGCTAATGTGACCTAACTCTATATCGTATGCACCAAATTTTAATTGTTTTTTTTTTCATTATTTCGTTCAGTAAGCTCCGGGAAAGTAGGCTGTAAAGGAGACAGACTGATAAACAGACCTACAAGGGCCTTTACACATAAAATAAGTTAAGTTGAAATAAAAAACATATTTAGCATATTTAAAACTATAGAAATGTAGCTTGAAAGTCGCGGCCGCCAGAAGGCGACACCAAGGCTTCCGCGAAATGACTCAAGTATCCCTGAATGAAACGCGATACCAGCGCTGTGGAACAACTAAAAGCAAAACGGTTCGCCTAGCGATCTGTTCGTAATTAAAAGTATTATAAAAACAAGTAGAAAGCATAAATTATATGTATTACTTTTTTTTAATTTTCAATTGACTTCCTCAGAAAGGAGGAGGTTCTCAATTCGGCTGTTTTTTTATGTTTTTTACCTCTAAACTCCATCATTTATTAACCGATTGGACAATTTTATAAAAAAAATAATTTCAAAAAATATACCACCCCTAAGGGTGAATATAAGCTTATGATGAATTTAACCTACTTCTAATTGTCATATTGATTTGAAAGTTTGCAAGTGTTTCTATTTCCGTTGATAGTACAGTGATTCGGTATTGTTGACCTGATCTGATGATAAGGCCAGAAGGTGGATAGATGGAACAGTGGAACTCTTCAACGGCTAATAGTAGATACTTTGAGTTTGGGCTTATTTTGTTTGATTTGTCAAGCCCAATACGTTAGAATCGGATTTTAGAGCCAGAATTTTTAGTGTTCCTAATAAAAGCGAATTTTAGTTTGTCAGTTTTCATATAAAAATAACTTAAAAGGTTTAAGCGAATATTTTATTAAAATACTTTCTTCATACTTTGCTAATGCTATAGACATAGACACGAAAAAGGGAAAAAATAAAACTTTGAAAAATAAAATAAAAACAGACTTCAAAAAAAGCACTAAAAAGTAAAAAAATAACTGATTGGTACTTTTCATTTACTATAGATACCTAATCAAATATTTTCGAAATGAGTGCCAGCCGATACAAATCCAAGCACACTGATTTCGAAAATATCTATTAGGTAGATCTATATTAAATGAAAACTACCAATTAGTTATTTTTTACTTTCTTAGTGCTTTGTTTTTTGAAGTCGGTTTTTTTAAGTTTTTATTATAATTAACGTTCGTAACTTAAAAAATGTGTTTAGCATAATTGATAATAGTAATAATAATAGATAAATAAAAATGTGCACTTATATAGGTATAATGCGTTACGTCCAGTACACAATATAGAGCGCATTCATTTCGTGTTAGTTTACAATCATTTTATTGCTATGGTTGCAACTGTGGATGTTCGTACTCCTATTTGTTGTCTATACATTTTTGTTTGTAGTTCATATAACATATAAAAAACGTTACAAATTGCTAACGATAAGTATATTTTTATGTACCTAATGCTTAGCATAGATATATCTATATACTAGCATTGCCCGCGGCTCCGCCTGCGTTCAGATGACCAAAAACCAAATTCTTAAGTTTTACATATTAGTATACTCTTACATTGCAGTTTTTGTATTTTTCTCAGAAATTAGATATTTTCCCGCGGTAAAAAGTATCCTATATGTTGACCCGGATAACCAGCTATCATCATACCAAATTTCATCAAAATCTCTTCAGTGGTTTTTCCGTGATGCGGTAACAGACAGACAGACAAAAAATTTAAAAACTATAGATTCGGCCTCTGTATCGATAATAATATCTATTTCAATAAGATTTTCCAAAAAATACTTAATGTACAGATTCGGCTTAGTTACAATTTTATTATATGTATAGATTAAACTAAATACCTATATTATTATAAGGCAAAAGTGATTGACTGATGTATCAACGCACAGGCCAAACCCTTATGGCTAGAAAATTGAAATTTCGCACACGTATTCCTCATATGATGAAGGCATGTATGACTAAGGATTTAAGGAAGGATTTTTCAAAATTTAACCCCCAAGTGGGTGAAATAGGGGATAAAAGTTTGTATGTAACTTTTTATTCCTTGGACCTATTTGCATGAAATTTCGTATGAATTAAGTACGACAAAAATAATGAGTTACGTATTTTAGCGTTGTCCAAAATTCAACCCCTAAGAGAGTAAAATAGGGGATGAAATTTTGTGTTGACCTACCTGACTGACCTACCTTTTTAAAGATTTTATTCGTAGTTTTAGCGCGAGCGAAGCCGCGGGTTATGCTAGTTATTTCTATAAAACTTATTGAAACAATAGTATTAGACAATAATGTGATAGATACCTAAAAATGTGTATATTAAGTACATACATATTTTGAAAAGTAACAAACTTTTATTTCCTATCAACGAAATCCTATTTCAGTTAAAAAGATTCAATTATCTTATCGGATTACTGACTGACTAACAGTATTTACTAACCTTTCTCAACGTTTCAGACAGTGTGTATTGGTAATGTCTAATAATGTATGTACGTTACCGATATTCCCAAATTAATTTTTAATCCTTTGCTTCTACATCTCTAGTCTGACTGGTCAGAATAATGAAGATCTTTTACTTTGATCGCACGATTAATTCTAAGAAAAGGTTAAAAGGAAATACTACGGTAACTTTTACTACCTAAGATACTATAGGTATGTAAGGACACGTTTGGCTCAATTTATAGTAACCCTACTTGCTGTGCCAGCGGTCGCGGGTTCGAGTCCTGCTGGGGGCGCTCATTTGTGTGATGAGCACGAATGTTTGTACTCCAGTCATGGGTGTTTAATGTTTATATTTATAATATGTATGTATTTAAAGTCATATCTGTGTTGTGTATCAACTATCTGGTATCCATAACACAGGCCTCGTAGCTTATCATGGAACTAGACGATGCTGTGTGTTAAAAAAAAGGAATTCAAAATTATAAGCTTTTGAAGGTATGTATTTGAATGTATCACCACCACTACTTGCTTCGTAATTTTTATTCAGCTCAGCAGCTCTTAATTTCAAGTAACTCAAGATAATACAAAATTACAACTTGAAGTGCAAATTGAAAAAGAGTCATATAGGTATATTCTAATAAAATAGGATTTTATGTTGAATAGTGGTTGAAACATTTCCGTCCACGAGCTAACACTTTAGTCGTATAAATATTAACGTCTGTATGTACCTATTACTTTACCTTAATTAAATAAAGTGAAAATAAAAATCACTTCTAAACATAAAAAATCACACTTCTAGTTAGCAGTCTTCGTATTTTTAACCCCCGACGGAAAAAGTGGGCTGATATGGACCGATTTCGATGCGGTTTTCTTCTTTTGATATCCAGTTTCCTTGCGGTGGTTCTTAGCTATGTTTGGTTAATATCGCTCCAGCAGTGTAAGAGTAGTATGTAAGATGTAAGGCATTTTGGCGTATGATTACTCGATTAAGTGCTGCACGCTTGTCCGTATAATCGTTAAATGACAATTAATTTGTGTAAGGGGTTTTTAAAATTTTTAATTTATAATTATATTTAATTACTTTTTCTTATTTTTTTGTGCATCTGCCGAAGTAATAATCTTTCGCTTATTTTTTCACTGGCTATTGTGATTCAAAAAGTACAGTACCCTTTAAAGGTTATACAGACAAACAGACAGACGCTATCTGCTTAGTAATAGGGTGCCAGTAAGTCCTTCACAAGTACAGGACCTTTACGGACTACGGTACAGAATCCCAAAAACGAATGTACTATTGTAAAGTATAAGCTTCTGAGTTCGTAAGTTTTCTTATTCATGTTTATTATATTTATTTATAAGTTCTATGAAATATCATTGTAGGTAGAAAGTATTGAAAGTCGTGCGTTATCCACACGATGTATGGATATCCGATGGAAATCCGCAAACGGGCACGCTTATCTGTAATCTCACATCCCAACCGGACGTGTATCTAATGAACGAAACACATGCCTTTATTAAAATGAATATTATTGTGTTAGTATAATTAACATAAATTATTCATGAGTTTTCCAAATTGACAGAGTTTATGCAAAACGTCTCTATTTGGCAGAGCCATGATAAGTACATGACATCGTTTTGGCTTTAATTGTTATTGTTCGGAACCAGTGTTTATTGTTAACACAATAGACACAATTGTTATGAAATTTTAATAAAATGCAGTTGGGAAACTTCATTTAAAATCATACAAAAACGTACATATATATTCAGATTCAAAAACATGGCATTCAACAAACAAATGAGAACGATAGAATATGAGTGTTTAAAATGACAGTGACAGCGATTCCCATATTTTTTTTATATTAAGGTTAACTTAAGAAAATTATACTAGTTCTAATGTTTATTCATTGTTTGTATTAAAACTGAAAAAGCATATCGGAATACCCGGATCCAATGGCGCCAACCTCGTTTCTATTGTAAACTATTCTGCTCACAGGAGTGTTGTCTCCGAATAGGACATCGACTGTCAGCGTGAGATTTATCAGTTCAATACCGCCATCGAGTTTGTAGCTGTCGACTGATTCATTGATTTTATAAATATTTTACGTATATGCTTATATTCGATTGGTTTATCCAAAATATTAGATCTTCAATTGTATTCTAAGTTAGAATGATATTTTATTGTACAATGTACATATCGTTAGATATTTGGGCAGTGGAATTGATTCGAAATAACAGTTTTATACAGAAATAATGTCCACAATAAAGTGTATATGGAAGGGACTATAGTATTGAAAGGATGATGGATTCTTAGGAGTGCGTAGCCCGGCGTCAGCGGCGGGCGACGACGCCACGCATGTATTTTTGTCTCGTGAGGCCGCCGCGCTCAAGCTCACCTTTCGATCTATTCCTAGCCGTCTAATTTTAAACTTTTGTCTGGATTACTTTCCTGCTTATTAGTGGATAATTGAGATGCGTCGCAGGGGGCGCTCGGCTTGAAATATCGTCTTGATATTTCCGGTGGAGAGTCGTCACGTGATAAGGATGTCCTATTTTTGTTCACTTGAATTTTTATTCTAAAATTCAAATGAATATGTTCAAATATAGATGTGCAAATGAATGTGTTCAAATATAGAGGACAAGTCTACGTGTCATAATATGTGATTGTGTTACAAGTTTTTTTTTTTGAGTTACAAGTTAGATTTTATTTAAAAAATGTATATTTACATCATCAGCGAATTAAATATTCATTAACGAATGCGCCCAATCCTCGAATACCCAAAAATCAACTTTAGCACTATATTGAAAAAACGTGAATATTCAATTTGACGTTGGATCTGAAATAAAACAAAATTCGCACAAGCGCGAGTCGCACACCACCATTTGCATGCAATGCATTTACATTTAAAATAGAACATTGTATTGTCGGCTATTAGCCCGATAAACGTACCCTTAAAAATAATTTTATTTATTTTGGTCTTGTAATTAATATAATTCTAACTTTGGTTGCCGACTTCTATGCTATGTAGCTATAATGGCTCCAGTAGCGGAAACTTAACCTTCATCGGCGAATTGGTGGAACAAGAATATCAGCTCGCTGTAGGTCTTCGATCATAGCTACAGGCCTTAGCAGAGCTCAGCAGCAAACAATTTCTACCTATTACCGCCATCAGAGCTTGTCTAGGTAGGGAAGGAGGAAGTTTGAAAGGTAGCTCATGGAATATTCCCAAGTGTAGCGATTTTATACCCAAAAAGGCGTCGCACTCCTAACCTGAAGACGACACTTGTAAATCACCTTTAGTTAGCGTATTATTTAGGACCTCGCGTTCCCTCTTGATGCAGAAATGGCGGTCAATCCAATACACGTATATATACTTCTGCTAGTACTTTGATGGAGAGGTAGATACTATTATAGAGAGGGTACCGATACAGCACCCTCACTTTCACTGCCACCCTCTGACTGACGATATTGCCCTGTTTGGGGGTAAGAGCGTCCTATCAAAAGCTTAATACTATGTTGCGAGTATTGAAAAAATATCTACAGATACCTAGTGCATATTATAATACTTCCAGTAAATATTTAGCATTAGACAGAATTTCTAAAAAGGACTGTGAAACGTAAAATTCTAAAAATCTTTAGTGGTCACTGAACTAATGTAATCGAAAAAGCTCATCTGCCAAAATGACATATGATACCTTATTCAAATGCATTTTCAATGTAAGTTTTTTTATGTTCTACTAACTCAATATATGTATCTACTTGAAAAGTTGCAGAATAGATACAGTAGAAATGCATAACTCCCTACATATTGACTTAAACAATTCGCTTGAAAAAATGTTTGTAGACGGACGTTTAGAAAATATAAAACTAATTTTTAGCCATGTGGCTATTTATAAATTTATATTTTTTAAATTAACTTACAAATATGTAAAAAATAAGTAGCTTTGGCATCTAATCGCAATCTATACATATGATAAAATTGTAACTAAGCCGAATCTGTACATTAAATATTTTTTGGGTAATCTTATTGAAAAAAACGTTATTATCGATACAGAGGCCGAATCCATAGTTTTTAGAATTTTTGTGTGTCTTTTTTGTGTTCTATTAGATTCGGCTTGGTTAGAATTTTATTACATGTATAGATTTGTCAAACAATAACAACGGCTACCATGGCAACAAACAGTTATCAGCTAACTTAATCATGCTCCTTTCAGCTAACTTCATCATGTCATCATATTTTTTTCCAAACGTCCCAAAAGAAGTATAACTTCAATAAATAAAGTTTATGTATTTAAGGCTATTTATCTGTAAATGATTTGGTTGAAGCACCTTGGAAACCACAAGATCATTACCAGGTTGTTTGATTATTGTTTAAAAATTGTTTTTTTTAAATACACTTAAAACTGTTCCGCTGATGTTGTTTCGGCTGCTTTTAACAACCAATAAGTACAGTACATTCCTCCATTCCTTATTATCCTTCCATAAAGAATTTTGAATTTTGATCTTGTTGAGCTTTGTCTATACATATCTACTGCCTACGACAGACAAATATAAATAACCACTAAATTTACTTCTTCACCGCTGATACATCAACATCTGGCCAGTCGGAACTTAGAGGAGTCATCCGTCAATATGCGTCTTTAGCGACTCCCACTCGTAACTATTAGGGGACACATTTGAGCCGAAGCTTCCTTACGTTTTTTGCCCCGTTAACTCGTCCAAGACTTATTTATGAATGAACAATTATTGTAAGATTAAAAGTTATAATAATAATACTCATAACAAACCTAATAAATTACGAAAAATAGTGTTTAAAATTTTTTAAATTCTAATCTATACATGTAATAAAATTGTAACTAAGTCGAATCTGTACATTAAATATTTTTTGGAAAATCTAATTGAAATAGACATTATTATGGATACAGAGTCCGAATCTATAGTTTTTAGAATTTTTGTCTGTCTGTTACCGCATCACGAGAAAACCACTGGACAGATTTTGATGAAATTTGGTATGATGATAGCTGGTTATCCGGGTCAACATAAAGGATACTTTTTACCGCGGGAAAATATCTCATTTCTGAGAAAAAATACAAAAACTACAATGTAAGAGTATACTAATATGTAAAACCTAAGAATTTGGTTTTTGGTCATCTAAACGCGGGCGGAGCCGCGGGCAATGCTAGTTGACTATATTTACGAAATTTGTAGTTAGTATAGATATTTTAACTCCCATTCTTTACACTAACACAGAGACAATCCGAAATTGATAGTTTTATGTATACTATTAATATGACACCAGTCTGCACTCTGCAGGTATACAGCAAGATGCAATTTAACATGGCCCAGACTTTGGACTAGCTTAATTTCATAATTATTGAGGGTCGGTTTCATTATTTGATTTAATTTATGTTCATGACTATGTACTACTACAATTGGTTGTTTAAACTTTAAAGCTAGTGCAGTGATGCAAACGATTATATTGATTATCTTACATTCTGTTATAAAACCTATAATATAACATCAAAAACATTATGAATATTATTTAAATGTTGGGTACATTTCATACTGGTTGACATAATATCCAAACATTACCTTACATCCGAACTATACAAGATGAACTCAGTAACGCATTGTTAAGATAGTAGTTATATCTTCCGAATGACAGGAAATAATGGTAAGATAAGTTGCACTCCAGATGCATAACATCATACCGCTTGAATGAAGTTATTTATTTATAGAATTAGAGACGTGCGCGTGCGCTGGCGAGGGTGAGGGTGCGCCCCATACTTAAACTGTTAACTTCACATGAGAATCTAGCAATTGTGCTGTCAACGTCGATATAGGGGCTGGAACAATTTAGTCAGTCTGTTCTAGTATAAATTATGTATATATAGGGCTCTTGAGTTAATAAATATATTTGTAGAGTTTTGTTGAAATTGGAATAACGTTTGATAAGTTTTACCAAAATCTATTGGGTAAGATGACAACTAAGCATGTGTATGTCGGTTAGTACCTCGAAAGGTACGAGAGCTTTTAAATCGTGATTATAAATTGCCAGGATGGACCAATCCAAAAAATCGCTGTAGTTGCATTCGTGGAAACCGCATCGATGCGTACAAGCGATGAATTTTAGGTGAAGAAGGTCCGGATGGTGCAGATAGAATGCGGTGGGATCGCTCGACTGGTTTCTAACTCAATGTCGTTTGGAATGCAGCGGCGGCGGTGCGGGGGGCGGGTTGTCCGGTGCATCGCACGGTGTTGTCGCAAGTGGCCGCCGCACTTGTCGGCGCGTTTGACTGCCGGAGATATTCGGCACGGTAACGGGCCGCGGCCTTCCTGGAATCGGTTACCTGTTGCATTCCTCCGCCGGCCGTCGAGCCGAGCCGCCGCACCACTCCGCACACCACCGCACCGCGCTCTTGTGCACCTCGCTTGCAGCGATAGGTCCAAACTTACCTGATCCTCGATACCATCCCACGCCGCAAAATTGCAAATTCATTAAAATGTTCTTTTCTCATTTAGATAAGACTAGAAATATACCTATTATTGTTGGCTTATTTCATTTTTTTAAAACAAAATTATTGTTATTACAATGAACGATGCTTGTAAATTGTTTTTCCTATTCGTAATCTAAGCTCTATTAATAGAGGATTTTTTGCATTAGTTGCGCTAGATTAACATACAAATTGGAGCTAACAATTTTATTTAGACCTCTAGTAGATATGGTTACTCACTTTGGTCGGGTTTAGCTATTTGAATATGTACACTAAGTGTAATGGATGAAATTAGCGCGAGGCAAATGTAATCAAACTTGAACTATACAACATTTGCCATGAGCAGATTGGATTGTACATAATTTTTTTATAAGCTAGTGTGTAATAGTTAATGTAACTTGCTCTACACGTAATTATATAAATCATGTAACTTAATTTCATGTCATACTCAAATTTACTAATTAATTTTGTAGGGACATGTTTGAAATAACCTCAAAAGCGCCAAAATAACAATTCGCCAAAATTGTACATGTCTAATATTTAAATACATAGTTTAAGTCACCTGTACACTGCTAACACAAAAGCTATTCTTGTGCCTCTTGGTCCCCAAGTCCGTAATAAAGTGACTGTTCAACTGCCGTTATTTAGATTAAGTAAAGCAACCGTAAAAAATCAACGGCGTGCTATATTAATTTTCAACACGAGAGTTAATTTTATAAATGTTAATCACTTACATACAATTAAATATACTTGCTAATTAATATCGACAAACTTCAACTGATTACGAGAATAATGAACGTCATGAAGTTACAATAGAAAATTATTTTTATCGTTCAAATTAACTTAGTTTTGCAATTTGTCTAATCTGTATAGGCATGAACGAGGTGGGCAAACGCGCATTTTTAAATAGTAATAATAAGCGACTCATTAAAGATTGATAACCTCGTTGGTGGGCTACACGCACACAGCCCACCACGACACGCACACACTCTCATCTCCACTAACGACACACATGCGCTTGCGCCGCACACATGGCCGTGCGATACGCCATTATCTACATTCTTAAATACACTGCTCGGTACGTTCACCTAAAGTTTAGTTTTTCACTACGCAATGTATTCTTGGGCTCCCATTATTATTATATATGTGTGTCGTATGACGTACGTTTCTGCATGTGCGAAACATATCACACACACACACAAACGTTGTAACGACGAATAAGAAATGAAATTCTGCATCAAATTGAATCTATTCTTATAAACTGCAAGTATGTAATTATAAGTATTAAATAGAAAATAATTGTATTGTTTGTTTGTAAAGGTCGTTAAGGACTCGAATGATCGGCAGAGGCGTGTCCGACAGTTTGTAGCACCCCGACGGCCCCAAGTAGGCAGTCGGCGCGCTCGTGCTTTAGTGCCAATTGCCAAACGATTTGAAAAGCGTCACTGTAAAATATATCTTAGAATTTAACCTAAATTATTATACAATCTCTAAAAACAAATTAAATTCGCAATAGGTTTTACAAACTTTTAACGATTATTTTTTGCAATTTTCATTACTTAAATATTTATAATTAACTAAATAGGTATATTTTTTCAATAATAATAGGATAAACTCTTCCTTGTTATCATGCTAAAAATATATGTATACGCTCTTTAACGAATGTAAGAACTTACATTGTTTTAATTAATTAAATATACGTATTTTTTTCATAATTAAACTTGTTACTGCTAATAACAATAAAAAAATATATAATTCAATATAAGGATTAATTTTATTCTATTTTTACAAATGAATAATGCGCTCTGTACTAGTCGATCTACCACCACTCTAAATCGCTTTTGTTTTAATATGAAGATTTTAGAATCCCAAACCTGTGGGTACTGATTTTAGAAAATCTATACATATAATAAAATTGTAACTAAGTCGAATCTGTACATTAAATATTTTTTTGGAAAATCAATTGAAATAAACATTATTATCGATACAGAGTCCGAATCTATGGTTTTTAGAATTTTTGTCTGTCTGTCTGTCTGCTACCACATCACGAGAAAACCACTGGACAGATTTTAATGAAATTTGGTATGATGGTAGCTGGTTATCCGGGTCAACATATAGGATACTTTTTACCGCGGGAAAATGTCTTATTTCTGAGAAAAAATACGAAAACTGCATTTTAAGAGTATACTAATCAGTAAAACCTAAGAATTTGGTTTTTGGTCGGGCGGAGCCGCGGGCAATGCTAGTCTATGAAATAAAATTGTCATTACATAAATAAATTATTATAACTATATGAACTAGTTATACCTATTCGATAAACTGAACATCATACCTTAAATAATAATTTGTTGATAGGTAACAATCCTAATACCTACTACCAAATATGGTTGTTTTATCTTTTATTAAATCCGAATAGATAGAGCAAATGATATTTGTGATTAGAAATAATATAGCTACCTAAAATGACAATACTTATTCTATGATAAAGTAAGGTATTGCAGCTTTTATCTTCTGATAAGTCACGATATATCGAATATTAAATCAGTGGGCAATGGCCAATGTGTAAAACAAATCTTTTTATTTTACGAATTAAAATTTTAAAAAGTTAAACGGTCTTTGTAAATTATTAAATATTGTAAATTATTAAATAATAATTACAAATCATGAGCAACTACGTAAAATAAATTTCGTATCGCAATTGAAATAAATTGTGTTTGCTTGAACGATCCCATATAGGAATTCCCGTGCAGGATTATCTGGATTGACACGGTGGTCTCGTGTGGAAACACGTTTTGAATGTAAACCATGCTTCTAATGAGTTTCTATAAAGAAGTTGTAATAACAATTATTTAAAATTAATTTACATTTACTTTTTTAATAGTTGTGCCACTCTTTTACTATAAATAACTCTAAGAATTTGTCCAGCTGGAACATTATAGGTTACATCACCTAACTACTTAACAACGATAACATAAGTAAGTCCCGACTTTCAAACCGACCGATAGGTACTTATTTATCAGTTAGTTAGAATTGTACGTGTAATTTTATTATTTATTTTAAAAATAAACAAATTAATAAGGAAAATATGATCCAAACAGTACCTATTGTTAACTAAGTAGGTTATATTTCAATCCAGCATGGCGGCGGCGCGGGCGCGATGTTTGCGTCAGCACTTGCTCATATAATTGCTACAACTACTTACATTACTCAGAACTCCCTTCCACGTGCAATTCCTGCCTAACGGTATCATTTTCCTGTGCTAACCCGTTTACAATAAATTTACACTAAGTATGCCGACTATTCAATATAATTATTCAGAGAAGGGTCTCTCGAAGGATAATGCCATTCGTACGATTGAAATAAGGTCGATCGAGTTCCCACCGGCTGGCAAACATCGCTAGTAGAAAAATGCTGTCGTTATCGGCGCATGCGGCACACGTGTGCTTCACTCTACTTCCGCCCTTTGCTTCCCTCGGGGAAGCCAAGGATAGTAATAAAACTCTTTCATAATTATCAACTTTGCGACTAATAAAATTCCCATATATCGATGAGAACTGGAATAAAATAAATTATAAAGACCGATTATTTTAAGTTTAAATTAATTTTATAGCTGTTGTACTAACACTGATTCGTTACAAAAAGTTAAATTTTACGTTATGTTAAAATAGGGAAAATTATAATTGCAATTTATTATTTTTCATGATTTAAAGATAAGTTACATTCATATAAGCTTTCAGCAATAGGCGCATAATGTAAAAAATTAACGCCTAAAATGGAACTACATACTTTTAAATTGTTTGTTCATTTAAAATGTGTCTTTTGTATTTACAGTAAATATTTATCTAAATAAATTTAAAAAACATGTTCTTTTTAATAGATATTTGTATTTTAAAGCTTAAATAACCCATTTTTTTTATGTAGCAGATATTTAAATAATTAGATAATAATAATTCAAATAATTAGGTATAGGTTGGGGGTGGTATGAAAATCTTGTTTGTTTAATATTTAAAAAAGTATAGCTATACTGAAAAAAAAGTATAAGTAACTGTTAGATGTGTTAGTAACTACGCCACGTTAAAATATATGATATGATTGAGCCGTCAATGTCTTACATTATTATTTAAAAAGCGATATTAAGGAATCTGAATAGGAATTATTAAAAAAATAAGATACACAGTTATTCATATTATATTTTCATAACACACAAAAACATAATAATATTAAAAATTCAAATGATATTCAAATAAAATTTTATAGAAAATCTTTTAGAAAGTATACTATTTAAATAAATAAATATTATGTTATTAATATTTAAATCGAAATGGGAGAGTTTTAAGTTTTTTTTTTTTTGGAATATAAAATTAAATAATAGATAAGTCTGGCATTAAAAATAACATTTTAAAAATACAAGGAAAATAAATAATTTTATTGATTATGATTCTATTAAAACTGCATATTAATATTCTGAAAAATGTTAGATTATCTCGAACTTTTCGACGACTTGCAATTTACAAGTGATAGGTACCATACGAAGTACATATCGTAAACCTTAAGTACATTCTTAAGATATTAAAAAAAAATTAAGTATAAATACAAGATATGAATAATAAAAAACTCGTTCATTATTTTTATTGTTCATTAGAAAGTTTCAGTTCTTTATTATATTATTAAAACGCCTATTTGTCGGTAAAGAGCTTAGATCACAGTTCATTATCTAGAAATAAAAAAAAACCGACTTCAAAACACTGAAAAGTAAAAAATAACTGAATGGGAGTTTTCATTTACTATAGATACCTAATCAGATATATTCAAAGTCGATGCCAGCCGATATAGCATTTAGATATGAATAGGTAAATAGGTATGACAAGGTACGTATAAACTTTAATTATAGTGTATACTAATATTATAAAGAGGTAGAGTTTGTTTGTTTGAGCACGCTAATCTCAGGAAGTCCTAATCGATTTAAAAAAATATTTTTGCATTCTATAGTACGTTCTATACATTATTGTAGTAACTATATACATATGCTAGTGACTCACCCTCGCTCCACTCGGGTTCATCCCTAGTTACGTTTTAACGTTTAGTATAAATTTCTCAGAAATAAGATATTTTCCCGCAGTAAAAAGTATCCTATATGTTGACCCGGATAACCAGCTATCATCATACTAAATTTCATCAAAATCCCTTCAGTGGTTTTTCCGTGATGCGGTAACAGACAGACAGGCAGACAGACAAGCAGACAAAAGTTCTAAAAACTATAGATTCGGCCTCTTTATCGATAATAATGTCTACTTCAATAAGATTTTCCAAAAACTCTTTAATGTACAGATTCGACTCAGAATTTTATTATAAATAAGTATTGATTATATAAATACATAGGGACGAAGCCGAACGAAGATTTGCATCGGCTGGCACCGACTTCAAAAATATCTGATTAGGTACCTAAATTTTATAATAAATGAAAAGTCCCGTTCAGTTATTTCTAACTTTTTGGTATTTTGAAGTCGGTTTTTATTTTATTTTTTAAGTTTTTATTTTTCGATTTTTAGTGTAGACGTAGTATTAGCAAACAAAGTATTTTAATAATATATTCGCTTGAGCCGTGTAAGTTAGTCTAATACCAATTTTTATATGAAGGATGACAAACTAAAATTCATTTCTAACGCCCAAACTCAAAGTATCTTCTATTAGCCGTTGAAGAGTTCCACTGTCCGCCTTCTGGCCTTACCATCAGATCAGATCGACGATACCAAATCACTGCACTATCAACGGAAATACAAACACTTGCAAAGTTTCAAGTCAATATGACAATTTAGTAGATTAAATATTTATTAGCTATTTTTCCATCCGTGGGGGTGGATTTTTTTTTTAAATTAAATGGGATCAAACTGGAAGTATACACTTTTCAACAAAAAAGTTTTTTTCAAAGGGGTAATAAATGACAGAGTTCTGAGGTAACAAACATAAAAAATGAATATGAGGTAACAAACATTAAAAAAATACAACCAAATTGAGAAGCTCTTCCTTTTTTTGAAGTCGATTGATAAAAACCGTTTACGATATCAACACAAACCATAAAAAACTTGTGTAGTCGATAAAGGATAATTTTATTTCTATGTGCGTTCAATTTTTATGAACATGGTACCTATCTATAAGAGACAATATCTCTTTATTTTACTAAACTTTATCAAAAATGTTCAATTAAAGTTATCCAATAATTTCTAATTTAAGAAAGTACATACCTACATACATGTTATTTAAGATACTTGCACTAACTATGTAGATATTAAGCGTGTAGATTGATGGAATCTCAATCATAAATTGGGAGAAATCATCTCAAACCAAATAAAAAAATTACATAAAGTCAAAATCTTACACAATACCTGTAATTTAATATATTTAAAATAATAACAAATTCTATTCGATATTCAATGGAATTTTTGTAGACGCCGTACAACCGTGGGATACGTGCAGTGTCGCACGAATTTTACATATTTTTACCGTTTAAACTTTATTTACAAAATACATTCAGAGTGTCAATTTTAACAATTCTCGGAATAAAGGCATCTATCTTCAAACAGCTCTACCTACTATGACGCTCGGCCGCCGCTACTGCCTATAGGATGTCGAAAAAAAATTACATTGTAAACATCGTTTTGAAAAGCAAAATAATATACAAATAATAAAGTGGTATTCTTTAAGTATTTTTAATGATTTTACGTATACCTACCGGTGGCGGTGCAGCTCTCTTGACGTCAGAGAGGCAGCGCTATCGGAAAATTTTTAACAATTTTCCTTCCAATATACAATATTATTTTAGAATTTTTAAATTATAAATATGATACTTATGTTTGCGCCTCTCCGATAAAAGTAAAATACTTGGGATGCGACAGTATTTTTTTTACTTAGCGCAAGCGAGCGAGGGGCGCTTCGAAACCGCCGCACCCGCGCGTGTCGCACCGGCTGGGCGGGACCCACGCGTAGCGTCTTTCTCTCTAATATTTATATTGAAATTTAATTTTTTCATAGTTATAATTTCTAAAAGAATAAAATTTACATATGCAATAAAAATTAAAATAATTTTTTCGAGGCTGAGTCAATAGTTGCTATCTTGACTCCAATTTTAACAAAGTCCTCGGACGTCTTTCCTTCAACAAACTTGACCTAAAGGTATTCATTTAAAAGCGCCTATCGAAATAGTAATAAAAAGTAAATATTTGGTATAATAATTTTGAAGGGAAAATTGGAAAATGTTATTGAAGCTCGCAGGGCGCCTCGTCCGGCGTACAGCTTTAGTAATTTTTCATGGGAGTTCAGTATGCGATAGATGATGAACAGTGGATGTGGTGCAGTCGACCAACGTGCGCGGGGACGCTCGAGCCCTAAACTTGCACAAAAAGCTCATGTTAAGGGCGAGAAAAGTATGTTTATCGCTAGGGAGAGCGCGCGGCAGCGGCGCGGGCGGCGCGCGCCCATTGGCCGGCGCCAGCCGCGCCCGCCGCGCCCCGCGAATCTTACCTTTACTTATTACTTAATTTTTAAATATTTTTTATTATAGTTCATTTAATCTCTATTATTAAGATAAATATTTTTCTAAGAAAAGTAATATTTTAAAATTAAAAAAAAACTTTCATTAACATTAATTTTAATCACTCTAAATATCTATATATAACGAAATAATTAAAAATATAAAATGAAGAATTAATAAATAATATATATAAATTTAATATTTCAAATACCTATATTATTAACATAAACAATATGTAACTAGCCAATTTTAACTTTAAATAAAAAATAATTATAATTATAATTAATAAATAAAAGAAACTGGAAAATATCTCTATGGTACCTATAGGTATGATTAAAATGTTTCGAATGTTTTACAGCAATCATGGTCACGGGAAAGACTAATATTTTAGACTTCTCAAAGGCGTTGTATCTATAGGTAGGTACTTGTTTCAGACAATACCCGCAATTTTACAAAAATGATTTCAAAAATTCCTAAATTTCACCAAACTATCTTACAATATTTATTGATTTTAATTTTAAACATTTTAAATTTTTTTTATAAATATTTTAATTAAATATAACAATATTATTTAGTGTTTAGGTATATTATTTTAATATGTAGATGTAACCACAAAGGAAATTATAAATTAAAATTTTTGATTATTAGTTTAAACAATATTATTGTTTTATATGTAATTTAAAGAGTTTAAATATTAATTTAAATTACTATTATTTAAAGTTTGTTTTTTTAGCACTTTTTGCATGCGCGGATCTTTCTGCGACTAAGCTACCTAAACACACTAATTCCATATTACCTAGTACCTACCTACAGATTTTAATAGGTACACTATTTAAATACAAACAACAAGTAGTAACAACTAACATATAAATATCTTCAATATTAATATTAATAACTATTCAAATTTTATTATTACTAGCAGTAAGTAGTATGATACATACGAACATACGCCGCAAATATTACAAAATACAAATAAAGCATTAATAATATTTTTAATAGTACCATTTCTTACCCACTTTGTCCGATGTACAGTATGACAGCGTAGTTTATTGAGGTTTTAATACACTAAACTATTCTTCAAATTTTTTTAATATAACTTAATTTATAAATAAAAATTATTAATAATTATCAATTTATTTACAATAAAGAAAATTGTAATTTACTTAATTATATAAACAAAATAAATGTACGCGTAATAATTAATTGTTACTGTACAGTGTACAAGTCATGTCCGCGTGGAGTAGTGGTATGAATGCTAGCCGCATTCCCCCGCTGAATGGCAATGCCGATTCTTTGGGCGAAAATAAGCCAGCTGTCACCAGTAGAGGCGATAAGACGAGGTATTATTCATAATATATAATACCTATATGTATGTATAAATTTTATAGTGAATTAAGGATCTTAGATATATCTAAGAATTTCAAACTTGCGGTTGATTGAGAATGTTTCGCTGAATAGTACATAATAGGTATATAAATATAAGATTTATTATACAATTTAAATAACCAGTTATAATAATATTTTTGCAAATTGTTGACCATACATAAGTCGTACCTCTGATTTTGTCAAACAGCGCAAAGCACCTGCGCACACAAAGTAGCCAGCGCTTGCGCAGCTGCCCCTATGTCATGACTTCGTGACGTTGTTAAAATATTGTAATCGATCGAATTGCAAATTATCACCAAGCCAACTACAGAATACCTTACCTAGGTTAAGTCGTTTTTAAGTTTAGCGATAATATAGCTATAGTATTATAGCTGCATTTAATTTTTTTTTTAAAAAGAGGTGGTCCGTACCGGTAATCTAACCAACGGAAAACGTAAAAAGGTACACACACCATCACTATTTTATCGAAATAATGGATAGAGTCTATGGTAAGGATGAAATGTCTCGAACGAAAATTGTATGTTACAATTAATTAAAAACGATGAAATCTTACAAATAGCACATATTATATCGATTAATTTGATAAAATAGTGACGGTGTCCTTTTTTGCATTTTTTTTTGGTTCGATTCCCGGTTCAGCTACACTTTATTTTTTTAAATAAATGCAGTTATTACTATTTTTAAATATAAAGAAATTTTTCCTTTGAGTAAATCTTGTTAATTTTTACATTTAAAGTACTTTTCTTCCATGTACCATCGATTTGTTTCAGCATGTATATTACAGACTCAAATTCATGTCCAAAATTAACGTTACCATTACATCGCCAATAATAAATAACAAAATATAATGTAAGAAATCATTATGAAAACGTGTCTTGCTTGGGTTCTACAGGTGATAATTATTAATTGTTTGCACATTCAAATAATCTCTCTTTAACATTAGCAGCACAATTTCCTATTTCAACCAAAATTGCTTTAGCGCAATCTCTTCTAACAATTCTTCAATATGCGAATATTTGCACTTTTAGAAACATCCTTTACTGTGTTTTTTTATGGTATTCAGTGACAAACGAGCAGACAGCCCACCTGATGTAAAGCGGTACCTGTCGCCCATAACACCTACGGCTCATGCATTTAGGTTTTATGTAACAAAAATGTAGAACCGCAGGTGCGTTGTCACTGTGAGGACTAAGATGATATGCCTCTTACCAGTAATTGCGCTGGCTATCTTATCCTTCAAACCGGAACACAACAATGTAAATATTGTTGCTTGGCGGGAGAATTAAATAAGGGGGTGGTGCCCATCCAGTCGGACTCCTCAGGCTTGACAAGCGTCCTACCACCGGTGAAAATTCATCCGGTGAATGTTCATTCAATGCCCAGTGGTTGAAACTCGACCATAATAATTAATGAAAATTTGAGGAAAATCTATATAAATAGAATTTACCTGTCTATGTATATAAAAAAAACTAACCGGTAAATTTTTTTATACAGATTACAAGATTAATGATCTAAGCTCGTCAATAGCTATTAAATAAAAAAAAAGAAAATTGGTTGACAGATAGATAAGAAAAGAGGTACTGAACCGTTTTGTTGTTTTATACTTTCTGTTTTACGAGTATAATCAAATCAATAAACCAATGTCTTTTAAATAAGAACAGCTGTTATTAATGTGATATTTATAAAGAAATCATTTATTCTATAAAGTTTTTACAGTACCGACCTATTAATGAACGTGTTACGTTTTTTTTCATGAATTGAAGTTTATTTCAAAATTATCTATGATATTCGAGCAAAATTCTGTGAATATTTTTTTTAAGTTTAAATTTTAAAAGTTAAATTAAGCCGAATTTCTTTTCCTTTGTTCTAAGTTGAATCTTTTAGTGAAAGTTCGAATTATAAATGATAAACTGTTATTGTTCTATTTTTAAGAGATCGCACAATATCATTTTTGATGCTTATTTATAATAGCAATGTAGAACATCTTTGTATGGAGATCCCCTTAATTTTTATGCTATTAACTAGCGACTCACCCTCGCTTCCCTAGATACGTTTTAACGGTTAGTATGGAATAGATAGATTATATATTACATAGGTAATCATCGTACCTTACATAGGTATGATAAGTTATTATCAAACCTATGTAAGGTATGATAAGTTATTGTGGGTTGTATTATAACGCGTTTTCTCGTGGGAATGAGGTAATATTCTGCGGTAAAAAGTAGCCTTTATCATTCTCCAGCCTCCAACTATCTCCACACAAAAAATCACGCCAATCCGTTACTCTATTTCGACGTGAAAGAAGAACAAACACACAAAGAAACAAACGCATTCAAATAGTTTATATTAATTTTAAGGTTGCGTTCATGTTTATAAAAACAATTATATCAATTTCATCCTCTTTATTCTTTCTTTTCCTACAGGAACAGGAATTACAGGAGTCATAACGCCTCAAAAAATATCATGAGGAATTAATTGCAGTTCTTAATGCCATTGGTAGAACATTTGCTTGGAGAAATAATATATTTGGCCCCATGAGGGAACAAAAACTGAAACTTACAGCATTGTAGACATTGCCCGTCAGACACATATCTCTTCTTTGGTGTAACGTGAATAGCAGCTCAGGTGCCGCCACTAGCATATTATTATGACGTCAAAGAAGTATTGTCTCTATTTATTTGTACATAAAGATTTACACTATAAAGATTTTTGAAGAATAGGTTTCATAATAGAGTCAACTCTAGTCGTACTATACTGGCTTCAAAATAATAATAATCTTTAGAGGATTCAGCAAACTTAATGTTTGTACAACGACAACAATAACTTGACATTTCAACAACAACAAGTGATAATTTCGGAACGTGTTAATCTATACATATAATAAAATTGTAACTAAGTCGAATCTGTACATTAAATATTTTTTGGAAAACCTAATTGAAATAGACATTATTATCGATATAGAATCCGAATTTATAGTTTTTAGAATTTTTGTCTGTCTGTCTGTTTGCCTGTTACCGCATCTCGAGAAAACCACTAGACAGATTTTGATGAAATTTAGTATGATGATAGCTGGTTATCCGGGTCAACATATAGGATACTTTTTACCGCGGGAAAATATCTAATTTCTGAGAAAAAATACAAAAACTGCAATGTAAGAGTATACTAATATGTAAAACCTGAGAGTTTGGATTTTGGTCATCTGAACGCGGGCGGAGCCGCGGGCAATGCTAGTCCCATATATATTTACACCATTACCAATGAAAAAGAGCAGCGGGACAGCTAAATGCAGCATCGACCCACTATTAGTTGATGTTTAGTTTCATCGATCTGAAATTTTACACAAGTCCCAAACATATATCCCCAAAAGGAAGTTGATATTATAAATACCTACTTCCTAGTAGAAGCTTATCAAATAAAATCTGTCATTATCCAAATAAATAAATTAAGAGACAGTTATCAAAACTTTTGTGTTTTTGTAACGTTCGCATGTATATACATATTTGCAATTGGCTAATCAGTAAATGTAAATCTTTTTCTAGGAATAAACCACGTAAATACGTTGAGTAGAATAATAGAAACTAAATCTTAAGAGTACCCCGAAGATTATTAGAATAAAAAATAATTTAAAAATGTAATTTTAACAAAAAGCTTTCTAAAATTCTACAAATAAATGGCATTCTATGTGATAACAACATCCCCCAAAACACATTCACAGAAAAATATTAAATGCACAACTTTACATAAACCGATAAACACAAAACGCCATTCAAACAAAAAATATTCAGTATGAAGATGTAATCGATAAATAAAACAATTCCGATAAATATGGTGATTAAACAAAAAACAAGAAAATAGAGAGCCCGATCCTGTACAGATGAGGCCGCCGGATGTTTTGGGACTAATTTATTGAGGTGCTGAGTAATAAAACAAAACTGTAACGGACTGATAACAAGCGTTCAACCTTTGTCCTCCTGACTTTCGTTGACATAAATTGATTTTTTTTTATACGCAACAAAGCAATCAATTCATTCACTTATCTGTGGAATAACGTCAATACTGTGCAAATAGAGAGATGAACTCAATTTTAATCGCTTCTCAAATTCCACAGCGGATTCGTGACGCCACTGTAACAATTTCCTTTGTTTTTATTACATGTGGCCTTCTTCTATACATATAATAAAATTGTAACTAAGCCGAATCTGTACATTAAATATTTTTTGGAAAATCTTATTAAAATACACATTATTATCAATACAGAGGCCGAATCTATAGTTTTTTGAATTTTTGACTGTCTGTCTATCTGTCTGTCTGTCTGTTACCGCATCACGAGAAAACCACTGGACAGATTTTGGTGAAATTTGGTATGATGATAGCTGGTTATCCTGGTCAACATATAGGATACTTCTTACCGCGGGAAAATATCTCATTTCTGAGAAAAAAAAATGCAAAAACTGCAATGTAAGAGTATACTAATCTAAAACCTAAGAATTTGGTTTTTGGTCATCTGAACGCGGGCGGAGCCGCGAACAATGCTAGTATATTATAATTTTAGACAATTGTAAAAAAATAACACGCTATCAGTCCTTTACAAATGTAATATTTCGTCACTTTATCGGGATATTAATTAGCATAGCACGCTTAAATATGATAAATATATTTATGGTGTTATGATTAAATTGAAGTACAAGAAATGACTTTAACACTTTATCGTATTTAAAAATTAGTACTAAAATATTTCAGCCCAATATTCGCAGCAAGTACATAATGAGCAATCAATAGATAATTTATGTCTGACATAAAACAAATGACAGTACTACTATAAGTTTTACTATCTTTATAATATTACCTATATGGTAATAATTTTATAGCAGCATCCTAGTCTGTTGTAAGTACACAGCTCTATCTTTACTGCTTTAATAATAAATAATCTTTATTATGAGTTCTAAAAGCTTAAACTTAAGTAAGAAACCAAATTCCATATATTCTCTTATTATAAAATGCATCGTACGAGTACATATGAGTTTAAATACGAGTAGGTCCGTCTACAATACAGTGTAATTTTTACATGTAATATGTTCAGTTGGACAGGTTTACTTAGTTAACCAAACATTGTTTGATACGCTGACGATTATTATAGTTCTATTAATAATATTGATATCAGTAGGTTATTCCCATGAGTATACACTATAAATGATCTAATATGTGGAACAGAAAAATATTTATAGCACATACATATAATAAAACTGTAAAGGTCGAATGTCTGTACATAGAAAAAAATGCAAAAAACCGAGTTAGAGGGATATAAGAAGAGAAATAGAACATATCCAGATTTTTTTTCAATTTTTTTGTTTCTCTTCTGTTTGTCTGTTTGTACGGTCTAATCTCCGAAACTGTTGGACCGATTTAAATGAA
Organism: Brenthis hecate; assembly: GCA_951806755.1. NCBI lineage: Eukaryota > Metazoa > Arthropoda > Insecta > Lepidoptera > Nymphalidae > Brenthis > Brenthis hecate. The sequence goes on along the minus strand of OX638276.1, from coordinate 5,852,012 downwards.
ATTTTGCATTGTGGTACTTTATATCCCCGATCAACTTTTAGATTCTTTTTAGCCCAGAAAAATAAAGAGTTCCTGTGACATAGTAAAAAAACTATAGTAACTTATACAGATTAGTACACAAAGAGTACTGATTAAATTTTGATGTACAATAATATAGTTCATACATCAGAATAACAAATAGGCTACTTTTTATCCCGGAAAAATGTATGGTTCCCGTGGGATAGATTTGTTTTTGTTTGTCTAGAGGCGAAACCGAGCGAAACGAGGGTGAGCCGCTTGTTTCTAAATATAATCAAACATTAAATAAGAAGGTGTACTTTTTATTAAATTTATATAGACAAATACTTAAAAAAGCTTTTAAAAGTCTTATTCTAGTAAAATATTTTTTTTATTTTTTTGTCCCTATGAAATAGTTACCTCCCTTTTAACTTTACATGGTAACAAATAATGTTTTTAAATATTTTATTTACCAATCAAGAATCATATTGATTTAAAAATATTCCGTAGCTTAAAATGGGGAGCCCCAATATCGAAAAAAAACCATCGACTGGGTAATAAAACTAACATCAAGAGTTCTGACGCACCGTTAAGTATGGTGGCCAAATAGTAGGATAAAAAAGTTTATCATAATATGATCTCTATTTTGTGTGTAGTAAGGCGCTGTTTGGGTAGAGGTGAGGCACACATAGTGTAGGGAGTCGGTCGCCATCACCACATCAAAGTGCTATCGGCTTCCGGCGTGGGTTATCGGGCGACCTCCCGAAACCCGGCAATTAGCCACCCTCCCACCCGTCCGCCACTTCCGTTCCTCACCTTGAGACGGTTAGAAGCAAACAACGACGGTTACATTACAAACACCTTATCTATACGCCGAACTGTGGGCTTGTCGAATGTCGCCGTATCATCGAACTGGCCTGCAATACCAAAGATATAATAAAATATTTGAGGGACCGGAAGTTATTGACATTTTTTTTTACAATAAACTAAAACAGATAAATTTTTAACAAGTTTTCATTTTTAATCAGTAATTCAATAACCTCGTTATAAACAACAGTTTGTCACGTAGTGAAAAAATATTCAATGCCGGATCGATAAAAAACGATTGATTTTTGAGCAAAATCAAATTTTAAATTCAAAATCAAAAATATCTGGAAATGGTACTTTGGATATCGTCCATTTTTTTAACTTTTTTGAATAAATGGAAATCCGACGGTGCAATATCAGACAAGTGTGGTGCGTGGGGCATACCTTCTTCCCACTATAACTCATATTTTTTTCCAGGGTTCGTCGTGTGTCATGTGGTGTGCCACAGTGCGTCTTGCATTATCGTGTAGCAGAATAACACCTTTTCTGTTGACAATTACTGGGCACTTCTCAATTAATAATTGATTTACTCGATTCATTTGTTCACAATAAATGTATTGACAGTTTGTCCAGGTTTCAGCACTTCAAAATAAACGACCCCGCAAATAATCTACGAAACACACAAAACCCCCGTTCCTTTTTGAGATGTAAACCTGACTTAGCTGTATTTCGTTTCATCCAGAGAAATCCACTGTCTTTGGCATTTTGGATTATCATAGATAACCCATTTTTCATCTTCAGTGACCAAACGATCCAAATACGCTTTGTTTACTTCGGATAGTTGAAGCAGAACTATAATTCTTGCTCTGTTTACTTTACCAATCTGTTGCAAATTATCTTGGACTAAGATTGGCTAAGGATACATGACAATCCCTCGATTGCCTGACACGGATTTGTTTCCACTCCCGCCCTTAACATAGCATTTGCCAAAGTGGTTGGCATTTATGAAAGTCGATAAACTTAGATAAACATCGCAAATGTCTTTAGTACGGACGCGTATCTCTTAGGTTTGGTGGTACATCAAATTTATTTTTGCATTTTTAAATATAAGTTGCAAGAAGGACATAAAAAGAAGATATTGTCTGTGAGGAGGAGTAGGTAGTTACGTTAAATAAATACGTACAACATGAATGAACTGATCGGAGTTGCTTCCGCCGACTTGTAATAAGGACACCGATAAGACGCTTGCACACCACGATATTTCAATCTACCAGTGAATTAAATGTTGACTTAATTTATTATTATTTTTTTATATCTAGCTTTATATTTTAGATTATTTGCTATAACATACTTTACAAGCTCTACATTGTCAATAAAATAAATGTATATGGTTACAATTTTTAAGAGAATTATTTTTTTATTCCAATAATATATGAATACATCGCTTACTGAATAGTTCTCGATATCAAACTAAAAATTAGGGCAATGTTTTTGAGAACCCCATTATCGCTGCGCCCGCGCCAGTATCGCGTGCGCCGCTAGCGCGCAGTTGCTGGCGTCATATGCAAGCGCTTACGATACAGTTTCGAAACGGAAGACTCAAAAGAGGTCACCGGATAAGATTACTGTTAACTGTGTAAACAAATCGTTTACGTGGATAACTAGTAAGGATTTCTGCGGTGGCGCTTGTAATGTCCTATCTTATGTACTTGACTTTCTTTCTCGAAAGGCCCCTTCAAGTCGAGTATAAGTGAGATATGATATAACTTTTCTACAAACCAACACTATACGTGCATCCAAAGGGTTTCTAGTAGAAGTTAAAAGGTGTGGAAGGCTTTGCGTCTGAAATATGCGTTGAAAACCTATAAGATTAGATAAAAGAATTACGCACATATAAGAGTTATTGCGCAGCTGCTGGTCAAAACCGTTTATATATAGTATAATGCGTTCTCATTAGGCGCAGAGATTACACGGTCACGGAAACCGAGATCTTATTCCGGTGCTGAAGAAATCAGTTTTCGTTGGATGTAACTTGTAAAGATGGATTCTGAGCATGAGCAGGGGAATATTTGGTTGTAAGGATGAACCTAAAATCTAACACGAATGTATTTCATACGGCATGATGAAGGATGTGCAATGCATTCCGATGAGTCATGAAGGCTTTATAGATTTTTGATGACGTATCAATTCTTGGAACAAGGTGGTCATGGTAATATAATGACATGCGCATAAAATACATGGCCATTGAAATTGCCAAGGACGATACTATAAACTTAAAACTGTATCCAGAAATGATCTATGTGTCATGATTTCACAATATGAGTCAATTTAAATGTAACTTATCAATGTAAGATATGACTAACAACCATAGAATACGTTGACTTATTAGTTATTATTATTTCTAATATATCTATTCTAATCGACTAATATTTCAGGTGCTGTGAGCATTACTTATGTTTTCAGAGACATCGAAATGATTAAAGTTTATGTCAATCAGCTAAATATGCTGATGACTTGTGAATAAATGACAAGTAAATATGTCAAAATAATATAATATTACTGGTAGCTTTCGACATATAGTAACTTCTTATCATGTTAACTAGCACACGCAATAAGTGAACGGGACACATGTTCACACAACTCTTTGTTAACATTGGCTACAATGAAATAGCAATGAAAACATTAGACATTTCTTAAATAAATTATAAGTATCAATAGGTATAGTAGATATCCAAGATATTGTCAAAGTAAATAATGTGGATGGTGAACGTTTATTTCAATAGTGTATTATTGTTGGGTCGTTTGCTCGGACGCCGTCGTCGTTTATCGGGCGCCTGCAATCCGCGCTGACCCCGCGATATCCTCGATCTACATTACCCCCCTCTGCCCCCGCTGCAAGTAAACTATGAGACACTAACCGAATCTGAACCTTGTATAAAACGTCTTAAAGACGATATTAGAGCAGACGCCCCGGTGGGAGCGGGAGCATGAATGGAGCGGCTTGTGAATGAGCGGACTATGTCCCGCGAGCGATAAGCGCTATCACTGGGGCCAGCTGACAGTCCATGTTGACAAACCCTGTTCCACTTTCATTTTGCTCGGGTTGACTTAACTTTATCAAACTACACACTACATTCCTTGCTGCTTAAATGTTAAACTCGACAATTAACTATTAAAAAAATATGTGTATCTTTGAATAATCATTTATTAAAAATATAATAAAATTCATAGTAGGCTTATTGTAAGCGAAATTATACATTATTTATTTTTCGGAAAATTAAGAGCGATCTATAACTTATTACAGCACTGGTACCAATTATGTATCTACAATCTACACGTAATTTAGCGTATTAGAGTCTAAAAATATAGTCAGTGGACTTTATAAATATATAGACTGTACTATTTTTATAACTGTCATCCTATCTTATTAAAAAATGTAAAAACCCCCCATACGCAAATTAATTGTCATTTAACGATTACACTGACACGCGTGAAGCACTTAATCGAGTACCTAATCATGGCGTTTGATACGCCATAATCATACGCCAAAATGCCTTACATCATTTTGGAAAAGAGCTGATACTCTTATACTGCAGGACCGATATTAACCAAACATAGCTAAGAACCACCGCAATGAAATTGGCTTTCAAATTCAAAAAACCGTATCGAAATCGGTTCATCAGAGACCGACACACACACATATACACAGACAGACATCGACGTCAAACTTATAACACCTCTCTTTTTGCGTCGGGGTTTAAAGAATCGAAATATTAGATTTAGATCGAGAACGCGTAGCTTAGTGTCTAACAGTAACCTAACATCGGTACTTCAAGTCGTAGTCTATCTGTGTACTTCATCTAAATCCGTCCAGCCGTTTCAGCGCATAATAGCAAATATATACACACACATAAACATATATGTATATAAACTTTTGCATTTATAACAGTAGTCAGATTGATTATAACACTATAAATAATATTATAAAGATGTAAAGTTTGTGAGTTTGTGACGTTGTAGGGGGTAATCCCTGGATCTACTGAACCGATTCAAATGCAATTTGGTAAGAAGATAGTTTGAGACTCTGAAAAGGATATAGGATACTTTTTACCCCGGAAATCATCCTTAAAAGGGGTTGAAAATGGGGATAAATGTTTGTATGGGGAATCAACCTAGAGACGAACCCGAGCGAAGCGAGGGTGAGTCGCTAGTAACACTATAAATATGATCTACACTAATATTATAAAGCTCTGAGTTTATTTATTTGTTTGAACTCGTTAATCTCAGGAACTACTAATCCGATTCGAAAAAATCTTTTTGCATCAGATAGCCCGTTTATTGAGGAAGGCTATATATCATCATGCTACTACCCAAGAGAGCGGAGCAGTAATCATAAATGTCAACAAGTCGGGCAGACTTCCATACATTATTGTAAAGGGAAGGGAAAGAACAGTTTGCTTTTTTGTACTTTGAACACGGGCAAAGCGGCGGGTTCCGCTAGTAAAAGATAATATTATAAAGAGGCAGAGTTTGTTTGTTTGTTTGAACTCGTTAATCTCAGGAACTAATAATCTGATTTGAAAAATTCTTTTTGCATTATTTAGTTCGTTTATTGAGGAAGGCTATTATAGGCTATATATCATATAGTATACTGTACACAGTCTATCTTTTCCATACTAACGTACCTAGCAACGAACACGAGCGAAGCGAGGGTGAGTCTCTAGTTAGATTGATTATAAATATAACAATAACACTTCCTGATTTAATGATTCAAAGAAGGAAATGTAAGTGTATAAATTTTTAATATGTGTCATCAATATCTTAAATCATATTGACTCATTTCTGCGGCCAAGGTTTATATGTAATTAGTACGTTGACAGTTTAAATATTTATTTCTAATAGCAGAGATGAAGACTACTGTCATTTAAAGTCGCTATTTGCCCCTTTACAAGATATTGTCTTAGAAATTGATTACCAATACATTTAGTTAACTATTTCAAAATTAGAGGTATATCGCTATGATAGATACATGTAGAGCAACAAAGCATCTAATAATATTAATGCGAAGTGGGCTTAATTATTCTATACTAATATTATAAAGAGGTAAAGTTTGTGAATTGTGAGTTTGGGACGTTGTAGGGGGTAATCTCTGGATCTATTGAATCGATTTAGATGAAATTTGGTAAGAAGGTAATTTGAGACCCTGGGAAGGACATAGGATACTTTTTATCCCAGAAATCATCTCTAAGGGGGTAAAAATGGGGATGAAAGTTTGTACAGGGAATCAACCTAGGGGATGAACCTGAGCGAAGCGAGGGTGAGTCGCTAGTAGTAAGTAAGATTACAAAGCTCATTTGACACAAAAGGGCAGCTGTTACATACCCTGTTTTATTTATTTATACAACTAAATCGGTATCATTCTACTTTAATATATATTAATTTGCGAGCTTAAAAGTAAAAGCTTAACATCGGAACTAATACTACTTATCAGATTCTGAAAATTCTTTCACTAATAGAAAGCTAATTTATCCGTAAGTGGCGCAGACTAGGGCATGAGCCAGAAACAGGACTTTAAATCCTGCATAGTAAATAAAAATTCAGTATTTTTTTTTTAATAGTAACATTGCAAACTTGAACACTGATAGACGCATTGTCTGAACAAAGGAAGGGCGGATCGCCCTTTGCCTATAATGTTTACAAAAACTATTAAATGATTTATTTATTTATGATTCTAATAAATATCTATTATATCTTATGATAAAGTAATATAAATATTTAATTCCAATTAATATGTTAACTTAAATCCAACTATAACTTAAAACATCTTTACGATGAGAAGTTATTAGAAAGTTGATTAACCTAATTACTTCTATCATGTAAGTAATTCTAAGGAAATATACATAAAATAAGTTTAGTACACAGTAAGTTTATAAAATAATTTGATCCATTTAGGTAATAAACATTTTAGTAATTAAAAAATAGCAACTTTATTTCTTTTTAATCGACTTCAAAAAGGAGGAAGTTCTCAATTCGATTGGTATTTTTTTATGTTTATTTTAAAGTATTTACATTAATTTAATTATATTGAAATTCCGGATGTATGACAAGGACATAAGCAATTCTAATGATGAAAAACCAACAGATTTTATCATATATGCATATAAATGTGCAACTGATTCAAGTACAAAAAAATCCCTCTAATTCATAAATGCACAAGTTATTCTAAATAAAATGGCTCAAAGAAACTGTATAATAATGAAATATAAAACTATAGTACAACGAAAAATATTATAATTTTATTTAACACCCTAGGTAGGCTTACTGTCTTAAGGTTTTATTTCAAAATAAAACATATAACTTGTTTAATTTTATCGTTTTGAAATTATCATAATAGTTTGAATCTACTGCACCTGTCTCTACAATTTATGCTTAAAAATCAGTAATTACTTCAAAACGGAATAAAATTAGTGTAATCGGACGATCAGGCGGATGAGCAATTATACTATGTATCCAGAGCAACACCCGTACAACCCTAAATAAGCAGCAATTTCAGGTAGTGGGGAATTCTCGCGACGGTAACGAGGTGGCCGGCTGCGCGGGCGCACCTGCCTCGCACACGCGCCACAGCCCGCTAGCCTGCGTCCGCCCCGCAGCCCACTACCTACTCTAACTCAATCTAACAACGTTGCTCCACCGGTACTTCTCCATTACTCATCAGTGTTCATAAAGATAAAAAAATTAAAATAATTTCTATAAAACCCATAACAACAATATTGTACTTTACAACCGAGCCGGTAGTTCCAATGTAACAGCACAGTTAAATGATGAAATCATTTAGTAGGACATCAAAGTAACTTCACCGAAATGATTTGACAGTGACACAATCACGATAGGAAGGGATCGATCAAATAGATCGCTTAGCTGTTAATTCTCGGAAGCATCCGCATTCCAGCAAAACATGTTCTTACTATCTAATGCTGACTGCCGGATCGAAGATCGTCATGAGTCATTTATGACATTGCACCGCAACCGTCAACATTCCAGTAAACACTTTTTCATTGATCAATTCATTCAACTGGGTGTTGGACGGCATTTAGGCAACTTGAAAAAGTTATCGATTAATTTAATAGAAAAATGTTCGTAAGTACATCTCTGTATGTCATTGGTACTTACCTATTTAAAATTTGGTCCGAGAGTTTGGTAATCGACGCTGTGAGGATTCAAAGGGATCGAGTTGAATATTTATAAGTTAATCAAAACTATTAGACTTAGGTTCTATAAAATCATTAATCAGATATTTTGTTCTGAAATCTCATATTTTCTACGAGTATACATTAATTAGAATTTTCTTTAATGTTAAATATTTTTAATTAAATTAACACACTTTTGACCAAAGCAAATATAATGTATCCAAATTCGAAGGTATGACTTGGAGTCATTTAAGGCTTCCACTACCCGTTTCCTGGCTCTTTCATGAGATCAGATTAAAATAGATAATCACAAGTGGGTTAAATTCTACTTATCCACGATTTGATTATACCATATAATTAGTTACTAGTGAAGGTAATAAAAGCCTGCTTAGAATTAAACGAAATTGCCCTAGCACTATCGATACCATTAAATAAATATAAGATACCAAAGGATCTATTCACTTCAAATAAGTATACTGTTTCATATGCTACATGTGAGCTATACCGAAATTGCTATGAAGTGGACACCTGTTAGAATCTGTTATAACGATTGTTACTAGTGTCACGCGCAGGCATGCGATGCTTCCTCTCCCCCCCCCCCCTCCCTTTCCGCCCCCGCTAACCATTCATTGGAATGCGGGAACTGTACTTCGGTACAACTCATTAATATCAATACTCAACATTTAGTATTATTTGTAAATTACCGTATATTGTAAGCAGTTACACGAAGGAGAAGATAAAAAAGTCCTGTTTTGATTTTGTCGTATACTCAATTTCGTAACATTATAATTGCTTTTCGTAATATAATTAATAATTATGAATTTTAAGAAACATATTATCAACAGTTAAAATTGAATTATTAGGTTACATATTATATAATTTCATTTCACATTATTAATAATAATTTCGGATAGTGCACTAGTGTACTGTGTACTCAGACACAAGTTCTCTCTCTATAGCTATCACCCTCATACTCCGATCACGACACGATCAGTGAGAGTTAAGACTCAATAACTAAACTTGGCCCGACCCGGGATTCGAACCCAGGACCTCCGGATGTGCATACATCCACATGGTAGCCTCTACACCACCGAGGTAGTCAAAGTACATTTTACATTAAGCCTAGTTTAAAATACATATATGTATGTACCATAATAACATATACATACATACATATATCAATTATATATATATATATATATATATATATATATATATATATATATATATATATATATATATATATATATATGCTATTTTAATATGTAATTGTAGGTACTGTGGAGAATAGGTACTTAAATTTAGGCTATTTGTACCTTTCAAAATGCCACCCTTATATGGCAGAGTATGTAACGAGATCTTCCCAACAATATAGCGCATTTGACAGTTACAGTAGCATTGCCTTTAATAGAACTTGAGAATCGAGTCAAATTCTTGGACTGTTTATAGCATTAGATGGTTTAACAGTCATGTGTCATTTTCACTGCGTTGGATGTGAGGAACTGAGCACAAAACCTTAAAGTATGGCAGTAATGTAAATGGTTCACTAGTCACATATCGAGCCTAAGTGCATCCCAGCGAGTGATTGGGTGGCGGAACGCAGGGCACGAGGCACGATAGGAATGCGCGGCCCTCGGCGCCGGTTTACAAATAGAAGGGCCGCTAGCGCGGACTGCACGTGTGATACATTGCCGTGATCAATCTGTTCGCGCTGACGACGCGTACGCAATGATATCATTGTAATACAATATTAAATTAAAAATAATACATTTATCACCGTAAAACGTTAGTAATATAATTGAAATCTCTGCTACACCATAATAGAGCAATATGTTAATCGTGTCCGATGCATGTGATCAGTGAAACGTTCACCTAATCAGTCCGTCCGTTCGGTTACGGGAATATCCTAAGAAGAAAGTAGCAATCATGTTAACGACATCTCGGAGGGTCGTTTGTCGAGCATAAGAAAGAGATCGGCAGCCGTGCGTTCGCTGACCCCGACCGGACGTCACGGCTGACAGAAGATGAGTCCAGGACGCCACACACCGCTCTTCTTCTTTACTCAGTCACTTCTATTCATAAATTAATAGCCAACAACTTAATTTGTACATACAACTATTTACAGACATTAGATGGTAGCTGATATTTTATATTAATTAAATCTACCCGCTGAACACCATATTTTTACTTTACTGACATACCTATTATCAACGTATAATAACAGCTCTTGATCAGGAGTTGACTAATATGTAGGTATAAATGAGACACCGATTATTGTAATACGTCATTTTGATTGTTCAATTGCACATTAAAAATATAACTTAAATGACAAATAGTCTACGATTATATTCTTATGTAACTAGAAAAGAGAAAAGTTTTAAAATCTATTTTCTTAAGGAAAATATCGAACTACATTTTTTTATGAGTATTATAAATATTGTCATTGTAGGTACTTACGGAAAACTTTGTTAGTTGACGTTCAATGTAACAAAGAAGTATTATTTTATTTGCACTCCTAGAAGCCACAAACTTAAAGAATTGAATTGAATTAAATCACTTTATTCATTATTATTTATGGTTCTCTTCTTTAATATTGTTAACCGACTTCCAAAAAGGAGGAGATTATTAATTCATCGGAACCTATTTTTTCTTTTTTTTTAAGTATGTTCACCGATTACTCGAAGAAGCCTGAACCGATTTGGATTTTTTTTTTATTTCAAAGGGCATACTTCCCAGGTTTTAAAAAAAATCAACAATAAATATATTTTTTAAATAAATTGTTTAGTCAAATATGTAATTAAAAAACTATTACGTCTACACTAACAATAAAAAAATAAAAACTTAAAAAAAACCGACTTCCAGGCATATTTGTTGTATTCACAATCGACTTATTGATAAAGTGCAAAGTTAAAAACTTTTGTGTGGTTGTTTTAAACTGTAGTATGGTTATTATCATCAAATTCTTCATATGTTCTGCAACGTGTACAAATTTACAAATACTAATTACACGTAGGTATAGCTTAAAAGTTGTATTATTTATTTACAATTATTTTATTTGTAACAGCTGACCGTGGCTACACCCGCGTATTTATATTTCACCCAATACCACTAGACATGCCCCTTTCTTTATATTGGACAGGTCCGGAATTTGAATCGACTCGGAGGATTGAAACGAAACTTCGTTATATTTTAATTCAGTCTCACATGCTCGAGTCATACAGACATACTGGCATACAAAAAAAATATTACTACTAATACTAATATATACTAATATAGATACTTTCATAATTATAATTATATAGTAAATAAATTAAAAATGTTAAAAAATATGCATTTCCCACTCAGGAAATAATATTTCAAGACAAAAAATACTGTAGTTTCTAAGTTGGCTGCTCGTAGCGTTATTTTTACACTGGCAATTATAGCATTCCCCAACGTGTTGTTAAGTGCGATAATATTGCGATTTCTATTGTATGCCTAATGTGTATGTTACAGCCAAAACTCTGAAGCTATTGCTATTATGTAAAATAAATAGAATAAATTTAAAAACCCAATGTATTTAAGAGATGAAAGTTAAAAAAATATATATATAAAAAATAACAACTGCGTAAATGGCGAACTGAAAAGATGGTAACAAGTTTACGAAGGAACATAGCATCGGACATATGTACGTTTGTACATACAGACATATACCTACATAAAGATATACACACATATATAATACACATATACATACACATATAAATACATACATATATACATACATACCCATCCCTACTTCAGGCTTCGCCGTAGTCGGGTAAAAAGGAATACTTTACTAATAAGCTGCATATAATTAAAATATTTTAGTATAAATTATCATTTATCTGAACTAAACATTAGATATTTAAGTAGCTTCAAATAGTATGACAATTGGTAAGATTCGTTTTGAAAAGAAGTAATTTTTATATAAAACTGTGAGACCAAGATAAGATAGGCACAGCCCTACGTCATTGATAAGAATACCGGATTCCTACACAACATACACGCCCCAATAATTTTACTGGTTGCCCAAACGTTTGTCAAATACTTAATTGGCCATCCATACTAATGTGAAAGTGTGTTCGTTTGTATGTTTGTTTGTTTGTCTTTCTTTTACGTCGACACGGCTTGGCAGATTGGCGTGATTTTTTGTGTAGAGATAGTTGGAGGGCTGGAGAGTGACAAAGGCTACTTTTTACCGCGGGAGATTATGTCTTTCCCACGGGAAAACACGTTATAATACAATAGAAAAAAATATTTTAGATTAGAATTACTTGAAACTTGGTATAAATGCTCTTCAATACAATTAATCAAATACGTGTTTTAGCATATTTAGAAATACATCAGATAAGGGGGTAAAATAGCGGATGAAATTTTGTATGAAACCTACCATTTTCGAGTTTCTTTTTGTAGTTATACCCCGAGCGAAGCCGCGGGTTCTGCTAGTATTCTATAAAAGTCAAAAGTTTAATTTGTCAAATTCGCGATTCGTCAAATCAGTTATTCGTCAAAACCTTAATTCAACAAATGTGTCAACTTATACAATGCCGCACACCTATTTTATTTATATTTAGTTTCGAATGTTTATGCGACGATTTATTAGATGAGACTAGCTGCTATGGGCCTGCATAGAATAGTGGCTTTGCGTGAGAGGATCAGAATGGACTTTTCGATTTTTGAGATTTTCTAAAATTTTCAAAAACATTTGGTTGATTATGCCAAAGTCATCGACTTACTATTTAAAATCGGTATGCCTATCACAGGTATTATAGATGTTCAAAGGTAGATGCCCATACGCATACCATCTTAATTTTATTTTTATATTATTATTTTTACTAAATAATAAGAAAAAATACATTTTAAACCTATTTTAACCAAACTTTGTTTGTGTCTTGCGGTTTTAATTTCCTCTTGATTGTAAAATATATGAATGACTATAGGCTAATTTGACGAAGAATTTGACGAATCAAGTATTTCGCAAATTCAGATTAGGTATGATCAATCTCTAATTTGACTGATCCAGTAAATATTTGACGAGTGCCTGCGAAACCGTTTTACTGTAGTAAAGTATAATAATATATTAACTAAAATTTACCTATATCATTTAAATACCATTTTATTTATTTATATTATTTAAAATTTAAATAATATTTTGAATTACAATAATTAACAATTCTTTTAATTATTTGTATAGATATTAAATATTTTTGCGACATACGTAGATAATAATTATTTATTTTTTATTTCAATTCTACTAATAAATCCCAACATATTTTTTTAATAAATTTAATAAATAAAATTTGTACTTTATTTCCAGTTATAGTAATTGTTATTTCACACGCAAAATTATAAAATAAAGTTTATAAAAAAGATTATTTAATAGAGTGGTAAAAGTACAAGTAAACGCGTGAAGCGCTTGATCATGCGCACGGTTACGGCCGCGTGTGGCAACACTAATACACACTTTTCGCGCACTTTTTAACCGTCAACCCTCTCTACAACTCAGCGCCTATAAGTGGTCATAAAAAAATTCAGCATATTAATATAAATTTGTCACAAAATTGCCATTTTATGGGCACCCCTTGATTCGCTGATTTTGTACGAGATTGGTGTATATTAATTATTTTCTTAGAAACTATTTATTAAATAGCTTTCATAATTTAATTATTTAATTCGCTTATATGGTCCATTAGCAATTTCTTTAATTCAAAATTAAATATTTTTTTGTATATACTACCAAATCCGAAATCACATACAAGTATGATACCTACTTAGTAGATCTATGTTCCTACCTACCTCATCGATTTAATTTGATACAATAAAGTGTGTTCAAAATTATTCACCTAAAATATCTCTTTATATCGTTTATATAAAATTATTAATAAAATTATTACTTTGTTAATCAGGCTACGTAATTTTGCAAAATCTAGGTAGACTCAAATAATTAAATTAAATCTTGTACAGCTGACTAGTTTTTACATACTTGTTCTACGATTTTGTTTCCGTTTTAAGTATATATTTTAGGCAAAATATCCAAATTTTATTAACATTTAAATAATAGGGGGTTTAATCATTTAGCTGCCTTAGACATGTTTTCCAATATGAAACAATAAAAAAATAATGTAATTTTTTTTTTTACAAATTTACATTTTTTTATATTTAGTACCATATTAAATATACATTTAGATACAATTACAATCATAATAATTGGCAATTATCGAAAATATAAGTGTTTTTATGTAGTAGTAGGTACAATAGATTGCAAAGTATCTTGTAAGGGTTGTGTAAAGTACCTATTCTATTGACATTAATGAAATTAATTATTTATTATTATTCGTTTTTATTAGTTAATTAATATTTAAAGTTAAATAATTTAAAAAAAAATGATGAAGGTAGGTAGAGAAAAGATTGAAAATATATCTACATAACTTCTATATTTAGTGTAATTTTATTTTACCTTATTAAATCATTATTAATTCCCACAAGCGAGATAAAACATAATATTATAATTTTCCTGGATACAAGTTTTATTGAAATTAGTTATATTGTTAAGTAAAATTGTTGTATGACTGTTAAATATTTAACTTTAACTTAATATATTTATGTAGAATGTAAGGTAAGTAAGTACCTATCTTCTTTCGATTTTATAGTACCTACCTGTCATTTTCAGTCTATTTGTACTAATTTAATATCCAAAAGTTTTTGTTCTATCTACATATTGTGAATGGTTATTAAACCTATTTTTAATATTATACTATGGTTTTCAATTTATTATCGATACTACTAGAATGTTTTATAATTTTATACTTATATTCCTAATCTACATACCTACACCCTGTTTTTTATTTAATTTGTGCCATAAATACATTCTAAGCTGGATTATTCTTTTGTGTAAAGGTCAATAATATGATTTTAAAAATATTTACAATATAAACATTCACTTGAATTTTTTAGAAATTGAACATAAGATAAATATGAATAAAATAATTATTGCATAAATGTTATTTTAACTGTTGATACATAGTAAAATTATACTGTGCGAACGTTATTTAAGAATAATTTGTAGTATTGAATTATAGGAGCAATGCCTAAAATTTAACGGGTCCCTCATGATACAGCCACGTGGCACGATATCGCCTCGTTCACGGAAACGCTGCATGTCAATTTTCTGGAAAAATTGTCAAAAGTAGCACAGTGGTGCGGTGCGGCGGCGTGCTGCGACGAGCGAGCAATTCGCGAGGCTTTGCGCATGTGTGCTGCTCGTCGAGACGCGCGCGCGCACGTGTGCGTGCACGTAAAGTGAAGGTCGAATATTTTGTCCCTACTCCTCGGTCTATTGGTGTTCACGAGTCGGCACTGTGATAATGAAGTGTCGCGGTCCCGCTCGCACCACCGACCTCACATCCCCGCCGAGAGGGACGGCAGGCGATGTGCGCGTGCGTCGGAGCCTCCGCCGGCGCCGGCGCGACCTGCCCTCATCAGTCTCCCCGCGGCGGGGAAGCAGTTCGCGTGTGCGATTCCGCGTCAGCTCGCTCTGCGGCCTCCGACCACATTGCGTCGCACACGAATATTTTTAGATAACAGTGCGAATAATTTATTCGTAAGTTAGTGATCGCGCGCACTTTTGCGGATATCGCTATCAGAGTATGCGGGTCCGCGCGTTTCGCTCGACACGAGGAGACCGCTGACGGAGAGTCCCGATAGGTAAGCTGCGCACTTCCTGCGCGCGCGCCGCCATGTTCGCTGGAAACGTCACTTCCGTCGGCGCCGGAACCGGTGACGGTGGGCCCCGGGCTAGCGGGCTGGCGACGGCACCGACGGTGCTCGCTCCTGGCTCTGCGCTCGCCGCTCGTGTGCTCAGGTCAATGAGCGACGGCTCTCGATTCATAAAATGTCGGTCGTTCCATTCACGCCGCGGGGCGATGCTACGCCGACCGTTCACTCGTGACCCTCGCGTCTTCGAATATTCATGTCTCCTTCGATAACATCGTAACCTCTGACTTCTTTTTGTATTATCGCGTTGTTTAGTGAACGCCGCTACTTGAGGCCGGGCTTCGTGCGAAGTGCTAAATGCGAGTGTCATTTCGACCGTTGGACGATATTTGTTAACTGTGAAATAATAAGTGCAAAGTGATTTTACATTGTGATTATCAGTCACTGATGATGGACTACTGAATTTGCGTAAGATTAAAATTATTTATCATAATTACATTAACACAACAACTTAATGCAATATATTTTTTTTTAAATAGTTTATGTAGTAAAAAATTTGATGTTTTCCAAACAAAATATGAGAGTAGATAGATATTCTAATTTATAATTATATCGTTTTGATAAAAATCTGCACTCGAACGATGTGAATGAATGAAGGTAGTGACAAGTGCTGATTTTAAACGATAGCAATCTTTTTTATATACATAGGTAACTAATAACTTGGAACAATAAGAGTAGCGGAGAACGCGTTATCGATAGGACATACATACGACATCACTGGTGCGTGACGTCTGGCTCTAGCAGCGTCCCTATTGCGCTTAGCCCGTAAATGTTTTGTGTCTGTTCATTAACCTGTTGTTTACTAGCCCTCATCGTACTCATTTAAACTTTTTACTATAACGTGTTGCAGGCGATATTCATTCAATTAATTATTATAGGATTTAATATTTCTAACAACTGAAATAAGTTATTAAATTAATTATTGTAGTTCAGACATTTATACTACGGAATATTATTTTTCTTGTAACTATCTGTAGTTAGTATTTCGTGTAGATATACATATATGTATAATAATAATAATCCCTTAAAAATAATTTTTGAAAAATTAATTATTTACGAAATTAATTTAATATAAAAATAATATATTAGATATATTATACATGGTAAAGCACTTTTTGTATGAGTAAAAATAGATTGCAATTAAATGCAATTTAAATTTAGTATATAGTTCTAATTTTTGAATGACACTTATTAGATACTAAAAAGTTTTAATATATAAAATGAAATATTCAACCTCATCTCATGACATAAATATATGATTTAATTCAGGCCGTAGGTTGCTATGGCCTGATTATGAAAAAGAATAATATTTTTGATAGAGAAAAGTCTATACAGGGGTAATAAGCTTCCCTAGAAACAGTAGCAAGTAAGATGAGTCAAATGCGACGTCAGCGACACGTGTACCCACTGAGTCACAGCTCACAGCATCTTATGCTGACGTAGTTCGCACATCCATACGCGCCCTTTCTCAGTAACCTTTGATTCTGATATGACATATCGGCTTACTCGCTCCAACCTATTAATACCTAACCGACAAATAAATATGGGGCATTTCGGTTGCGACGCCTACAGACAAAGCACAACTACGAGCTGTGCGCCTCCGCTTCCGTTGCAGTGAACAGCGTGGGCGCACATTTCATAAGTATTTCCTACGCCACGCTTCCTCCCACTGCGGGATATACCTCGGCATCAGGATTTTTGGCATGGAAATGTACGTGTTCCTCAATTCTGTGAGAGCTTCAAGAAAAAAATTCCAAGTACGTTATATCAATTTCATATAACTAAATTTCATTATAATAACCGCAGCTGTATATGAGTAAGCGTGATCGTTTCATAATTCATTCTCGTATTTGAATCGTGCTGTAAAATGTTTTTTTACACGCATTATCCGTACTTTAAAACTTGTGATTGCCGATCTACGTTTAAGCACCGCGCTGGGCGCATCACATTGAGCTTGTAGCTGTAGGTAGGGGTAGGTGAGGCGGCGGGAAGGAGCCGTTTCGCACGTTTCGCCGTGCAAGTTCTCAGCCCCACGATAAGCCAATAAGGGTCGCGCCACAAAAAGCAATCATTATAAAGATTGTAAAGACTGCACCGGCGCCGAGACTTCCCAGAACTGGGGCCATTCTTATTTCGCGCTCCCGCCTTATTCACGGATTTTTTGTTCGGCTTTGGTCATTTTTTTTGACGGGAGCGGTATCTTGTGAGAGCTTCAAGGAAATGGCTTATTGGGTTTCGTATAGGAGCCCGGCTTATCTGAGAGCAATCGGCTCTGCGACGGAGCCTGGGAATGTAGATATGCAAGAGGTCTCGCGAGTCGCGGCGGACCGTTACGCGAGCAGCCCGCGCCACATTCCATTGCATGTCCATGTCATCGCCTGTCTTAAGTTCATGACGTCACTATACAATCATAGATAACACTGACACTTTTCTAATTATTATCGTTAAAACTTAATTACATTAAATGATTTCATTTATAAGCTATTTTTTAAATTAGTTTCTTACTTGCATAGGCATTTTTTCTTTTTCTTATTTATTAGTATAAATTAATTCTTTTTGAATGGTACTAATGTATTACAAAAACTATTTTTTTAATTAGATTATACATATATGTATTATGTATATTTAAATGTGACCCAAGCTATTTCATTTATACACATAATGTATATGTCAAATGCCTTCTTAGTAATTATACGTTGTAACTATATAAAATACTAACTAAATAAATAAACAATCAACAAAATTAGCACGAAAAATTGATAATTGCCTAAATATTATGTTATTTTCTCACAGTGTACATGCCGCGGCATTTCCCACCGCCTCGCTGGCTTGAGACGCTGGGAAACTGATGTTAGCCTTATTTCCATAATAAATAATACTGATAAGAACTTTCATAAAAACTTTGCGGCTATTTTCACTGTTACAGTCACTTTTAAAGGAACTTATTAGATTTCTTGTTTCATTCTCTTTTTTTTTGTAATATGAATTACCTACTTTAATAAACATATAAATTTTATAAATGCTAATAAAATAATTTTTAATTTTAAACAATTGTAAAAAATAAAGTTAATAAATAAACAATCACACATGTCTAATATCTTAAATATTGTATTGGAATTTATTCATTGATATACTTATATATCCTTCATTTAACTTTATTTTATATATTCTGGCTCATAATCATTTTGAATTTTAATTTTTCAGGCGCAAAGGACACTGCATAATGAAGCAGAAGATTATTTATTAGAAGCTGTCGATGTTTTACACATACTATTATTTGGTAACTATCAAGTTTTTTTTTAATAAGTGATTGTTTTTTTTTTTGAATTTTATGATAAGTGCATCATATTATTGTTTTTTCCTAATAATTAGGATATCATTTTTCTCAAATTATAGATATAAAATTTACTTAATAATTAAAAAAATATATATTTATACATTGTACAATTTTATATTTGTAACGACTTCAACGACCAAATCTAGTCTTAAAATTTCTGTTCTTAATCGGGTTTCAATGGAAAACGGTTGAGAGAATTTTAATAAAATTATATTGTTGTACACAAGATAACCCAAAAATACGGGTAGAGCGCCCTGTTCCACATAAAATAAATCTTATTTAATATAGTAACTAAATTAAAATTTACATTAGTAATAGCCAGCCAGCCAAAAGCTGTAAACAACATAAACAAATAAAGTTATAAACAAAAAAAATATCCATAGATCATATTCATATTTAAAAAAATATATTTATTTGGTGTTTTATTAGGTTCCCTAGTTATAGTTTCATATATTGTTCTTTAATATTCACTCAATAATATTTCTAATTCTAATCATTTGTGGGGAAAAAACATAAAACTTATTATAATAGTTAATAGTCAAGGGAATAAGTACATGCGTTAGGGAGTAGAGTAGAAGGTGCTGAGGTCACGGGCCCTTATTGAGGGCAAAGGGAAGTTATAAATCTGTCGGCGCGAACAATGGCACGATAAGGAGCACCTTACGTCGGCGCGATAGTGGCGCCCCTCACGCTCACGCGCAGCCTAAACATTTTGTAACTTTGTAAGCCCTTGTACTACTCCTTACATGGAATTGTTTTATAGATATCATTTATTTTATCTAAATTAGATTTTTAAATAAAATACACATAGTGTGTATTTCTTTTAAAGTAGTTATGCAGCACTAACTACGTTAAATTTATATATTTACATTACAACAAACTAAAAATTTCAAATAATTCATGGCTAACTAGACTAAAACACGTAGCTAAAATTAAAAAGGGGTCGGCGTAACGTGAACTTTATCGGTCATTGACCTTTACACCTAAACTGAGCCTCACATCTCTCGATGAGCGGTATTATTCACAAACCTACTATGTATTAACTCTCACTACATTACATTTTTGTGCTTAATAAAAAAGCAATAATTTCCCAGCATTGTCAAAGTATCTAATATATAAATAATAAATATTAAGTATATATTATTATAACGTATACTGATATTTATTGTATTATATTTGAATTATTATGTAGACGTCAAGTTGACGCTAATGAAACCTTGACCTGTATACCTAGTGCGCCCTTTACGCAACATCTACAGCACCCAATAATAACACTAATTTCTACTGTCCGTGAAATCTGGGCTCTCGTTTTTAATTATTTTCTTTATACATTTAGAAATTGAATAAACATTTTGGCTAATATACAAAATTAAAACTAGAAAGTCACTCAAAATAACCTCTGTGAATAAAGTGACACTTTTTTCTGTGTCGTCCATTATTACATGTTGACTTTACCGATAATCGGAATAATCGTGACGCTCTAAAATCGGTCTTGTTAGTATGTAATTAGAGGCGTCAGCGATGTGCGAGACCGAGACAAGGCTAACGAAATTCGGGGGGCGGCGCGGGTCGCTGCGTTGAATAAAACATGCCGTGTGCGCCGCGCCTTGGCGCCACCGCGACACGTACCGTCGTTATACTAAAAACAATACACGGAATCTAGGTCCTAGACGCGACGTTCCGTGGCCTCTACCGGCCGTCGAGACGACTGCTGCCCTGAAAACTAAAACGATGTCACACGCCGCCCGCACTCACCGTTCCGCCATCTATGTACGTCTACGTAGTGTCTTATATATTCATATATATATATATATATATATATATATATATATATATATTATATATAAAAATTAAAGATTCCTTAAACTAAACTTACTTCAAAATATATTAATATTGGATTAATATGATGCACATGTTCTTTGTAAACGATACTCTTTCGGTTATACGATCTGCCGCTAAAATACCTTTACTTTGTAAATAATTTCACAAACGCAGTTCGCAATCCTCAGGAATGTGCAATGTTAGCTCAAACGATGCATTTTAATAATGTGCATGTGGTATAGGTAGTACATATTTTGTATAGTTTAATAAATAATTCTTTTCAATTTTTTCATTTTGATCCAAAACTGTTTTTAATTATTTAAAAGGCTTCGTAGCAACATCGTAGCAACTTCGTAGCACTAGTCTATCATAAAGAGTGATTATGTATTTTATAATATATAATTTATTTATTATGATTATCGTTTTAAAACTACGTTTTATAAATTTCTTATTAGATTTTACACGTTTCTGATCCCAAAACCGCTGACATAACACCATTTCAAATTGATGATTATTGTGCCCAGATATGTTACGTAGCTCCCTCTATATTCCGCTCCCGAGTCACCGACTGAAATATTCTATATTTAATCGAATACCTAGTGGCGTCGTGATCAACAGTTTAAAAATGTAAAAGCGCGCCTTAATTACATAGCATTAATATGCGGGACGCGCGCTATGGGCACGTAGGAGCTATTAAGTCAGAGGAACTCATGTACTCTTAACATATGCTTCACTGTGAAATGAAAAGATCACGAAAAATCACCACAAATCATTACTTCATATTTATGTTACGTAGAATAATAGCCGTTTATTAAATATAACAATTTTCATAACCATCGATAATACTAAATCTATACATATAATAAAATTGTAACTAAGCGGAATCTGTACATTAAATTTTTTTTGGAAAATCTTATTGAAATAGACTTTATTATCGATACAGAGGCCGAATCTATAGTTTTTAGAATTTTTGTCTGTCTGTCTGTCTGTTACCGCATCACGGAAAAACCACTGGAGGAATTTTGATGAAATTTAGTTTGATGATAGCTGGTTATCCGGGTCAACATATAGGATACTTTTTACCGCGGGAAAATATTTCATTTTTGAAAAAAAATACAAAAATTGCAAAGTAAGAGTATACTAATCTATAAAACCTAAGAATTTGGTTTTAGTCATCTGAAGGCGGGCGGAGCCGCGGGCAATGCTAGTACTAAATAATAATAAAATATCACTGAAAGCTTTACTCCTGATATTTCTTGTAAGCACTTCAACTCAAGACTTGTTTACGTAGTATTACTTATACTTTACAAGAGCTTTTCAAATACTAACGATTCAACTAGTCAATGTAGTAAATAATCGAATGTCTAGCTATGGTTTTACATATATTTCGTCAAATGACATTTTAAATCTAATTACTATTTTAATACCTACCCACGTCGTTATCCCGTATACATATCGAGCTCAATAGCGCGACGCAAATTTTTAAATGCCCGCTATTAATGGGGATTATTACAAAAATAACAGTTATCAACTCTCTTGCATTGCACAGTGAAGGGTAATTTGACGTCAGCGTTCGTCTCGCGTCATCGCACGCGATTTCTATGTCTGAGCAAAGTCTCGGTTTCTTGCCTTTGATAACCCAGTAACGACGACTGAAGCTTTTGCTTTTGTATAGTTATTATATATATTGTATATTATTCTAATACAAATATTATATACATATAAAAATAATATTCAAAGTATACTAATAGCGTCACTAGTTAAAGTTCAATAGTCCCCAACCCTCGTTACTTACGGTATATCTAAAGACATAGATTCGAAATGAACACATTACATCACAGCTGTTGATGAGCGCATCCGTGCCCTGCGTCGATTATAAATAGCTCGTCGGTCCCTTAAGGCGCGGGCGCAAGTTTCCGGGCTGGAAGTGTGCCGCTTCCGCTGTGCGCGGTCGTTGACGCGCGTGCATTGTCGCCGCACATTCCCCGCCGTAGCGGACCCGAACGCGACGTCGTCGACGACGTTTTTAAATAGAGGGCCGATTACGAGCGTCTGGCTACGGCGCCGGGCACATGACCGCGCGAAAGTGCAGCGCCCGCCGCGCCGCGTCACGGGCTATTTGCGACGCGCCGCCTCCGCTCTCGTCTCTTCCCGGCCACTCGCCGCCACTCGCCCGAACACTATCTTCACTTCAACTCAGCATCAAGACTTCATAGTTCATACCAAATGTTAAGTTAACATACCAAATGTCCAATGTGATGGCGTTTCGAATGTTTCTTAAAAACTAGTATTAAATCCACTTCCTACTACAGACTTAGGTTTTTCAAAGAAACCGTTATAGGAAAAGTGAGCACTGAGCAGTGTAGCTAAATGCAGTAGGTAGGTACTTCTTAAAGACTATTGTAAGAGACTTATTGTAAGAGACTAATTGTAAGTATATTTTAAGATGATTCATACGTTATTACTCCTTTGAAATTTTAATATTCATAATTCTGAAAATGGGTTAGTACAGGAAAAGTGAAATTAGACGAATTAGTAATGTGGAGTACAGTGTTGTGCGGTGTCAGCGTGTCGCGGGTGAATAAATTCGGAGGGAGGCGCGCTGGAATGCGGGAGGCGGCGCGGCGCGGGCGGGGAGCGCCGTGCGACTGGCGCGCGCGCCTCTGTCCCACGGTCGTGCGGCCCCGTGTCCCTCACCCCTCACACTTTCTTTCGCGCCATAAAGGTCGTTTCAAATATTTCGGAATGCTGTTTGGTGACATTTCACCGACGAGCAGAGGGGAGCGGTAATCAGCCTCCAGTATTCGGATGCGCTTGCTATCGATGCCTTTGAACCCCATACAGACCCGTCTTGAGACCTAAGCCTCTATAACTCTTTGTCTTTATAAAGTGCTAACGCCTGACAGCCCCGCGACAGACGACATAACAAATATATTCTAATATCGGGAAATCCCCGTGTGAAATTCACACGCTGTCAGCTTTTTACATATTATGCTTTGAGAAACCAATGTAGCACAACGTTATCCATATTACGGCATAATGGCATTTTATAATGTGTCTGTAACATCTCACATAAAAGTAAAAAGACAAAAAATCATATATTATTAAACTGCATAGCGAAGTGTAAACTTTTTCTTAACTAAGGTCTCAAATTACACGGTACTTTTTGACATAGCTTCATTAGACTGTAAATTTGTAAAGCTAGCGGCAAAGCTTATTCGGTCTACTTTCAACGCTCATATGTGAACTAAGTTTCTCCAATTAATAGATTCGTTCCAATAGCAAACAGTAAGTCGGAGAAAGCCGTGGCGGGCGGGTCAACGTACGGCGGAATTTGCGGCGATCGACCGCCGTGAACTTTAAATAAATATATAGTATAGCGTTCTGAGCCATAAAAAACTCGTACTATTGCCTATTCTTGGAATACGAAGGCCGTGAGCAGCAGTAACCGAGGTCCAGGCGAGCGACAGTCGCAAGCTCTTGGTTCTTGAAGTAGCGCGCCGTTATGAATGGAATGCGGCGCCCCACGGCCGTTGCGCAAGCAGTGAGCGGTGCGAGGCTCGCAGGAATGCGCCCCACGGCCCAGGGGCAGGGCGCGGGCCGAGGCGCAGGCCGCGGGGGGCGTCGTAGCCTGCGCTGCATCTCCCGGCCATTCACGCCTGCCGTCGTGTGCTCCGCGAAATAACTCACCGTTAGAGCCACGGAATGCTTGCTCTATCTCTATACCTGCGACCGCCCCGCGCCCGTCCCGCGCCCGCCGCTGCTCTCCTACTATCGACGACATTCCTACAACACCATGCCGGCCGCGCAGATCCACTGATAATGTGAGAGCTTCATTTAACGACAACTTTATAGTCTATTTATTTGCCTCGGCTAAATTTACTTTGATGATTATTTAAATGAAAATGTTTTCTAAACTTTTCTCGTCGGAACATATATTTTTTAAGGAAATATATATAGGGTATTCCAAAAGTAATAGATGTTTGATTTATCTTGAATTTCAATATTATCAACTTTAGCTCAAACTTGAATTATAAGACTTGGGAGTATTTAAATATAGTATCTATATATACGTATGTTTTTATCTCTCTTACATTAAAATTTAAATTATACATTGACAAACGTAGAATAGATTTAAACAACATTACACGGTTAGAGTGTTCCGAGTATTATAAATTTGCATGCTTAGATAGCTGTTTGTAGCCGCACACTGCATTCTAGAGCGCCGTTGGATTGTTGTGAGGATAATGGCGGCGAGGCAAGCGCAGACTCGGAGTTTAAATGCGCGAAAGTGCGCGACGCCCGCGCGCACCGCACTATCAATAGTCAATGCGTCACTCGCCCTACATATTTGTCGCGATGTCGCATCTATTAACATTTCGTCATTGCCTGTCTTACTATCCTTTTGAATTTGCGTTTTTTTTTATTTATAAACAAAAAAGTATCTGGAACAGTAAGGTATTGCTACTATTAATGTAATAATAAGTTTAATCTTTATCCTATAGAATATTATGCCTTTGCACTTCTTGTCCGAAGGAACGACTGTTGTGTAGACAAAGAAACTGTTATCAAATAATATATTTTCAACTGGTTAATTTTGATAAAATTTAGAGTTTTTTAAGATAATGAATTTAGTATTGTGACTATCCAAATTTAAAACCGCAATCGAGTCATTATTATTTTACAAATATATTTGCATATTTATTGTTTATCAAAAGTAATTCATTTGTAATAATTCCCATAGTTGTCAGCAATTAGAGCAGTGTTGCGGGTGTGAACGTGGGATGTGCTGAGGGGTAAAGTGCAGGGCAAGGGGAACCGGGTGGCACGTGTGTCCCACATAGTTCGATTCCATTGAGAGCTGCGGACGTGACGTCACTTTAGTCTTGCACGCACCTGCGACGCTACCGTTGCCGTCTCACAATTGCTTCAATGCCTTTTACAAGACAATATATTATTTATCTATAAAGAACATTTAATAAATCATTTTTATTATTAACTCGTAATAATTAAGCACAAGTAGCATTTCAATATCTAAAGAATTCATGTGTTTTGTTTATGCCTGCAAAGTTTACTCGCTTTCCTCTTTGGTGCTTAACTCATTTAAAGCTCTATAGTGACATATTCTTGTCAAATAGATCAAAACTATTGGCATTAATAGATTTAAAGTATAATTGTAGCGGCGCCACGACTCCTGCGCAACCGCCCCAACAAGGCCGAAGCGCTTATTCGAACCATTTGTGGTTGTGTGGCGGACCAGCGCCGGCGCACTCTACGGCTTGCCTAATTAGTTCCTTTGCGGTGTGGGTGAGCCCGCGTTGCTTTACTATGCTGCTTAACCTGGGCCGCCTTCGTTATTTCTATATTAGTAGATAACACGAGTCACTGTTATGAGCATGATGAAACTATACTTACGGATCTGTTAAAAGATTTTACTGGTAAAGTAACAAATTTATGTATTCCGTGTTACAGGAGAGACGCAGGGGGTGAGGCCGCTGAGATGATACTTGAGTCAGCATGATGTCATATGGCATGCGGATAATGGGAGCGTCCCGGCGCGCGCGCACGTCACATCCCATTCCCGCCGCATACTTCACCCAATCGAGCGATGACAAATCCATTCATATTGCCTACTCTATTGTGTGTAGCTGTGTTAGAACTAAGTCAGTTTGATATTTATTGTGATTTTAATACCGCATAGCGAATGTTAGATTCGAAATCGGGACGTCTCAAAAGAAGAATGAAATGAAGATGGGAAAATCAAGAAACGGAAGACTCAGAAGAAAAAGGAATTACGAAACTGGTTTTCATAATGATTTGTCAGATTGTTACTGATTCTGAGATCATTGTGAAAGCTGATTTTGTTCCTATAACAATTTAAGAAGTTTTAACATGAAACATGCGAAGAACATAGAAGAAACCCGCTACTGATATTGTTTTATTGTTTTGCTGTATGTTAAATTAATTTTAAGAAACTAATTTATTAATTGCGAAACTTTTTTCATAATCTATTTACTGTCGTGATATTCTCAAACGAATTGACTAATCAGACAACAATGCACCTCCCATCAGCCACTACGCTATCTTCTATTTATATTTATGACATTTCTTGCATGACATTAGTTTTGTTAAAGTCGCATGGGTCACATTTTTTTTTTAATTCCCGATACTAATACATACCTTATGATTTACTTGTACGAAGCTTTAACACGAACCACCCCCACTATTCACATTTTAAAGTACCTAGATTAGGCTTAAGATCAAGATATAAGCTAGTAATTTTTTTAAGAACTATTTTGTCTAATATTTATTTATTTATTTGTTTGCTTATTTACCAAATACAAAAAAATCATTTATACAAAACTAAGACACCCGAACTAAGTGAACTTGTATTACGAGCGTTTTGTATCTACGTAGATATTAAGTTCAGCAGACATAATATATGCAAAACTTTTTCTTATATTAATACGTTTCATCTACCAAACATTCAAATCGTACGTATCATCATCACCTGCCATCAAAATCTGTCCAGTGATTTTCTCGTGATGACTACAGTTCCGACAGACAGACAAAAATTCAAAAAACTATAGATTCGGCCTCTGTATCAATAATAATTACTATTTCAATAAGATTTTCAAAAAAAATATTTTATGCACGGATTAGACTTAGAATTTTATTATATGTATAGGTTACTACATACGGGCTTAGTTTTAATAAGTATTAAAATTTAAAGTCTTGTAAATGTGGAAAATTCTCTGAAATTTTATTTATTTTTATTTATTTAGGCCCAGAAACAGAAAACAAATTAAAAAGTTAAAACTAGGAATTTAAAACTGAAATATCATTTTCATGTCCAATGATATTGTACAAAACATTCAAATAAATATAATATAATAAACAAACCTAACCAAAAAGTTTAAAATATGATAATATTACAGTAAGTACATTTAAATAAAAATACATAAAACAAAATTAATATTTACATTTAAGTTTAAAATAATTTTTATTATACATTTTCAAACAAAACAAAATTTTTCCAATTCAGTTAATAAATGAAGAAGTTCTGAGGTAACAAACATAAAAAAAAACATACAGCCGAATTGAGAATCTTCCTCCTTTTCGAAGAAGTCGGTTGAAAAAACATATCTTATCATCGAAAATGTCGAAGAATAATAATACATAATTTAGGAACTGGCATAACACTTCGACCTTTCAGGCTTTCTAGTTTGTGTTTAAGATGTCTGTCAATTAGTCAAGTGCAATTAGGTTTATACCTCGGAACCTTACCCTACTCGCTATTAGAATGGATTTGTCTAATATTGGATTTTTTCTATTAAAAATTAAAAAGCTTATCTTTTGAAACCTTCCGCTAATGTTTTTTTAAGTTTTGTCCCATGAAAATAATCCTACATCTATTGTAGTACATTCCTTTTACAGCTATATTTTTTTTCGAGAATAACTAAGGTTCTATATAAAATATAGTTACTTATCCTCGCTCTGCTCGTGTACCTAGATTCGTTATAGATATGAATAGTTATTGTGAGTGCACCTTAAGAGAAAGACTTATGCTTTTGCAGATTTTTCTGTAAGCCTTATTAAGACCTACAATTTTCTAATAGGTACATTGTTTTCATGCCAGCGTTAGACATGTAAACTAAAGACGACTCGATACAACTAGTTATTGGATTTTCCCGAAGGAATAAAAGATTTTCCTATAGGAAAAAGTATCTTAAATGTTGACCCGAGTAATAATTTATCACTACACAAAATTTAGTTAAAATCAGTTCAGTACTTTTTGCGTGAAATGCGCACATCGATTTCGCTAAATTACTTTTTTAATATATGTATAGATAAAAGTAGGTAATGCAAGTATTCATTAGGAGATATACATAATATGCTATTATGGACTTTCTTGTAGGTCTTTTAAGACCTACAAATTTTAATACATTGTTTTGATATATCTCTTATGGTTTAACCAGCGTTAGCCAAATAAATTTCTAAGGTTCTATCAAGAATTATAGAACCTTGTTAATAAAAAAATATATTAAAGAAATCTTGTATAAGCAATCACAAAAACTATAACAGTTATTATTTTCTTAAAATAAATATTTAAAATTCCGATAATTGTATATTTTTGTAGAGATTTCTAGAAACTTTATTTTTTTTAATTTACAGATTTTCAAAACAGCGGTAATTTTTAATGGGTAAACTTTTTAGTTTATGATATTAAAAATCTAAAGAAAAAATCATTCAAGTCCATTATAACTGGGTTACGTCATTTTTCATTTCTAATGACTAATTGCACTCGGCTAACATAATACTACAAATACCTGGGCGACCGAGCTTCCCTCGTAGTTCTATTTTGTTATATCGTATTGTTTAGTTAAAAAATACTAAAGATTTGAATAAATATAAAAAAAATCAAAAGTAAAAATTCGAACCCCGACACCTGTGGTTGTCAGTCTTGCGCCTTGGTTCTTGGTTGGCGCCTTTTTTCAACGAATAATATATATACCTATACATAGTCTGGCCATAAAATAAACAAAATATTACATTTGAATTTGGAATCTGTCATTTTATATGATTGTTCAATGTGTTTTCTCATTTTCGCGCCAATACTTTGTAAAATATTTTGTGACATTAAAATGGAGTGGGGTGATAAAGAGAACCGAATCGCTGTGATTGCATTACAGAAAGTACTCCATACGCTTGGTATTAGTCAAATGTTTGTGTACCGGGCTATTGATAGGTACAATGAAACCTCCTCTGTTTGTGACAGAAAAAGATCTGGCTGTCCACGTAGTGTTCGTATGAAAAAGGCGATCATAGCAGTAAGGGAAAAAATTCGAAAAAGTCCTTTCCGAAGGCAAAAGATTTTATCTCGGGAGACGAAAATAGCACCTAGAACCATGTCGCCTATTTTAAAAGATGACTATAAGAGACGCACTGGTCATTTTTTAACTGATAATAAAAAAAAGAATAGGGTGGTAAAATCAAAACAACTACTTAAGCGCTACGCTAAGGGTGGCCACAGAAAATTTTTGTTTACGGATGAGATTTTTTTTACAACTGAGCAAAAAAAGGAGTGACTGAGCCATATTTTTGTGAAAAAGGTGTCAAAACATCGGCACAAGTGTATCAAGATACCATTCTTAAGAAGGTAGTATGTCCTTTCAACAAGAATCGGCGCCGGGTCATAAAGCTCGATCCAAGCAATCTTGGTTAGAAACCCACGTTCCTGACTTCATTAGAGCTGAAGACTGGCCGTCATCTAGTCCCGATATAAATTCGCTGAATTATGATTTATGGTCAGATTTAGAGAGTATGGCTTGCTCTAAGTGCCATAATAATTTGGAGTCCCTAAAACAATCCATACGATTGACACTAAAGAATTTTCGTGCGTGCTTCTATTGATAACTGGCCTCAACGTTTAAAGGACTGAATTGCAGCCAATGGAGACCACTTCGAATAAATTTTATATATTTTTAATGGTTTTATATTAATGTATTAAACTAACATACTTTAATAGTAATAAATATTACGTGCAATAGAAAAAATGTATTTTTCTTTGTAACAACATTTAGGGCAAGATTATGTATATATTGCCAAACGTGATTCTAGGTCAACGGGAACTACCATATAGGTTTTCGACACAAAACCTATTTATTGGGTACTTCCGGTTGGCCTAGATTTGTCAATTTTAATTAAAAGTAGGTAAAAAGAGTTGAAAATTAAGGTAAATTTTGGTACTTACAGGTTTTCGCGAAAATCTAAAGCCCATATCTTTTTATCGTGTTGGCTTAGGACCTTGAGGACCTTGGTTTTTATACAACTAATAGGGACTATAGACCTCAGTATTTGGTATAAATTTCATCTTGCTAGGTCTACCCGTTCCTGAGAAAATCGGCGGTGACACACGGACAGACGTACAAGAAAGTGATCTTATAAGGGTTCCTTTTATTACCTTTTGAGGTACGGAACCCTAATAAAGCGAAGACAGGTTAACATCGACGGCTTTATCTATTAAATCGTAACAGATTATATATCAATAGTGTGACAGTAGACATCTCACATAGAAGTAGGTAATAATCTCGTATACCAGATCCAAATATATTTAATTTTTTTTCTTTATGTTGATCAGATAACCAAAATATTTCATCCACAACTTGACCGTAAGAACAAGTTTATACATCAGTTCAAATTCAGTTTCTATTCTACTCTTCTTATTTTGACAGCCAATTTATCGATACATATAATAAAATTATAACTAAGCCGAATCTGTACATTAAATATTTTTTGGAAAATCTTATAAAAATAAACATTATTATCGATACACAGGCCGAATTTATAGTTTTTAAAATTTTTAGTCTATCTGTCTATCTATCTGTCTGTCTGTCTGTTAGCGCATCACAGAAAAACCACTGGAGGGATTTTTTATGAAATTTGGCATGGTGATAGCTGATCCGGGTCAACATATAGGATACTTTTTACCGCGAGAAAATGTCTCATATCTGAGAAAAAATACAAAAACTGCAATGTAAGAGTATAGGTACTAATATGTAAAACCTAAGAATTTGGTTTTTTGCCATCTGAACGCGGGCGGAGCCGCGGGCAATGCTAGTTAAAACTATATAATTAAAACAAAGTCGAGTTTATTACAACACTTATAACTCGAGAACTGCTAGACAGATTTATTATCTTTGTTTTGTTGGATCTTTCTTCACCCCGAATAGCAGAATAAGTATTTAAACATCGGAAAAATTTACCAATAAAAAAAAATTGAAAAATATATCTATTCCATAGCTACTAAGCGTCAAAACGTACCTAGGGACGAACCTGAGCAAATCTAGGGTGAGTAGGTAGTAATATAATGAATGATATGTAGCAGTCCCATTATATTGGCGTAACCGAGCCTCGAGAGCGTAAGCAGGAGTTTGTAATCATATACTCAGAATTAACTTAAAGAACGACATATCCCAATTTATATAAATAAAAATATAATTGTTCGTTGATACATAAATGGTTCTACAAAAATAAGTTTTATATGCTATCCATTTTTTTGTAACTCACGCTGTAACGTAACTTGACTGAGTACGGAGAATATTTTCGGTTTTCGCGTACTATATTTGGTCAAAGGTTGATAAAAAATGGCATTTACAGTACTAATAATCATATGATTTCTTTTGTTGCACCCTAATGAGGATGGAACTTCTGTTATAATATGTATAAAATTAAAACACGTTGGACATAATTTTGGCCATTAGCAAAAAAGTTTTATGAAATATCTTTTTTCTCATAAATATTTTCAAAGATGGAAACAAAGTGTGATTTAACTAATAACTATGAGACGGCCGGCCATCAGCCCTTGAATTGGCACATTGTCATATCGCCCGGAAGCTCTTGGAATATATTGGAGTGCACTATTGTCTATTTTAACCGACTTAACAAAAAAAATACCTTCTATGTTCGACGTGCGTATTTTTTTTTGTGTTCAGCAATTTCTTGGAAAGAACTGATCTAATCTTAGTAGGTAGTATAGTTTAAATTATATTCTATTGTATTATTTGTATTTGGAGGACTTGAGATCACCCATAAAATTTTCTGTTAAAATACGAATAAGAACACTAAAAATAGTAGGTAGGTATATTTTTTTATCTAGAAAATATAGATATCGTATTAACTTGAAAATATACGAGTATCCATAATACATATGAATACTCATAAATTATTGTACTATAATGGATAATACACAAGTGCTATGCTAGCAGTCTTATAAATCATCTAATTATTACCCAAGTATTATATGTAAAAATCACCTTTTATACTATAACGTAAGTAGTATTATGATTTCATGAAAAGGGTGTCTGGCAAGGGTTTGCTACGATGTTAAGTGTCTGGCATTGAATGACGTGATTTTTAATAATATTCTGAAGGTAATACCAAAAAATCACACTTTATTATTTGACGAATTTAGATCGGTATTTTACACGCCTTTAGTACCGTGTACCTGCCAAAGCCACCATAGCCTGAACTTCATAATGGTCCATCGTTCTTATCTGTGTTGGGAGCATGCGCTGACAAACTTTCAGCTTATAAAATAACGAAGGTCTGGCGTTCACAGGCTCTTAGGCCATAACATTAAAAAACTGAAGTTTGTTTTTTGTTTAAAAAAATCTTTACGCATTTTATAGCCTTTTAAATAGGCGATCTAACATCATAATTCATATACTACGACTGTTAGGAGTAATCCATATCCATACTAATATTATAAATGTGAAAGTGAGTTTGTTTGTTTGTCCTTTTTTACATCGAAAAAGGGTGACAGATAGGAGTGATTTTTTGTGTGGAAATAGTTGGGATTTTTTGTGTGGAGATAGTTGGAGGGCTGGAGAGTGACATAGGCTACTTTTTACCGCGGGAGATTATCTCTTTCCCACGGGAAAACACGTTATAATACAAACCAAAAAAATATTTGTGATCAGAATTACTTAAAAGTTGGTATTAATGCTCTTCAATACAATTAAATAAATACGTGTTTTAGCATTTTTCGATATTCATCCCTTAAGAGGGTGAAATAGGGACTGAAAGTTTGTATAAAACCTACTTTTATTGTAATTGTAGCGCGAGCTAAACCGCGGGTCCTTCTAGTATTCTATAAATTAAATTCTTAATACGCGATATATCTTTTTCTGTTTCTTTTTATAGTGAGTAGACTGTTGACGGTGAACACATCCCTCCCAGGAAGTCACAAAATAAACTTTTTACCAATAGTCATACTATTTAATCAAAAGTGGAGATCAAAGTATACCAAGATAATCTATAAGTTGCTGCTATGAAAGTGATGCTGTACGCTTACTTCAGTTCCGAAAACAGCCACTAGGGAAATCTTATCTCCACCACTACACGTTTGTCTATAGTTATACATTTATTACAAAACAAAGTCCCCCACCTCGTCTGTCTGTCTGAACGCGATAAACTCAAAAACTACCGAACAGATTTTCGTATGATTTTCACCAATGGACGGAGTGATTCATAAGGAAGGTTTAGGTGTAGAAATAATTTATTAAGGTTTTGTCTAAATGAAATATGACGATGATTGTTGAAGATTTCGAAAAAAATCATGCCGATTGGGAGCTTTATTGGCGTGCGCCGCCTAAACTTTTCTAGACAGCCCCACGAAATGTTCTAATAAATTATAGAAAAACATAAAAATTACTACAAAAAAGTCCAAGATAGCATAATATGTCTATCTTTAA
The DNA here is from genome assembly GCA_951806755.1 of Brenthis hecate. Lineage (NCBI taxonomy): Eukaryota > Metazoa > Arthropoda > Insecta > Lepidoptera > Nymphalidae > Brenthis > Brenthis hecate. The sequence continues at coordinate 5,817,810 of OX638276.1, read as the reverse complement.
GAATGGACTCACAATAACGAATAACGGGAAGGAAGTGGCGGATGGGGGCAAGGAGTCCTAGCGTGTCAACGCTGTTGATCGTTGTTGGTTACAAATTACAACAATAGGTAGATGTTTATTTTAAAATTAATTGTTGTAAATAGGTTTTTTGTAATTACATATTATTTTGGTTGAGTGAATTTTATCAGAGGTAATTATTATTAGTTATTTGTTTTGTTTTATACAAATGTGTTACGGAATTATTCACAGCTAGTGATGCACCCGAGCGAAGACGGGGTAAGTCGCTACTCGCTAGTATTGGATAAGTGTAATTTTTTATCATTCATTTATGGTTTCTATGTTATTTTATGTTGGTAATATTTCGATTATTCATCTGACAAGTGACAATTAGACTTGAGAGTTGAGCGTTGACACTTGACAGTTGACATTAACAACAATTGTCTTGTAGGTTTTTTTATTGTGATAGGTTATAATTTGAACACATTTACATAATATTATTATTTATTATATTAGTTTAAATAAATTTTGTAACAAGTAATTAATTTGCATAATTTGAAAATGGAATCAGTGGAGTTTGATGCTGCTTTAGGTGGGACTGAACACTTACCACATTCTGCAAATAGTTTGAAATTTGCAGCGTCCAGAAGTATTGAAATTGCTGCAATGACCGAAAGTATTTTACGACCTAGCAAAACTAAGCTCATATTTCAAACTTTACCCGTACATATGCGGCGTAGAGTAATGAGCCATAATTGCAAACGTTTACCAAGACGATTAAGAGAGGGACACTTGGAGCAACTTATAAAGAGTGGTCTACCACCAAAGCAAAAACGTCCATCTCGCAAATATAGGCGACGTCCAACTAATCTTTTAGAAGAATATAATAGACGCCAAAAAAGAAATGTTTGGTTAGAAACTCATATTTGGCATGCTAAAAGATTTCACATGATTGAACGCTGGGGACACCGTTTACCCTACAGACCATGCGATAAAGCCTTTAGAGCTTGCTACCGTGCTACCTCAGCTCATTGTCTTCTACAAGATATATCTTATTATACACCTATTAAAATACAGGGCTCATTTGAAATAATTATAGAATTATTTAAAAACATAACTAGCAGATTCTGTGATCTTAGTATTGGTGCCAAAGCTTACCTTAATGGTAACAGGGAAGGGACCATAAATTTATACATGCCCAATTCATATCCATTTCAGTTCATTGGTAGAGTTCATTATTTATGGATACACTCAGATAATGTAACCAAGGAAATATGGTTATTTGTACATCCATCTCAAGCAAAATTGGTAGAAAATGTTTTGAATAATTTAATAAACAAATCAGCTAGTAACATTTTGAATTATGAAAACAATGAAAATTCTATTGTCAAAAAAAGGAAAATTATGACCAAATTTTCAGATATAAAATTAAATGTAATGTTAGGAGCATTTAATAGATTTCGCTTAACTGGTCCTAGAAGTCATGCTGTATTAGTCGAAGCTCTTAAATGTGTAGAGAACATAGAAAAAATACAGTGCAATGATTGGGTACATGAAGTATTAAAGTCAAAAAATCAACTATTTTTAAAAGAAAAACATGAATACTGGAACAGTTTAAAGTCATTGAGTTCTCCATCCCAGTTACCATCAAGACTAGTAATAGGTATGGTCATAAAAGATCCCCGTTGGAGCCGACCTATCAAAAGAACTAAAGCTGAAACTAATTTTGACTCAATTGTTAAACCTGAATCATTAATATATATACCAGCTTATTCATGTGTATCTCCAATATGGAATACATCAATTCGTGATATTATCAAAAATAAAAAGGTTACTAATTCTCAGTTCATTCAACATATTACTAAAACACAGTTGGTACCAGGAGAAATAAATGAGAATGATCCTGCACTACAAAGTATTCCTATTCTCTTAATACAAAGACCTGGTTCCCAAAATTCTGAGTATAAAAAAGTGGGTATGTAATCAAATAATTTATTTCTTTTTGCATATTAATACACTGAACACTTACTGGTCAAAACATTTTTGTGTTTTGATCTGCAAAAAATTGATAGTTTTGTATTTTGTTTGTTTAGAATGTTATTTGTAGTTTAAAAGTTACATAAATTGTTCCAATTAACATTTCTGAATATTCACCTTACTATAAAGATCAAGAAAGCCTAAATGGAAATAACTGTTATAATTTAATGTAATTAAAGACTGAAAAAAACTACTTTTAGCTGATATTTTTATGTCAAAATTGCTATTGACCAATATTTTAAGTTAAAACTAGTTTTAGCCATTTAAGAGTTTTGACTGTAATAATACTTATATTCATATACTTTATTTCAACAATACAAAACAAGACGACTCAAGAAAACTAGTTATTGTATTTTCTCGTGGAAAAGAGAGATTTTCCTGAAGTAAAAGGTATCCTAAATGTTGACCTGAGTAATAAGTTATCACTTCACCAAATTTCGTTGAAATCGGTTCATTACTTTTTGCAAGAAACTCCAACACACAAACAGACAAAAATTTTAATAAGTATTGTTTTGTTATCTATATTGTGTACATAATATGTTACAGTCATTGTTTTTAAATAATATTTCATGTACAGATTTAGCTAAGTTACTGCTTTATTATAGTATGGAAGATTAATTCAACTGAAAATTGACACACATATTTGAGTATAGATAATACTAGCGACTCACCCTCGCTTTGCTCGGGTTCGTCACTACATACGTTTTAATAGTTAGTATGGAATAGATCGTCAATCCCTTGTTCTGTGAAAAAAAAAACAAATCTATTCCACAGGAACTGTACATTTTCCCGGGATAAAAAACCTATGTGCTATTCCAGATTGTAATCTATCTCTGTGCCAAATTTCATCCAGATCCAATCAGCCGTTCTGGCGTTATTGAGTAACAAACATCCATCCATCCAAACTTTCGCATTTATATTATTTATGGGACTTTCAAGTTATAATTTTGCTGTAAGCTGCAAATTGTATGTTTTTATTATTATAATTTAAGGATATGGTAGTGGATGGGACATAATTAGTCCATCTGGCTATGGTCTGCCATTATGGTTAACATTAATTATGTTTGGTGCAAGATCTGGCGGGCTTCGCGAAACAGAAAGCTTGGCTTTTGAGATGGGTGAAAATTATTTACCACCCGACTCCGAAGCAGGAAGACAAGAGGAAAACAGATTGGAAATAGAGATGAAAGAAAAATATTTCAAAAAACCGCCCAGTAAAAGGGTCAATTATATAAAACTTGCTGTTTCAAATCCCTTTTTATGTCCATGGAGGATTTTACTAAAAGATTGGGGAAAAACTGAAGATGACAAAATGTTTGTTTTACGTGATAGAAATATATTGAATATGTTGGAGGTTTGTTACATTATTACAAGCCAGCACGAGTTTTGCGTTTTTGACTTTGGAGTCAGGATCATCTAGCGTATTCGGTCACGAATTTTATATATAATAACTGTATAAAAATGCAGATATTATGTATAAAATTGAAGTGCGTTGAACTTTATAATCTTATTATAATATATAAAATCTGAATATATCCATTCGTCTCCAGTTTACCAATATATACCATATTTACAACGCTCAAGAACCGTGCTGGTGATCGTATCTATACATCATACAAGTTTATAGTCCAATACTATCCATCTCCAAATAATATTTATCTTTTTAGGATTGTATTATTAAAAAAGCGAAATTATCAGAAATAGAAAACTCAGATTATTGTTTAGTTCCCATTTACTTACAAGTAATAGGCAAAGGTCATTTAACTAAACACGCCATGATTTGCATGCCGCAAATAAAAGATATCTCCACTAATCAAAAACTAATGGAGCCACATCATGAAGATCCAAATGAAAAATTAAGAAGACAGAAAAGGCGTGAACACAATAAAGTGTTAAAGCAAATGAGAAAAAGACGTTTAAAATTACGAAAAAGTGCAACTGGTGTAAGTTGAACTAATTTACTAATCAACCAAAATATATACCGGTCAAAATCATAACCCTCCTTTTGTTTCATCGTTGTCGGGTAAAAAGAACCCAAAAGTTGTACAGAAAATCAGATAATTCTTACTGAGGCTTTTACTTTTTCTATATTATAAATAATCACGTCTTTAAGTTGATGATAACATTAAATATTATTAAATCTATTACAATATACATTCCTTATATAAATATATATACAACAACATTGGTGCAATGTTGTTGTATATATATTCGACAAAAATAATTTAAAATTTTGTCAACCAACATTTAATTTTTAGGTCCTGATTAAAACTAAAAAGAATAATGGAAATGTGCCATCGGAATATGTGAAGACTATGAGGGAACTTTGGCTTCCCACTAATACACAATCAGTACGCAACGTTTCTATAAGAGAAATTATGGGATACCTAACACATGGCGCCTTTAGCTTCTCTGAATCAAAAAGCTGTGGAACAGGCTATATAGCCTACAACTCACTTGTAAAACTTCTGAATTTGAATTTAAATAAAGTTCTCGTTAGAAACACCACATCTAGAATATATAGATTAGCTAATATAAGAATAATAAAATCTTCTTCAATCTAGATTATCTTTTATTTACAATGTTCTAATCATACAAGATTAAAAAATGTTCGAACGAAGATTGGATTTTTAGTCTTAAGTTAAATAAAATTGTTGAATAAGTCCTGAAAAAGGCATTAACTATTTTTCTGATAATATTAGCCGTTCGATAGTCTGCTAAAACTCAAAACGGCTGAACCAATTTGAATATATTTTTTTTTGTTGTATTGGGGGTGTATCAGGGGTAGTGTAAGTAAAAATAAGAATAGGGAAAGCACAAAAAAATTGCTAATGAATCGAAAAATACTGGTTACGTCACTGACCCTATGGCGTTATATTTTTATTGTTTTCTATTTATACTTTAAGCAGATATTTACAGGAAATAAAATAAAAAACAAACAATGTTCATTATAAAATAATGTATTTTTATTTTTGCTCACAATGTCAATTATTATTACTTCCATAAACCTAGATTGGTTTAGTTTATTCAGTTTGTGATGACAACTAACACCCATACAAGAACCTACGTCCGTCGGTAATAAAATAAAGATGATTTACAATACAGAGCAACATTTAAACATGAACTTGACAGCCCTAAAAGCCTAAGCTAACAATAAGCTACAATTGTCCCGACATCAACAACGCAAACCGGTGCTACGTCACTGTGAGGCAACACAATACTCGCGAGGGTTTTAAACAACCTATTACGAGACAGAAGCATGTACATATGTGCTTATATCTGCATGTATTATATGTGTTTCGTCATATACTAAATTTTAGACCTTTTCCTAGCGATCGCGTCTTCAACTGCTTTTAGTTGTTTCAACAGTTCCTCTCGTCTTGATACTGATTTCTTCGCAGGTGCCGCGCCACCCACCGGTGACGTCGCCGATCTTTTCTTACTTACTAATTCTGGCAATTGAAAAGTCTCAATATTAAAATTTAAACATGAATCAGTATTAAAAATAAGTAATTTAACGAATTAAATAGTTTCTTTATAGAAATCTTAATGAATATAGTCTTATACATTATCACGCAATGAGCTTAAGGCCTTTATCATAGTGCGGTCTGCAGATTAGTATGTTTAACAATATCAACTCTCTTAAACTTAAAACAATACCTTAAAATCTCCAAAACCTAATTGATAAATTAAAGAAATATAAACCACATATTGTTAGTTAATGAAAAATACAAAGAGTTTATAATTTTTTACCTTTCTCACTCGACGCCTCTTTTTTACTTGTAACAGTGGATACAGCAGCAGCTAAGCCAGAATTTGATTTAGCGCCCATCCTAAAGATATACAAACTGTTTATTCATACACATTTTCATATAGATTTATACACTAATTATTTAATTACTAAAACTAGGTTCTATTAGACCTACATACAAATGATATGAAAACTGATATGAAATTGTACATAAATATTAAAAAATAAAAATAGTTTCTTGAATGTATTTATTGTTAACTACTTATACTTACTAATAAATTTATACTATAATATAATAATGCTTTACACCAATCATTATCACAGGGGAGACTAAGATTAAAGACATCTCAAAGGCATTATAATATATGTAGTTGTTACAGACAGTGCCTACTCACAAAATTACAAAATGAATTTGAAAATACAAAAATGTTACCAAAGTACCAAACCACCTTACATTATTTGTTAATTTTAAATATTTAAAGTTTTTTAATTGAACATAGAAATAATAAGCATTCGAAGCATCGGGAACCGAAAAATCAAAATAAATCCGCGAAAAAATTCAGAAAGATAGTATTATTTATAAAGTCAAATATTCACGTTAAATCTAAGAAAGAATCAAATGTTAACTTTATAATATTAATAGACTAGCGACTCATCGCTTTACTCGGGTTCGTCCGTAGGTACGTTTTATTTTTTTTTGAGCGGAACCCTAATTCTTTTTCTAAAATAAAAGTAGCTTATGTTACTCCCTATAACATCAGCGAATGAATGTCCCGTCAAAATCAGTCCAGCCGTTTCAGAGATTATCCGGAACAAACAGACAGACAGACAAAAATTAAAAAAAATGTGTTTTTCTTATAAGTACCGTATATAATTTCATTTGCATTAAGTAAAACGCTGTTATTTTGACATTACAAACAGACACTTCAATTTAATTTATCTGCATAGATGTTTAGATATATTTACCTGGGTCTAGCCGCCGCGTTGAGCAGGCGCGCGTGGCGAGCGCGGCGGGCGCCCGAGCTGCCGGACGAGGACGACGAGCGCGACTCGCTCTCTGACTCACTTGATGAGGACGATGACTCTGTTACACAATCAAAATGACTTATATTAAAGTTTGTTTGTTCGTATGTATGTATGTGTGTCGTTTGTCTCTGACTAAGAAGGTTGGACAGATTTGGATGAAAGGATCTAGCCGTACTTCTATGGCGAAACTACCCCCGATAGGAATGTATATCGTAACGAATGATACATTGTAGAGGCCGTTAACAGTAGGTGATCGATTAGATATTAGCTCTATTATAATTATTTTACAATTATAAAACGATATAAGCTATTGCATAAAAAGTTAAACATAAATCACACATATTTCCTATTGGGGATGTCTCTTTAAACGATTTCAGATGATTGGCGATGCTTATGTACAGCGGGCCTTTAATCTGACACGATTATGATAAGAATATACCTTAATAATAAATATTTTTAGATTATATAATTAATTAAAAAAAACGCGCTCAAACTTACTTTTAACTTATCCTAAAAATAATGTATAACTTAATTATCATTGTCTTAATATTATATTATTATTATTATATACTTCTAAGTATGTAACAACTTATCTCCTTAAGCTATAGTCTTAAATTAGATAAGAGTGTCCTGTGGAAGGTTAGACGTGCGCGACACAGGGTATCCTAGTGCGTGCGTCTCAGCACTCCATTGCCAATGTTTTGTTAAACAGTAATTGTTGCTAGATTAAGGAGTATATTTGTATCCATTTTTGTTACTACGAATTAAATGAATTAAATTAAATTACAGGTGGACAATTGACATAAACTTCTTAGTTATAACAAGCTCAAACAACAAAATAAATATAGGTTACTAATTTAGACCATTAATTATTAATTTTCATGATAATTGATTTCGTTAGCAATTGTAATGATATATATTTCTTATATTTTAGCTGTGAGTACGGATATTCCACTGAAACTTTACATTTTTCAGGGATTAAACGTAACCATATGCTATTCCAGAATACTATCTCTTCGCCTAATTTCATCCAGATCCGTTAAGCTGTTCTGGCGTGATTGAATAACAATTTATAATATTAATAATGGAATGATCTTACCTGAACCTGAAGATGAGGATCTGGAATATTTTTTTCTATTTCGGCTGCGACTGGAGGCTTTGTTGCGTCCATACGGATCCACCTCGTCCTGAGAAGTTTTAAATGCATATGTTATTTAGCGAATAATAATTAATTAATGGTGAAAAACAAATAAATACACTTATAAAGTAAACTTATACACTTTTTTAATTTTTTACAATTTCTTTAAAAAAATTATCCCTCGTTAAAAGGTCGGGCTCTCCATAATAATATCCCATATAGTTCGCGGGTCATTTGGCTCTATCGTTTGGAAGGTCTGTCTCTCTAGGCCAGTTGACGTAGGTATTGAGGATGAATAGGTAAGTGTTCCCGTGACGCCTCATTAAACGTCTCGTACGGTTTTAGTGTAGGTACTGGTGTGTACCCTATAAAATTGACAAAAATCCATACTTTCGAAATAAATATCACCAATAATTTAATAATTAAACACAATAATCATAAATCATTCATATTATAAAAAAAAAACAATATTCTCATTGCAATTATTATTATAAAATCCCAACTCAAATATAACGACTCAAAGGACCTGAAATGTTGACAAAGTATGCATATTTAAATTTTTAATCTATAAATGAAATTATTTGAATTTTTTTATTTAAATTAAGATATTTATTATATATAACTTAATATAAAATATAAAAATAAATAAATAAATTAATTAATTAATCATTTTATACACTAATACAGTATTTAAGGCTAAATTGTTTTATTACTAACAAATATGGATGTAATATCTTAAATTAAAATGAACTGGTAACTAGTAAGTAAATTATAAATAAATATGTGAAAAAAAAATCATCCTTCATATTAAATATATGTCGCATACCTTATGCCGGTGCACGGGCGGCGGCGGGTTGACGGCGAGCTGGCGCGCGGCGGCGGGCGAGGGCGCGCGGCGGCGCGGCGCCGGCGGGTTCATGGCGGTGGCGCGCGCCGACGCCAGCCGCCGCTCGCGCACGATCACCGACGGCGACAGCCTGCGCGGACACCGGCACACGCACGTCACATTACACTCGATAATATTTGTAGCTTCCGCACCGACCGACTAGGGACCGTTCAAATATTACGTAAGCACCGAAGGGAGGTGGGGGTGGGGGGAGGTGGATGATGATTACGCCAGCAATATTTATTCATTTAATTTTTGGATTTGCTGAAAAATTTAGTAATTTTGATTCGTCCGATCAAAATATAATAAATATATACACAAAATTCCCATATAGCCTATAAATACTTGGTTTCTAGACTTGATGATAACTGCTGCTTATGAATAACGATAAAAAAGCTGGACAGATTAAAAAATATATGCACCAATGTTTACGTAAACGTAGGAGGGGGGAGTAAGAGCTTTGCTTACTTTTGCTGTCAAGGGGTATGGAGGGGTTAATAATTAGTAAAATTCTGCTTACGTAATACTTGAATGGAGTTTAAATTTAAATTGAATTGACGATTCGAATGTGTTTGGTTAAATATAATTTAATAAAGTCACCAATCATTATTTCATTAGTATTTCTTACCAATATCATATTGTATCGTAATATGTATATTGTATAGTAAATAAAATAGATATGTAAATAGATTTCATACGATTAATTTGCACGATACCTAAGCCCAAATACATAATTTAAAAGTTGTACATCTGTTTGGCGATAATCTTCGGAAGGGCTTAACAGATTTTAAAGGGACCTTCAGTAACAATTAAATAAAACAATGAAATTAAATACAATAATTATACCCTCTTAACCGATGTTAATACGGCCAATTTCGTAAGTCCACTGAAACTAACTACACAACAAATATAATAATGCAAGTGTGTGTGCACAAATATAAGTGCACATCCTTATCATCATAATTTGATAGGATGGCTACGACACGAACTAGTCAAATTTTTATATGGGTGACCCTATTGATACAGTATTTGTCTATTACTATTAATTGTATGAAAAAATATTTTTTTTATTAGTCTGGCTATTGATTATAATTTAAAAAAAATTGAGTCGAAATTGGTCACCAAATCTTAAATAACATAGAGTAATTATGATATGAGGGGTTTGAACTCAAAGAAAACCTAACGAGAAGGCTAAGGCGTAAGGCTTCTTACCCTACGTTTTCCAAGTCCGGTCTGTTCCATAATAGAAAATTAAAAAAACTTACAAATACTCTTTTATCCAGACACACTAAATTAGAAATTAAAAAAAAACGAAATAAAATAGCAGGACAAATAATAACATATTAGTCGTACAGTAACTGGATTAATAGTAACTTATTTATATTACAATGTGACTTCAAAATTTGACTTCAAAAATTCCGTTTGTATCTATGAAGTTATATCTTCATACAAGAAAAAAAAAGTTTTTACTTATGTTATCATATCATCCCAATAATTTTATCATTTTATTTACTAATTCATTGGCCTTAAAAACTTAATTTATTAACCAGAATATAAAACAATTTATATTAAAAATAAAAACCTAACGTAAACAATAAATGTATCAAGAGATTCTTTAGTTACCATGTCCTATAACAATCAAATATTTAGTTTATTAAAGCTATCTAAAGATGATGAGTCTACACTCTACAGTATATATTCACTCACAACCTACTAGCGTAATTGTTCACATAGCAAAGGTCATGCTAAAATGTATGTATATCATAATGTTCACCTTTGTCGTGATGATGAAGACGCCCTCCTTTTACGCCTGGCCCCGGGGCTGCCTGAACTACGCGAACTGGAATTTGAAGAGCTGTGGGCTCAAATGGAAGCCGAGGAGAGAAAGGTAGGTGAAGACAAACACACACACGCACGCACACACACACACGCACACATGCACATTCGCGTGTACGCACACGGCACAAGCGGTCACGTGACACGCACACATTTATACATAAGCGAATCCCAATGAACGTTCATGCAGAGGTTAACGAAGAGATGAGTGAGATTCGTGTGAGAACCGAAACACCACGACATTAGTTATGAAGCATAACCCAGCCGGGGATAGCGGGGAGAAAGCAGAGGGAAATGACCAGAATTAATATTTGTTTAATGATAGAAAGACAGCATGTCCGTTAGATGTCGGTTTGTAGCGTATTCTAATAAATATTTATTACTTGATATAGATATTTTTGGATACATTTTAAATTGAAATTACCACATGTATAAACAAACGAAATACCGATTTAGATGAAATATAATTAAAATTTTTAAATTTCATCTTTTCATTATACTTCATTGTGCTCGCAAGCTTTTCACAATCACAAGTTCTATGACTAAGAGGCCCGTGTTCATCGACAATCCTTGTAGTAAATTATAAATGGTTTCAAGCAAAAGTAATACATTGCTAGAATTGCTTTTAAATACTACATAATCTAAATTCACTCAAGTATATTACTCAAGGGATGTATGAATACGGGTTCAAAACTAAGTGTATCAAACTAAATAGCTTGGTTACTTATTCGATGACCTACCTTGAAGAGCTGTATGAGTCCTCTGAGGAAGGAGGTCTTCGTCTCCTGGCAGCGGGTTCAGCCCTCATCCAAGGGTCCGCCCACTCGTCCCCACGTCCCTCCCGTCCCTCCCGACCCCTCCCCTCACGACCCTCACGACCTTCGCGTCGTTCTACTTCGGCCCGCTGTACTATAACTTCCCGGGATGAACGTACGCGTCTCTGTATATTTTTGAGCAATAGGTTGTAGATAACAATATATAAAATATAAATTAAAAATAAAATATTAGTACAGAATCAGTGGATGTATTAATTGAAACTAGTATTGTCTATGGTTTGTATCGAGCACAAACAGAATTAAAATTCTTACATTAAATTGGCCGATTTTGTTTTGTTTACATTAATCACAGTACTGATGCAGATGAAAGGAAGATTAAGAGAATATGGCAAAGATGGTGGTGAGTGAAATGATAGGTAAGCATGGTATGGATATATCATGAGGATGGAATAAAGTCATATGACTCATAGATTCCTTACGGACGTACATACTGACATAATTTCAATTTTGAAAATGTAAAATTGACAATACAAAAGTGCTTGTAAAAGTCTATTTGAATAAAGCATATTTCAATTTGATATTAGTGTTTGATAATGTGGATGAATGGATCGATTGTGTGAAAGAAGAAAACAAATGCTGTCCCTGTCCCCAAGTAGCGTGGGATAGCTCTCCCTCGCTTCGATCGGACGCGTAGCTTAGTTTCTGTCTGTGAAGTTAAAATACATATATACATACATACAAACTTCCGCATAAAAATAAAAGATTTAAATACCTTATGATACTGTGGATCTTCTGGCGCGGCCATATGTTCCTCGTAGTAGGGGGGCCGCTCGTACGCGCGCTCGCGGTCGTAGCCGCGTTCGCGCTCGTAGTAGCGCTCGCGCTCGTCCATCGGCGGCCGGGGGAAGCGACCGCCACGGTACATTACACCGTATGATCTGATTAATTAAGTCCGTTTTATTATTTTTCATTGATGAAACTAGCGACTCACCCTAGCTTCGTTCGGGTTCGTCCCTAGGTACGTTTTAATTTTTTTTGAGCAGAACACTCATTCTTTTTCTAAAAGTAGCCTATGTTACTATCAACACATAACATCAGCTATCTTCCAGTAAACGTCCCGTCAAAGTCAGTTTCAGAGATTATCCGGAACAAACAGACAAACAAAAATGTTAAAAATTGTGTTTTTCTTATAATTTCATACGCATTTAGTAAAACGCTATTATTTTGACATTACAAACAGTCACTTCAATTTTATTTATCTGTTTAGATAAAAGTGATGTCTTCCTGACCGATTTCGACTACAGTGGCAACTCTCAATGATATTAGCCAACTGCGCAGGAGACATTATAGTGCAGCGCGCGTAGACGCAGACACAACGTGCACTCCCTATACCTGTCACTCTCATACGATAATTCTACACGACCTGCAAAAGAGCAGGCGCATTTTTTCATTATAGTAGATTACAAACCTGACGGGGAGAAACGAGGCCCGAAATTATACAGAAATATTTGGTGTTTATATTAAACAAAAAAATCACCAGCTTCCTCAATAGCTTGAAATTCTACAAATAATGACAAACGGCAAATTTTATTCATTCATAGTATGTACAAATCAAACTGAACTATCTACAATTATACAAATGCTTATCCATAATACATTAAGCAAGACCAAAACTAAATCACCTATACATCTCCGGATCCCTATGCGGTGGCGGTATGTCGTGAGGCGGGGAAGCCCCGACGGCCGCGGCGGCGTACGCTAGTTCTGCGTCCGGGTCATGTACCACTCCGCCTACGGAGAGGTGTAGCTTCTTCTCCTCAAAGTCCATATCTTGTTCTTTTCTTTTGTTGGCTATCCTGAGCATCTGTTGTTATTGAGATCGGTATTATTATTAATTATATTATTAAAAATGCATGCAACTCAATGCAAGTTGTTTTATGTTCATGGATACATTCTACTAGGCCCTCATAAAATTCACACACACGACTGCGGTTTTTTCCGTTCTATTGTAAGCGTTAAGCCATAAACAATGTGGAATGGGTTGTGAAGCTTTGTAAGTGTTTTGTTTAGTAAAATTGCAAATGGCAAATTTGAAAGCTAATATTAGCATTTAAAGAGGTTATGTTATAATTTGCAAGTATAAGTATTAAAAATTATTGGTATAAAAAATATTTGATTATTGTGTGAAAAATATGAAAAGAAATACCTATTATAGGTTTGAATACCTTTAAAGTTTTGCAAAGCAAAAAAATGTAATTAGCGATGAACGATGACAAAGCATGTAAATAATATAAATATTATCAACTAAACTTTCAATCCAATAAACAAAATAATAAAATTATTTTATTATCACTATTAAATATGATCAGCGCTGGATTTACACCAGGGGGCATTCGGAGCTAGTGCCCAGACCGGCAAATTTTTAGAGGCGGCAAAATCCGGAGGTTAGAAAAAATGTTTTTATTTCGCGTTATCGAAAATGCTTTATTTATTTTTCAAAAAAATAATAATAATAAAAAATAATTAGTACACTTTTCGAAAAATTAACATCATTTATAAACTATTGTTTTTGCATTTTTCAAAAAAAATTATAATGAAAAAAAATTAAACTTTATCCAAAATTTACCCATTTTCCAATCCAGCACTGATTATATGATACTAGCAGAACCCGCGGCTTCGCTCGCGCTATAACTACAAATAAAATCTCTAAAAAGGTAGGTTTCATACAAACTTTCATCCACTATTTTACCCTCAGGGGTTGAATTTTGGAAAACGCTGAAATACGTAACTCATTGTTTTTGCCGTACTTTCAACAATTCATACGAAATTTCATGCAAATTTATCCAAGGAATAAAAAGTATCATACAAACTTATCCCCTCTTTCACCCTCTTAGGGGTTGAATTTTGAAAAATCTTAATAGATGCCTTCGTCATATGAGGAACACGTGTGCGAAATTTCAATTTTCTAGGCTTAAGAGTTTGGCCTGTGCGTTAATACATACATCAGTCAATCACTTTTGCATTTTATATATATAGATATAACCTCTTTAGCGGTCCTAAGTCCCCGCTCCCAGGCGGACTCGGGCGGGGCGGCGTCGCGCGGCGGCGGGAAGGCGCCGGCGGGCGGCACGCCGCGCACCACCTCGAACATGTTGTAGTTGCCTTTGTCCGTCACGCCCGGGTGCAGGAATCTGTAACGTTGTGGGACTCGTTATTTTTGATTGAAGTTATAAGTACTTCTTTTGGCACGTTTAGAAAAAAATATGAGAGTAAAATTTTTACGATCCGCGCGCACACCGACAGCCAAAAAGCGACATGACGAAGTTAGCTGCATTCCTTTTACAAACAGAGGGTTGTGACGTACGGGATGAAATCTTTAGCTATTTTTGTTCTGTTACGCCAAAGAAGTATGTATAACTTCTTACGTGCGTATATATGTATACACGCCAGTTTTTTTCTTCAAAAGAAAATTGGTTGGCAAATTGCACCCGTACAGAGCATTTTCCTGCAGTACACTGTACCAGACACAAGTGATTGGGCCATGGCAGTCGATACTAAGAAATACTAACAAAAGAAATTCAAAACTTACATCATAGCATTTTATTAATATTGTTTAAATTCTTTTTATATTCAATCAATCAATATGTTTAGTATAATAATTAACATGTTTTGGTGAAGAAGAATATACAATAATAATTAGCTAATCATGAATATAGACATAAATTATACTCAACTGGCATGTTCAATTATTGTTCTAACTAATAAGCGTTTATAATTCCTATTTAATTGCAATAGCAAAATCAATACGTAATGAGACACGATTCTTTTGTATACCTACATTAATGTAACCGATGAATTCATTTTCTATAGTTTTTGTGTAACGCCTGTATGCTTACATTTACTACTAGCAAAAACAAATTTACCCCTTGGGAACCGTATATTTTTCCGAAATAAAAAGTAGCCTATGTGTTATTCAAGACTATAATCTATCTCTGTTCCAAATTTCACCGAGATCCGTTCAGCCGTTCTGGCGTGAAAGAGTAACAAACATCCATACATACTCACAAACTTACACATTTATAATATTTATACAGATTAAGATGTGTATTGTTTACTCAAGAACTTAACTGAATTGTATTCTTTTTTGGGAAATTAATTCTTAAACAATAAATTAACATTACCTGCAACTAACACCCCAAGTGCAAGCTCCCCTAGAGAAAAACCTGCACACAGGCCGTGGCTCACTCTCCTCAGGCCGCCGCTCTGCTTCATCTGACACTTCACCCTCTTCTAGCGACGATCCTCGTGAACGACGACCGGCTTTAACTTCTTCTGAATAAATTAATGCATTATAATCCTTCACTTTGTCTTTGAAAGAAGAGCATTTAGATATAATTTTTTTTTTCATGATTTATCTATTTCACAATAAAATTTTTATACTAATACCACTAAAAGTTTAACATATTTAGGTGTTATGAAATTTCTTACAGAAAATCTGACTAATATATAAGGTTTTTTTTTAAATATTATGTAAAGTTTCCAATAGGTACATAACTTTCTTTTGACATATGATAGGAGAAGCGGTGAATCCCCAGTCGAGACTCAGAAATATATAGAGTAATAGGGAATTAGGATTAGAAATTTGAGGCACTATACTAAGGAAATACACTAAATTGAAACTTTGCTTAACCTTTTGTAATTTATGACCTAACAATTGCCTGGCTCATAATTTGATAAGTCCACCATTGTTATTACATTTACATATTATGTATGTTATATTAATAACATTAATATGTTTTGTGTACAATAAAAAGAAATTAATAATGTCATAAATCTATATAAAGATAGTTATAGAATATTTTACCACTTTGAATTTTCTTACCGCTTTGTGCATCAATATCACCATTTGATTGATCTTTAGCTTTTGGTTCAATACATTCTCCCTCTTCTGCTTCAAAATCTAACTGTTCTTCACCATCCTCTGTGTTACTTATTTTTTCTTGAGGCATCTTTAGAGAACAGAACAGATTTTTACAAAATTTTAAATTAAGAACATAATCTTTTAAAAAAACACCTACCTACAAATCAAATCAAAATATACTTTATTCAAGTAGACTTTTACAAGTACTTTTGAATGGTCAATTATACATTTTAAATTAAAATTAAATGTCAGTGTAGTCAGTCTGTGAGAAATCTACCACCGGCTGGGAAGTCAGTTTCACTGAGAAAAGCCAGTGAGAAACTCAACAGTTGCTGTTTTTAAATATAATTATAATTTACAATATATCAATAAAATAATTATGTTCATATCTTGCGTGTGTATCAACTATTAGTAATCTCACACATTTGCATCCGCAAAGTATTCCACGATTGAATAATATGCTTTGCTCAATAACAATATTACAATAATAATAAAAATAAGTTTAGGTAAGGCATGTAAAATTGGATTTTAATAAAAATTTAATTACAAATCAATAACTTTTCTATTTTTATAACCATTGTTATTAATAATAAATTCGACAAAGAACTTACTTTTTCCAATTTATGGCTTTCTTTTTTTCCATTATCAGATTTAGGGGATGACTGTGAACTTGTTCCATCATTGCCATTCACAACTTCTTTTTTGTTAGGGGAAGGAGATCTAGGTTTGGTCTAAAAATATAAATATATCATTTTGAAGTGAAAACTTCTATAAGCAGGTTGGATGGGGAGTAAATTCATGTAAGTCGTCATCGACATGGTCACGTGACGTGTTAACGCTAACACTCAGAGAGCCGATAGATGTCAAAACCAAATAAGTGTAAACAGTTTTAATTTACAAATTTTAATTTAAGATCAAACAATTAATTTGAATATCCAAAAATAACACCTGTTTGTTTATAGTTTGAAGTTTTCACTTCTGTCGGCAGTCCTCATGAATACTTTTTATTAAATTATTTATTATGTATTGATTCTAGGCTTGGCTCATATTGATAAATTACTATAAAGAGAAAAATATATAGAAAGATATATATCTTAGTAAATTCCTTTCTCTATTTTAGTAGTAATATTTAAAAGTTATTGTTATTACAATAACTTTTAATTACAGGCATAACTTAAGGAACTTACAGGCATATTTGCCTGTAAGTTCATTTTGTGTACTGTTTTTTTATGTATCATTATAAATATGTAATTTAAAAATGGTTTCTTGACATGTACCTACTTTATCTATATATACTACTTATTTTTTAACTTAGATATATTTACATTAGCAAGCAGTAGTCTCCTGTAAATGAAGGAGCCACATATATTGTAATTCATAATGACTTTTTATTGTTTTTAAATGTAAAGTGTGTTGTCTTTTGTTGGGGGTCCCTAACAAAATAAAATATTTTTGTTAATTGTTCCTATTATATTAGTATGTTTGTAAAACTAATAATTATATTTGAATATATTAAAAATATTTAATAATATAATTATTAATAACCTTTGTTTCCTTTTCTGTATCATCTGGTCCATCTGAATCAACATCTGATACATCCGATAAGTCCTCATGACTTATGTTGTGATCTTTTTCAGGCTTTTCACTTGCTACAGACTTACTTGATTTGTGATCCTCTTGATCTGATTCCATTTCACCTAAAATATCATAACATGCTTTTCAGTTTTAAATATTGTTAGGACAATCAACTATATGTACACAATTAATTGACTGATTCAGACCTAATTACAAGTATTGAACTTGTAATAACAATAATAAAAATCCTGCAATAATTACCATCTGAAATGGCTTCCGTAGCTGGATCCTTAGAATTAGTTCTTTTATTATATGATGAACTTCTGCTTGATTGACTTGACTCTGACCGACTGCGATTTTGTGGTATAGATACCATCTTTTGTTCAGCCTTTGTGTGCCTCCTCCATTTCTCTTTTGGACTCCAATCATTTTTCTTAACTGGTGATCTAGGATTAGAAGACTGTGATGACGCTCTGTCTGGTGATGGACTTGATGTAGGAGACCGTGGTTCAAGAATTCGGGAGGGGGATGTAACCTGGGAGGCAGAATCGGGTGAAACTGGTTGAGATCTATTTGCTGGTGAACCAGGTGCAGATTTCACAGAACTATTAGGACTTTGTGGTGATTTTGGATGATCACCATCATCACCAGCTGATGGAGGGGGTGATGAGTAATGTTCTGGTTGCTCTGGAGAACCTATGTTTGAAGCTACATCACTTGGAGATTTTGGTGCATCAGGAGACTTAGGAGCCAATGGTGAAGCAGGCATAGAATTTTCTGGAGAATTAATATCTGAATGAGCTCCACTTAAGTTATCAGGGGAGTGTGGTCTTTTACTATCTGATGTGGATCTTTGTGACAGTTGGGAATGACTTTCTGGTGAAGGAGATCTTGGTCCATTAGACCTAGGAGAAGCCGGAGAGTGAGGAGGGGATTTGGGGTCTTTTTTCGAGCTATCTGATGATGAACTTCGACGACTTCGAGAACTTGAGCTACTACTACTTGAGGATGATTGTGCATCTCCAGTAGCATCTCGAGAATCTTCAGAATCCATCTCTGAAATTAGACAGTAATGTTCTATGAAACAAAAAAATGACCTGTGAGCACCCATCCCAAAAGCTTTTTACTAATGTTAGAGAGCTCTTATGCTAACAAAAATGGCAATCAGTTCATAAACTATTTATTAAACACATAAATATAAAAAAAAAAAGAATCAGTTCACTGAAAAAGATAATAAATAAGAGGACACATGTTTTAGTTAACCGAATTATGTTAAACCTTGTATCAGTCATAAGTAGACAAACATACCAAGAATCTTTAGATTATTTTAAAAAAGAATATCGTGGAAATGTCTTAAAACGCATATTTTATTTATATTTTTTAACAAAATATTTTAAGTTATATTGAACTACGTTCTGATGTATATTGAAGACACATCCAGCCTTACCTTAATAATGACGACTCGACGTCTGTATGTTTGGCACTGTATAACACTTTTCATTTTGTAAAGACTTTTAACTTTGTAATCACAACACAAACTAAACTTAGGTCTGTCACATATACTTGTGAACTTTAATAAACTTTTGACTTTATAATAAACGATAAACCGACGAAACTTAGTAAAATCAACACTACTTCAACATGGCTGTTATATAGGAGGAAATATATATGAACAAAATAAATAATCACTTTTTATAACTTCCGTAGGGTTAACTTACGCCCTTACCTTAACTGGGATGAATAAGACGGTAAATTCTTCAAGTATTTACAAAGGCTTAATTAAATATCTTCAATTTGCGCCGCATCAAGCCTTTTCATTGCATCGAAGAATTAAAATCATAGACAAAAACATTAGACGTCATATACCTAAATGTTGTGTCAAGCCACAGGGCACAGACGATATTTATCTTCCATCATAGATAAAATGTCTTCCATAAAATTATTTTTATGTATGCTAGAGCTGGCAATTTAGTTTTATTGAGACAAAATTACTTAATAATAATTTTAATATTATATGAACTTAAATAATGTTAAATAATAAATAAAAAAAATAAGTTATAAAATTAGTTTTAGACATTTTAGTAAATAGCCTTACGGCTAAATAATATTAATATAACAAAAAAAAATTAAAAGGCGCCAAATTTTAAATTTAGGGTGTAAAACTAAACCTACCAATTAATCTTGCTTGAAAATGTTGGATCAAGCCTTGGAAGACAACATTTCTGAAAATGATGAAGAAGAAAGCTTTTTTCAAGACGTAGATATTTTGCAAAAACATGGCATAAATGTAGCAGATATTAAAAAACTAAAAGGCGCAGGAATATGCACTGTTAAGGGAATTCAAATGTCCACTAAGAAAAAACTATGTAATATCAAAGGTTTTTCAGAAACAAAGGTAGAAAAAATTAAAGAAGCTTGTTTAAAAGTAATAACCCTTGGTTTTATGACAGCTTTAGAAGTTAGTAATCGACGTAAGCAAGTATTCAAAATAAACACAGGAAGCGTAGAACTTGAGTAAGTACAACGTTTATATTATTAACTGTATTTATTGATTGGTTTGTATTATAATTACATTACTTCAACGTATAACAATATTTATCTTTATATTTTAGCAAGCTCCTCGCAGGTGGAATAGAATCAATGGCTATTACAGAAGTATTCGGTGAATTCCGTACTGGTAAAACACAATTATCTCACACATTGTGTGTTACTACACAAATACCCAATTCGTCAGGCTATAGCGGTGGAAAGGTCATGTTTCTTGACACTGAACACACATTGTATCCTTTTAAACATGGTTATTCATAATTTATACAATTAGTCGAAGTGCAATTAGTCATAAATGAAAAATGACGGAGCCCAGTTATAATGAATGAATATGAACGTTTTTACTTCTTTGGATTTTTAATACCATAAACTAAAAAGTTTACCCATTAAAAATAGCTGCTCTTTTGAAAATCCGTAAATTAAAAAGAAAACACAGTTTCTAGAAATCTCCACCATAAATACAATTACAGGATTTTTTAAATATTAACTAGCGGCTCACCCTCGCTTCACTCGGGTTAGTCCCTAGGGTATGTATACAAATTCCCTATTTGAATCAGATATTGTTAAATTTTTCATTGGTTTTATATTTTTTTTCGTGGGACCATTTTTTTTTCTAACAACCCATAAACTACCACCTACGCATAGGATCCCTAGCTTAAAAGTCCCCTAAACTAGCCCCTAAATTAAATTTCATTTTACGATCGTTTTTAAGCCCATATTTCGAGCACCTAAATTTAGGGGACCTTTTAATATTTAGGTGACCCCTAACTGTCGGTGAAACAGAAACTGTCCCCTAACAGCCCCCTAACCATGCTTAGGGGATCCCTTAAACTTAGGTGACGTTTGTGAAATCGGGCATTACACTTGCAATAACTATTTATATCTACATATAACGTACCTTGGGACGCACCAGGGCGAAGCGAAGGTATAAGTCACTAGAACAAAAAAGTACTTTTTTTATTTGGTCTGAGTCACTAGGTATATTTTTTATTGAAACTGAGATATCCTCGAAAGAAATAATAAATATACACAAGTAACATCATTTTCATGTGACACCCCTTGAAAAAAAAAACTAAACTTTTTAGTTTTTATAAAAAATTCAAAAAGTCCAAATTCAGCCAAATCCATTCATTACAGCTGGGTTTTGAGGTATTAACCTAATTGCACTCGACTAAATAATAATACGCCAGAATATATAATATATTTTTATATTATGCATCTTTATTATTGTTATATATTATGCGTCAAAAAAATTTAAATAAATACAAAATAGTTGGAAAATATGTACGTTAATTATGTTTTACTTAGTTTTTTAAAAGTATTTAGAAGTAGGTAGGTACTATACTATGACTTTTTGTAGAATTTTGTACACCGTCGAAGCTTGTTAGGTCACTTGTTTACGACTTTAAATACTACAAACTTTTTAGCATTTTGGTTACGGTATCTACTCTACAAAGTTACATCATTTCTTTAACAGTGTAATCTTAACTTCTTAATTTATAAAAAAAAGTTATAGGTGGTAAGTACCTACTCTTGACATAGTAGCTACACTCGACGTCTCGTGAAACACAGTAAAGTTAGCTCTGAAAAGAGCTGTTGGTGTCGTAGGAAACATGAATCAGCTCTAAAAAGACCTATTTTATTGTCTGTATAAAACAAGAAGTAGTTCTGAAATGAACTGTTTTACGAGTCAAGTACTACGCGTAGCAACCCTGTTGAAAAAGTCCAATAGAATTCGATAAAAAGCGACAAAAGCCACATAGAAACCAATAAATATGTATTGGTTTCTATGTGGCTTTTGTCGCTTTTGATGGGATCCTATTGGAGTTTATAAATAGGGAAGCCTCCAGATCCGTCCGGCGCGAGCTCTGCGAGGCAATAGACACTGTAATATAAAAAATAAGTATTTATAAACAAATAAGTACATAGGTATGATAAATATACTTTAGCCTAGTTTATATTATATGAATAGATAACGCATAAAGAATGTTGAAATATTATTTTATTGCGCCATGCCTTGCCGTTTAGACAAAACGAGTAAAATAAAATTGCGCTCAAATTTTCACTGTCATGATCATTTCTCTTCATATGTTCTTTTCAACTGAATTCTTCCAAAAGGAGGAGGTTCTCAATTCGTCGGAATCTTTTTTTATATAGTTATGTCGATTTAGCAAATTTTTAATTTCTGTTTTCAGTTAATTATTTAGATTTTTAGTATTTATCGCATTAAACATTGTATACTTTTACATATAAAGCTTTAAAAGTAATCACTGCTCACTTTATCGTTTTTTTTTAACAATTCATCATTTTCACAATTTGTTTCTTACCATAAAGCTTTTTAAAGTTTGGATTGGTTTTACTAAAATTTTGAGTTGGCTTGCGGTTGCCTACTAAATTACATTGTGCGAGAATCGAATCTGGCTTATTGTGAGACGGCGACAAACTACTCCGAATGGTGTGAAAATTCTGTAAAGATATAGGTTTAAAAAAATAATTAATATACAATAATACTTATTTTCAATGTTATGATTAAGGTTGCAAAAGCTTATTACTCTATTACTTTACTTTCATAAAACTTTAAGTTTAATTATACCTACAGATTTTTTTAAAGAATCGCATCGTAATAAAATACATATTTAAACAAGTATATTATCTTAACTGTGGTACAACAGTCGACCAGACAGGTTAAGGCCAATCGCAGACAGATTCAACTTGGAACAAAATGCTGTTTTAGACAACGTGTTATATGCGAGAGCCTATACATCGGAACATCAGGTAGTCACGTTTTAAGATCGTAAAGAACACTTCCTACTTCCCCAATAATATAAAAATATATTAATATTTAAATAATTACGTTTCATGGTTTATAAATTTAAATCAAAACTAAAAGCTGGTTTAATTTATGTAATAAATTATAAGTACACAGATATTTATAATTATGCATTATTTAAAATCGCGTGTTTCTTAGCGAGAACATCATGTGGACATTATCAGTTTATAATTAAACAATTACTATAATAAGTAGCTACATTGGCCTCATTGTAAGTGCGTGCAAGTACTAATTATCTCAACCATACACGAGTCTCAATAATTTTGTAAGATCACTAGCTATGATACCAGGCCATAAATAAATAAATATGTCAGGACATTAACACACAGCGCCATCTAGTTCCATGGTAAGCTACGAGGATTGTGTTATGGATACCAGATAGTTTATACATTATACATATATAACTTTAAATACATACATATTATAAATAAATATAAACACCCATGACTGGAATACAAACATTCGTGTTCATCACACAAACGAATGCCCCCAGCGGGACTCGAACCCGCGACCGCTGGCGCAGCAAGTAGGGTAGCCATGCCCGTATTGTATATCGTAAGAGCAAAAATTCATATTATTTTATACATAAATAATATATTATTAATAAAAACACAACTAAGATTGTAAATTCCGAATGATGAAGATTTAGATTCTCAGACCAATAAAAAATATTTTATTGGTCTGAGTTTAGATTCAATTGATTTAGGTTTAAGTTCTGAGTGAGTCATTGTGTAACAACAACTTTACAATGTAATAACTCCTTAATTTGACTAAAATTGGCGGACGGCGGACATCGTATTCCGACACGTCGTTATTTATTTTGGTAATTTAATTTTTAATGACCTACCTACGTATCTACACGGCGGCTTGCATAAATTGGTTTTTAAATAGAAAGCTAGATAGAACCTAGAGTTAGCTCAAATCAATAGATATTTAAAGACCCGTAGTAATTCCCGACATCATTTTGATATATTCTAGAATTTTCGATAAAAAATAAAGATTCCTATTTTTTTTTTAGAAATATCTTGGAAAATTCGAAAGCTCGAAAAGTTTTCATAATTAGTTATCATTTTTGTTTTCATTAAAAACTAGTACGTATGTAATTAAGCAATAGCATCCCCAAGGAGGGTTGACGTCAGTCAGGCGGCCGGTCGTAAAACTTTTGCCAAATCCTTTCAGCAGTACAAAAGATGTACTGCGCCGACCCCAAGTGATTGGGAAATGGGCAGGGAGAAGAAGAAGAATATGTAATTAAGAGCTTTTACCAACCACCGCGGACTCTATGTACAACAATGATATAAACAATAAATGATAATTATAGATATTTCAAATAAGATTTTTCAGAATATATTTAATGTACAGATTTGACTCAGAATTTTATTATATGTATAGACAAAACTTGTCATGACAATAACAAACACAAAAAAAATCCAATTTGGTGCCGTCGATCGGAAGTTATGCGTACATACATACATTTCGGTGATTTATTTTTATTTATATAAATAAAAGTTTGGATGGATGTTTGTTGAACAATCACGCCAGAACGGCTGAACGGATTTGGATGAAAATTGGCACAGAGTTAGATATTATCTGGAATAGCACATAAGTTATTTTTATCCCGGAAAAATGTAGGGTTTCCGTGGGATAGATTTGTTTTTTTTCTTCACAGCGCTAGGGAGCGACTATCTATTCCATACTAACTGTTAAAACGTACCTAGGAATGAAACCGAGCGAAATGAGGGTAAATCGCCGGTAAATTATAAGCTAGTAATTACAAATTCAATATCTAGGTATTAAGGTCTAGAATAGATACAATAGACAATTTTCGGATTGAATCCCTTTTAATTATTTTTTATTAGGCTGAGCTCCTAGACTATGTCGCTGCAAAATTCCACGAAGAAGCCGGCGTGTTCAAACTGTTGGTCATAGATTCTATTATGGCGTTATTCCGTGTTGACTTTTCTGGACGCGGTGAACTAGCCGACCGCCAACAAAAATTAGCACAAGTCTTATCTAGACTACAAAAGGTACATTTTTAAAATAAGTATGTAATATTCAAAATAAACAATTTTATTTTAGCACTAGCGACTGACCCTCGCTCCGCTCGGGTTCGTCTCTACCACGGTAATAATACCTATGTAACATTACCGTGTCTCTACTTACATTTTAAGGTTTAGTATAGATTTCTCAAAGATGACATATTTTCTTGCAGTAAAAAGTATCCTATATGTTGACCCGGGTAACTAGCTATCATCATACCAAACATCAAAATCCCTCCAGTGGTTTTTCCGTGATGCGGTAACAGACAGACACACAGACAAACATTCTAAAAATTATAGTTTCGACCTCTGTATCGATAATAATGTCTATTTCAATAAGATTTTCCAAAAAATATTTAATGTACAGATTCGGCTTAGTTACAATTTTATTATAAGATTAGTGTAAATGTCGTAAGTAACAAGGATCTACTGTTTCATTTTCAAATGGCTATGTAACCTTCCAACTTTAATGGGAAATTCTGGCCATTACAAAATTAGATAAATAGCTTCAATCTTTATTGTTATATTAGCGACTCACCCTCGCTTCGCTTGGGATCATCCTTAATTACGTTTTAACGTTAAGTAAGTATTTACTTATAAATGTATTTCTCGGAGATGATATATTTTTCCGCTTTAAAGAGTATCCTATATATTGACTCGGATAACCAGCTGTCAACATAGGTACCAAACATCAAAATCTGTCCAGTGGTTTTCCTGTGATGCGTTCCCAGACAGACAGATAGACAGACAAAAATTCTAAAAACTATAGGTTCGGCCTTTGTATCGATTATAATGACTATTTCATATATATATATATATATATATATATATATATATATATATATAATATATATATATATATATATATATATATATATATATATATATGTACAAATTCAATAATAGTCAAATTAAAATACCTACTCGCTCGAAACCTCACGCAGATCGCAGTAAACTGGGAAGTATGAGAGTAGGTAATAATATCTGTTTTCGAGAGCTAGTTCTTAGCATTTATTATTCGTAACCTTGAACATACGAAATATGAATGCTGATTTGCCTTAGCTTCCTTATCAATTAAATAAATGTTGTTTCTTCAATCATCAAAAATTATTTAAATCAAACTGCCAATTATTAAATAATAAAAAAACTACGTTGTACATTTTCAATATCTTTAACTAAAGGATAAGGTTCTAAATTCAAATGTAAATATGTTTTATACTAACGACTGTGATTTGTGTATAGTTTAATTATTCTCTTTTTCATGAATAGAATACTAGGTAGGTATATCTTGACGTCGGTCCCGTATGAATTTTAAGGGAAAAGTCGCCACCCAATTCAGATTTCAATCAAGATTAGGTAGAGGTAATTTTAAAGTGATTTTTTATGTCATTACAACTTAGTGAAATCTGTTATTACATAAAATATTTTTTTAAAAACAATGACTGTATGTACGTATTGTGTATACAATAAGACCCAAAAACGCAAAATTATTATTATTCACGTTTCACGCAAAAAGTACTGGACCGATTTTGACCAAATTTTGTGTAGTACCTAGTATTAACTTATTACCCGAGTCAATATTTAGGATATTTACTACAGAAAAATCTTTTATTCCCACGGGAATTTTCGCGTGTTAACTAATAACTGGTTCTATTGAGTCGTCCTTAATTTATTTGGGTTACGCTGGCTAAACCCTAAGAGTAAACCTTATATCAAAATAGTACTAGAAAATTGTAGGTCTTAAAAAAGCCTACAAAAAAGTCCACAATAGCATATTATGTCTATCTTCGAAGGTACACTGGGAATAACTGTTCATATCTAATACTTTCATAGATTTACGCGAATACTTGACATTTTAAATAAAACTATCTTTTCGGATTTTTTTCGCAAATTTATTTGACCATGATTGCTGTTAAGCATTCAAAACGTCGGGTACCAAAAATCTAAATAAATTCGCGAAAAAATCCGAAAAGATAGTTTTATTTAAAATGTTCATATCTACTTAAAACGTACCTAGGGAAGCACCCGAGCGAAGTGAAGGTAAGCCACTATGCTATAATATACCTACCTAAGCCATAAAGGTAGCGCCAAATAATTTATTCAATATTATGTAACCTTGAAAGTAATTGATTTTGTAAACATTTTTAATTGATAGTCAATAAAATAAAACTGTGCGAAAAACAGATATTTTACACTATGAAACGTGATTCCATATATTTATATTCTTATTTAGATTATAATAAAAGCTTGTAATTAGAGCTTAATAGAACAGTTGCTTTAATACTAAATTATATTTTTTTTTATTTTTCTGAGAATAACGAAGATTTAACTTCCATGCCGAGTAAAGCAATTCGTACTGCTTTACTCAACATGGAAGTTCACTAGGTGAATAGATAAACAGCATCCGGGTATACGACGGCTTGTACGTACAGATAAGATAAATTAGGATCCAACAAAAATACTTATCAAAATATATAATATTATAGAATTGTTGTGTGATGCCTTAGTTATGTTTTCCCTCAATATCATATATCATTAATATTAGCAAAAATTAGTAAAACAACCTAATAACCCACCTTTTGGGCTACGCCGCAGTCGTAAAAAGGAGTACAAAGATTTCTGATGAAAGTTTCATGTCTAATATTTGTAGTTTACATTGAGCTCTATCTTTTACTAAATCAAGTTAATTATAAAAAAAAAAAAAATCTTTTATTTTCTATGTCTCAAACAGATATCAGAAGAATACAACGTTGCTGTATTCATAACAAACCAAATGACCGCCGACCCAGGAGCAACTTTAAGTTTTCAAGCAGATCCCAAGAAGCCTATTGGTGGAAATATTCTAGCGCACGCTTCAACTACAAGGATATATCTCAGAAAAGGACGCGGCGAAAATCGTATTGCCAAAATATATGATTCGCCAGATTTGCCCGAAAGTGAAGCTACGTTTTCCATAACCAATGGTGGTATCGCAGATGCTAAAGACTGATAAATAAATAGTATTTTTACATAAACTTGTTTAACAATATAAACTATTTTTTTCGCTTTAATAAGATAATCCCTTTACTTCCTTAAAACTAAAAGGAACAAGAACAAAAAAAAATCAGACAAGTGCAGCCATCCAGCAATAAATTGGTGTTGTTTCGGCTTAGATACGTAATTGTTTCGGTAAAAAAATATATATTTACGTTTCAATTTTTGAACCACAATATTAATTTTATCAACAGAAAAAATTAATGCGTAGGTATTATTGTTCATAAATTGTATAGTATTTTTCCAAGATAGTATAGAAAAACATGTCAAGGCCTCACAAAGTGTGTAAAATATTCAATATCCCAAAACTACTTAACATAATAATATCTTCGTCGAAATAATGTTCGTTGAAAGTTCATATTTTAGAAATATCTATGTAGGTATTTATTTACATAATATTATTATTTCTTAATATTTTAGAATTTTCTAACTCTTATTTGAAAGTTAGAGATTTTAAATGTTTAATGACTTTAAAAAACGTAGGGAAAACTCTTCAAATATTGATTAAAATAGTTGTTTAGAAAAATCTATTTGAGTTTAAAAAACAATCCAAAAATATCCTATACGCTTATAGGTATAATACTCAAAGTCCGAGTAAAATAGCTGTGTTTAACATACAGACGAACAGGTTCCTTATTATTCTTTAGCCTAGAACTCTAATGAGTATGTTACTAAAGGTTTTTGGTAGGCACTGTTACCATCGATCCAGCCGAGAATCCAAGAGACGCACTGGGAGGTGACCCAGCTCGGTGGGCGGCGCGGTGTGCCAAGCGCTTTACTCCTGGTATTTCTCTGATAGCAGAGTGGACCGTTGGACCAACCCCATGGCTATTGTGGTCTGTTTTAGCAGAACTGCCGTCGGGGTACATCCTAAAAATTTTACTCTCATTTTTTTCCAAACGTCCCAAAAGAAGTATAACTTCAAAAAAGAAAAAGGTACTGTTACTATAAATTCTTTTAAAATTTATTAACAATTTGCAACTGGATTCTATTATTTAAGTAATTATTTTAAAATAAAATACATTAAAAGTATGTAGTAAAGTTAAAAAACTCGTATTATATTTATACATAAAGGTTGTTACACAGTAGCGCGGAGTGCCATGCTTGATACTACGTTTGTCAAACATTTGCGTATCCCGAGTCGAGTTATTATTTGCGCACACTAACTGCCACTTGCGTAGTATTTTTATCTTTAACTAGCACTGCCTGCGGCTCCGCCCGCGTTCAGATGAACAAAAACCAAATTCTTGGTTTTACATGTTAGTATACTCTTACATTGCAGTTTTTGTATTTTTCTCAGAAATTAGACATTTTACCGCGGTAGAAAGTATCCTATATGTTGACCCGGATAACCAGCTATCACCATACCAAGTTTTATCAAAATCCCTCCAGTGGTTTTTCTGTGATGCGGTAACAGACAGACAGACAAACAAAAATTCTAAAAACTATAGATCAGCGTCTGTATCGATACTAATGTTTATTTCAATAAGGTTTTCCATAGAATATTTAATGTACAGATTTGGCTTAGTTACAATTTTATTATATGTATAGACTACTGCGCAACAATGGTTACAGAAATACCTCATTTTATTAAAATAAAATAATAGAGATTAAGATAAAGACTAAAGAGAAGATAAATACTAAGTAAATCTGAATTAATTAAAAAATTTTAATTTGTTTATTTGGGATTGTACTGAGTTTTACCATAAACATATTTTATGTAAATGAATAATATTTAAAGAACTATATTAATTGCTAACTGATAAAAAGCTCTTAAGCTATTGACCTCATAATTATAAACGTACGATGAGTTGATAGTATTGCAACTCGTTTACATTGAGAGTTCAGCGGAGAGCGAGACAAAGCACGACCATTAATAAAAGCGCCCTTTATCTGTCATAATAGTGGCGTGACTTCTATGAGCCAATTATATTCGCGCCTACTCCCAATTAGATTAGATATTATTTACATATACTATAATACTTGTGTAATAAGTATAAAGTAATACTTTCTTAGATTTACGCGAATATTTGACATTTTAAATAAAACTATCTTTTCGGATTATGTCGCGGATTTATTTGCATTTTTGTTTCCCGACGTTTCGAATGCTTTACAGCATCCATGGTCACGGGAGAGACTGAGGTGTTACATGTCTTGAAGGTATAGTTGTTACAGACAGCCTACCCACAATTAACAAAATGAAAATTGCACCAATTACATTACAATATTTTTTAACTTTAAACATTTTTATAATGAACTATTTTTAAAATGACCATGGATGCTGTAAAGCATTCGAAACGTCGGGAAACAAAAATGCAAATAAATCCGCGACAAAATCCGAAAAGATAGTTTTATTTAAAAGTATAAAGTAATTAATATAAATCTTATGACTATAACTAATTTTGCTACCAGTAATAAGAGTTAAAAAGATGCAACCACTTAAATATGTATTATATGGTTTAACTTATGGGGCATTTTACATAACATACTGATACAATATGGCTAACATACAAATGGTTACAATAAATTATTTTAATTCACATAAAACACCCTCTAGCAACATACTCGAACTTATGGGTTCGATCTAGATGCTTAGGTACCTAACATGTGTTACTCCAGTTCAAAGTCTTTCTGTATATCTACTAAACATCCAAATCCGCTCAGTAATTTCTGCGTATAGGAGTAAGAACTACCAAGCATACACACATACAAGCATTCGCATTTATAATACTAATACGATTTCAGTTCGTAGCGTTGATTCAACGTATTATGAAAGAAAATATTAAATTTGAATCGTATGATAGAGATCCGACAACGATGAATCATGTCAAATTGGAAGCCAGAGGCCAGAGCACATTCATCGATTTGAACTCTAAGTATTCACAAGTAAACAGTCTCGTAGATATATTTACTCCATACTAATATCACAGATCACATATTACTATACACTAGTACTAATATTATAAATCCATACTAATATTATAAATGTGGAAGTTTGTTAAGATGGATGGATGTTTGTTACTTTTTCACGCCAGAACGGCTGAACGGATCTGGATGAAGTTCGGTACATATATAGAACATAGTCTGGAATAAAATATAGGTTACTTTTTATCTCGGAAAAACGTACGATTCCCGTGTGATAGATTTGTTTTTGTCTAGAGAAGCGAAGCGAGGGTGATTCGCTAGTAATTATTAATCTGTGGTTAACAGCCGGTCTTTACAATCGGCTAGCGTTGTGACTTGTGAATGTGATTACGACTTTATCGGTTATCCCAATCACTAATCAGTTTTCAGTGCGCTGTTGCGCTGTGCGCTGGTCGAACTGTCACTTGTGTTGTCAGTTGCTATAGTAATATTTTATTCGTACAAATATCAATGTACTTAATTATTTAATAATTATATGACTTACAAAAAAATATTAACTTCTAAATCTATTTGTGTATAAAAATATTCAAATCATGAGTGACAACAAGAACAATAAACAGCAAATACGTGTGTGGTGTGATGGATGGTAAATCAATGATTTTAATTTTTTATGTACCTAGTCGATTCCAAATTCATAATTTACGTACATACAATGTATTGCATGATGTCATATAAGTTTGTGTTAAAATCAATCGATTTGAAATTTGCGCATCAATTAAATTGTGGATGTTGTAAATGCGTTTTTTTAACATCCTGGTTAATGGTATGATTTTTACAGTACCTATAAAATTTCAATAATTGCTTGTACTTTACTTAACCTGTTACCTAGATTAACAGACAAACACGTGAGACTTAAATAGTCATGATCAATGGAAACCTAAAATTATTTCTTGCGTTTATTAATTTTTAGCGTTTCTTATAACCGAATTTTAAGCATAAATAAAATAATTCTGATTTTCGGGGGTAATTTTAAGTTTCCCAGAAATATAACACTTAGAAAATAAAAATAAAAACTAGTTTTGAGGGATTTTTTTTTTCTATATCATTTAATAAATTCATAGTTTAAAATGTATAGTATTATGAAATTCAAAGTCTGGTACATCTTATATTCGATATTACTGATCCTTAAATACTTAAAAAGAATATCCTCATAGTTCACAGGAAAAATACATTATGAGTGTTTTTATTTTTTTAAATAAAAAAGAAACTTCTTTCATATAATTCGTACTTAAACATATTTTTAATACATTAAAACAAAAATTTATAATTATATAGCAAATAAACATTTTTATTATTTCAGCTACGACATGGTTCATTTTGGCCATGCAAATTCTTTGAGACAAGCAAAAGCTCTTGGTGGTGTATTAATAGTGGGAGTGCACACAGATGAAGAAATTTCTAAACATAAAGGGCCACCTGTATTTACACAGGAGGAAAGATATAAAATGGTTCGTGCAATCAAGTGGGTCGACCAAGTGGTGGAGGGAGCACCTTATGTTACTACATTAGAAACTTTAGATAAATACCAATGTGATTTTTGTGTGCATGGAGGTGGGATATGGATTAAACTTTTTAATTCTGATAGCTATAATATAAGAAGCTAATATATGTTTTACAACTGAGTTGTAATAATGTAATAGAATATCAAAATGTACAAATAAATTAGTAAAAAAATATCTTAATATTACAATATAACTTTCTGTATTTTATTCTATTTAGATTTTATATCTATCTTTTATATTTCAGATGATATCACAGTTACAGCAGATGGTGTTGACACATATCATTTAGTTAAAGAAGCTGGTAGATACAGGTAGTTCTTATTTCTTATTCACTTATATATAATTTACATACAGACCTGTTATTTATAACTACTACATATATTGGAACAATTTATGAAACTAGTACTGTTTTTTTTCTATCTTTTTTTTTCTTTTTTTTTTACAAGTCTTTTTTTGTTGGGGTGTCCCAACAAAAAAAAAAGATGTGAGATGATGCGATAATGCAAAAAGCTTTAAGTATTGTTATTATCATAAGCTATGATAATAATGATAATTTTTATTTTTTACATTTATTTTCAACATTATAATTTTTGAATACAATAAATTACGAAAGTAAATTTAAATGCTATTTATATTATTAATTTTAGTAAATATTTTTTTAGGGAAGTTAAAAGGACTGCAGGGGTCTCTACCACAGATTTAGTTGGAAGAATGCTATTACTTACAAGAGAACATTTCAAGTAATATTTTTTTATCATTAAGTACATATTACATTTCAATCATTATTCAAACACTTTGTAGAAAATCTGTTTTGGGTCCATTATAATATTCTATTTCATAAAATAAAAGTGCATTGCAGTAAAATGAAATTATTTAATCCATTTTGCCAAAAATAATTTACACATATATTTAAAAAGCTCATTATATAATAATTTTATATGTTCAGAACTAAATTATTATCCGACGGGAGTGGTTTACTGGAATAAAAAAAATCTGTGTTCTACTTCAATTTGTAAACTATAGTTATTACAACGCTCCATTGCGCTGTCACAATAAGGTTCCCCTATTAATTCCAAGTCTCAGGCCTCGTCCACACACGGTCTACGGTTCAATCGCCGTGTGTAGACAGTCGTCCGTGTTGTATGTTATATGGATCACTGTAGAAGTTTGTTGATATATTGCATGGCGCCGCCGCCATTTACGCTGTGTTTGACCGTTGTTACGTCCGGTAGTGTTGCGGTGTCATATACAAGCTCGCACAGTATAAAACGTGTCGTGAACAACAGGCCTTACAGTCCCGAATACGGCCAGCAGAACTTGATGATTAAAAGTCAGATTAAGGATTAAAGCTGGTTCAGTAAATTCATATATTTGACTAACATGTTGCGCTTGTCAAGAGTAAGCAATGAGAGTGATTTGCCGCTATCTTGACTGCTGAATGGTAATGCCGTCACAGATCCCATGACAAAAAAAATAGGTGAAACCTATAGTGTGTCTAGTTCGTTTAAGTATAGTTTATCCTTCAGACAGGTCAGCCTACCCGCTTGAAAAATTAATTATCCTGCATTGAACATTATAAAGTGCAGTTATCGTATCGATTATTATCTATACTAACTAATCTGATTTGAAAAATTCCTTTTGCATTAGATAGCCCGTTTATTGAGGAAGGCTTATATATCATCATGCTACTACCCAAGGGAGTGGAGCGATAATCATAAATGTCAACAGATTGGGTCTTCCTTACATTATTGTAAAACTGATGTTTATAATCAAACAAACTTAACGCGGGTGAAACCGCGGGGCACAGCTAGTCTTAAGATGTATATATAAATCGTGACACTTAAGACATATTATAAATTTCAGGAGAGGTGACAAAGAATATTCGGTAGCTCTGGAACATTCATCGAATCTCGGAACAGATTCAACCGCGAGATCACCTTATACAGGTTGTTCACAGTTCTTGCCAACTACCCAAAAGATAATCCAATTTAGCAGTGGCCTTTCACCGAAACCAACAGACAGAGTAAGTGAAATACAATGCAAAAAAATTATGTACGTCGATTTTAGACTACTAAGTGTCGTATCGATTGTAACTTTATGTGAGAAAGAGAGAGAGAAAGAAATATAATAATTTGAGCTTACTCTTAAATCCCTATAGAAAAATAATTGAGTTTCGACACATCTGATCCGTTTTCACGTTTCTTCTCTCACTCACTATTGCCTAGTCTTGACACGTAGCTTAGAATCGGTCAAGAGCGTGTATTTTTTATTTTTGCTTTCTGTCTTGTCGTTCTATGAAGGACCATATTCTATAAATTTTCAAGATACAAGTAAACATAATATTATCAAAAGAACTGTTTGTAAGAAGGCGCTTCCTGAAACTATTCTTTATCTTATGTAGACCGAGGCGAATTTCATTACACGCGTAGGGAAAATTATTACGTCTATTATAGGCTTTCCTGTAATACTTTGGAGTCATGGCTCGTTTAAATCATTAAATATTACAGTGGTTAGATTGTCAAATATGTACTTTAGAAATCAAGAAGCAAAACAGGCTCCAGGCCGATGTCGATTTTTTTTAAAATCTTCGGTTGTTAGATGTGTTAGCTTTAAAAGGTCAGGTTAATCAAGATCAAACCCGTAACATTTAAAAAAAACTATTTTTACATTTTAATTAAATATAAATATTGCAAGTTTGATAAGAAGCTCTATTTATATCTAACATCTTTGTTCTTTCTACTTAATTATTTTATCTACACGTTTAATTTATCTACACGTTTGATTCAATGCCATTGCATTGCATATAACTAATCAAAATTATCTTTATTAATTATAAAGAAATCATTTTCTAAATGATAGGATTTGAAATAACTGATTAATTAAAAAAAAAGAACGTCGACTTTAAAATCACTTTAAAATAAATTATTCTACCTTTAAAGGCGTAGTGGGCAGACACCTTAATAATTGTTTTTTTTTTTAATTTATATGGACCTTGGGGTATTGATGGGTATATCAACATACAACTAATCATTTCAATTGGTTCATAATTGGCAAAGATTAATGTAAATTACACAAAAAAATATTAATCGAATACTTCCTTAATTGTTAAGGTCGATCTTATAATCCTTTACGCCCTTGTATGGAACATAACGAGACCAACTTAAAGTTACTACTACAAAAAACGCAACGTCATCACGCTTTTGACACTTAGCGTTTGATCTCAACACTCGTTTGAAATTCACCTTAGTATAACTATAAAATATAATAATAAAGACAAAAAAAAATTGGGAAAATAGTGAAATAAAGCTATCTAGAGAAAATAATCATGATATTATTTGTGCCGTAACTACCTGCTTTCTATTGATGCTGATCACACTATAATCACAACCCCTTATCAGTTAAGCCATAACAA
The DNA here is from genome assembly GCA_951806755.1 of Brenthis hecate. Classification (NCBI taxonomy): domain Eukaryota; kingdom Metazoa; phylum Arthropoda; class Insecta; order Lepidoptera; family Nymphalidae; genus Brenthis; species Brenthis hecate. Next base: position 5,781,579 of record OX638276.1, on the reverse strand, counting down.
ATGAAAAAATAAAATGAAATTGGAATGCGAAAATATTAAATAGGTCAACACGAATTTTGACTTTGATAAGAGAGTATGAAATTTCAATAGATTTATCGATAAGTTAGACAAAAAAATATATGGCCTGAAAAAGTTTGCTTTTGTATGTAGGCGAACGATTGATCAATATTTTAGAAAATCGATAGTTTAAATTTTTATTTATAAATAAATCGAAATAAACATATTTATATATAAATGTTTATCAACTTTTAATATCATATTAAATTACAAAAAAATACAAAATAGTAGAAAAAAGTTTAAAGTGAACTCTATTACTTTTTCGTTCATGTTTATTATCATATATATATATATATACTTTCTCTCACTAAGCCGTAAATGAAGTCTCCCATCATATTTTCGTTGTCTTGGCCCTGATAACGGTGTTTGAAGTCCATGATATCTCGATGAAAACCTCATTGTTCTTCTGAATTGAATGAATTCGCGGTATTTTTAAAAACATCAGTTTTATTGAATTATTTTTTAAAATATAATAACTCAAGAAAAAGGATTTACCTATTATCATAACTACCACAAAAGCAAACTTTTTAAGGAGTATGGATATTTTTCCTTTATTTTAAAGCATAATGAATAGAAAAATCAAAAAAATAAATTTTAGGACAAATACAATTAATTTTTTGTAGAGTTGTTATTTGCAAAATGTTTGTACATTCTAAAACAGGGGATTATACGAATATACCTATTCAACCCTGTACACATTGTATGTTTAATTGTGTGACATTATCTCGAAATCGAAATAATATACACAATTCAATTTTGATGATTGATTATTCCCTATCGCGGTCTCAAGATTTGTATATATAATTTCAAGGGGGGTTGGATATTTACTGCATTAGAATATTATAATTTTAATTTATAAGTAAAATTAACTTAAAAATAGGAAAATTTATTACAATAAAATATAAACTCCTATTAAACTTAAATTATTTAATTATTATATTTCTTGTAGTCAGCTTATTTATTTATTGCCTTTGATATTTACTATCCTTAAATCCTTACTTCACTGATACGCTATAAAAAGAAAAAAAAAACGGATAAGAGGTACTGGAGCGGACCCAGGATGCGAAATAACGCGAGCATATTAAATTGAAATAGATATTTTCAATTAGAGAAATAAGGACTTATTAATAATAATATAATAAGACCTTTGCCTTTGCCCACATTCGTCTCTGTATTATGTGTGTTACTCTGTTAATATGCAATAAAGAATATATATATATATAAGACATGAGAATTCGTCTAGTGCGAATTGAATTTATGCACCAAATGTTCTTTCTATAATTTTGCCACTATTTACCAACCAAACAGGACCTATGTATATCGAAACAAATATCTAGTAATGCAGATTTAATGGTATTTGTGATATTTACTATAATTCAATATTGCAACATCCACACCCACTTGAATGCGACATAATGACACATGTTGTTCTATTTTTATGTGATAGTTTTAATCTGTATCCTTTGTTGGTACTATACAAAAAGATAAACTATGTAACCTACGACGAGAATGAGATAAAAACATTGTTATATATATTTTTGTTTTTATAGTTACTTTTTATAGTCTACCGTTGCTAACAACTTTAGTTAATGTTTTCAACCGACTTCCTCAAAAAGGAGGAGGTTCTCAATTTTATTAGGCAGTATGTTTTTTTTATGCTTGTTACCTCAGAACCGATTTGGACAATTTTTGTTTTGTTTGAAAGTGTATACTTCCAGATTTTAAATTTCAAAAAAAAATACCACCCCCAAGGGTGAAAAAATTACCAATGATGAATTTAACCCACTTCTAATTGTCATATTGATTTGAAACTTTGCAAGTGTTTCTATTTCCGTTGATAGTGCAGTGGTTCGGTATCGTCAACCTGATGTGATATTAAGGCCAAAAGGTGGATAGGTGGAACTCTTCAACGCCTAATAGTAGATACTTTGAGTTTGGGCTTATTTTGTTTGATTTGACAATCCTAACACTTTAGAATCGGATTTTAGAGCCAGAATTTTTAGTGTTACTAATAAAAGAGAAATCAAAGTAACTTCAACGGTTTAAGAGAATATTTCATTAAAATACTTTCTTCTTACTTTGCTACTACTATGTCTACACTAAAAAGGGAAAAATAAAAACTTTTTAACAAAAAGCCTTCGAGCCTTCGAATAATTTTAACCACGCCTCTAATAAGTGATAAATATATTAGGATTCTACCTAGGTATTAGGATACGACCTAATTAGTTATATTAGGTCGGCGTTGTTTTGTTGTAGGCAGACATGTAGTGGCAGTGGTAGCCCAGTGGTAAATCACTGAAAAATCAATTGAAGTAGGTTCAAGTTCCGAATCTCGCATCTCTGAAGTTTTCATGTGGGAATCATTTTCAATTTGATTACCACTTGCTTTACGGTGAAGGACAACATCACGGTAATGTTATGCATACAGTATTGTGACTCGGCCCTGTCCTTGAAATAATTACCTACAGCAGCGCGATACGTAACCACGCGACAGGGCTGCCCGCCTAAAGTATTTAAATTTCATCTACTTGAGTTTCTTTCTAGTTTTGTGAATGCAAATATTATATTTTTTATTTAAAAAAAATAAAATTCGTTGTAAATGAAATAGGATGTGTTTTTTGATTAGTAAATTTAATCCCTCCACGACCGCGGACACGCCGGCGTTACAGTTAACAATAGATTTCTTAGAAATTTAATTAATTTCTTAGAAATTTACCTGAAGGTGTTAATTAAAATATCTCAAATGTATAAGAGTAATATAAGTAACCCTTATAGATTTGAGATTGAAAAATATTTGCGCCGCGCCTCGACTGAGACGTACGAAAAGCTTTATAGTTAAATTTAATTGTACAAAAAATCCACATTCAGATAAAAAGTTTCATTAAAAATAGGTAGTTTAATTTTTAATTTTTTAGCTAATTTTTATTATGAAAACATTGGATGTCTCGACACTTTTTTGTTTGACATTAGCGAAGTTACGGGAGGAATAAAATGTTTATTTTTGTATCCAATTATAAAAGTTATATAACGTAACCATTTTATACAATTTTCGTATCTAATTATACGATCGGGCAGCCCTGGACCGTTGTCTACCGAATGTATACTACGTTTAGGTACTATAACTCGCTTTCTGACCGTTTGTATGTAGATGGAATACTGTATATTATAACATTACCGTGACAACATCGTGGCGAAACCTGTATTTATATACCTTACTAGTAAGTACATAATACTAACTAGTTTTCCAAAGCGTGGTTGATTATTGTCTGAACCCCTCGAATTGAGGGTAGGCCCGTGTCCAGCAGTAAATTATAAGTATCTGTTTCAATTTTACCATTTTATTTTAGAAATATTGTTTTGATTGTAGACATGTAACACCTCAGTCTCTCCCGTGACCATGGATGGTGTAAAGCATTCGAAACGTCGGGAACCAAAAATCAAAATAAATCCGCAAATAATCCGAAAAGATAGTCTTATTTAAAATGTCAAATATTCGCGTAAATCTAAGAAAGTATTAAATATTGTTTTATTCCTTTTTCAGGTAGTGTACGTAGCAGGAGCTTTTGACCTCTTCCACGTCGGCCATTTAGATTTCTTAGAAGCGGCGCACTCGCAAGGCGACTTTTTAATAGTGGGGCTACACACGGACCTCGAAGTGAACCGTTACAAAGGCTCTAATTATCCCATTATGAATTTACACGAGCGTGTGCTCTCGGTACTCGCATGCAAGGTAATGCTCTTACATTCTTCGGCTTTTCTATTTTAATTGCAAGAAATTATAACTTATTTCTTCAAAAAATGTGAATCTGATGACGATTGTTAATTGATAACAGTAGCATATTTACCTCTGAAAGTCCCTTCATTTGAAAATGTGTAATAGGATTAAAATAATTACATATCCTAGACCACGCTTATTGTAGTAAATACGTTCTGTTTTAAAACCCCTGTAACACCATGGATAATTCTTCCGCGGTACCTACATGAGATGAAGAGCTGATGCAGAGAGTGAATAAGCTATAATAGTTTGATTAAATTAATATTATCGATAAATACTGGATTACTTAATATATCTAACATATATGTATTATCTACATCCAAAAAGTATTTTATAACTTTAAAACTTGTGACGTGTTTTTTTATTTCATACTGCTAAGTAGGAGATATCCCAATATAACACTAATGGCCGATTTCACCAACGTCACCTGAGTTTAAGGGCCCCCTTAGCATGGTTAGGGGGCTGTTAGGGGACAGTTTCTGTTTCACCGACAGTTTGGGGTCACCTAAAAATAAAAATTAAAATGTCACCTTAACATATGTACTAGAAATACGGGCTCTGACGATGATAAAACGAAATTTAATTTAGGGGCTAGTTTAGGGGATCTTTTAAGCTGGGGATCCCATACGTAAGTGGTAGCTTGAGTGATGTTGGTGAAATCGGACATAAGCGATCGAGGCCAAAACTAAGCAAAAAGTAATACGATGAATAAAATACAATTATATTTTTCTCTCCAGTACGTGCACGAGGTGGTAATAGGAGCGCCGTACAGCGTGACCGCGGAGCTGATGGACCACTTCCGCGTGGAGGTGGTGTGTCACGGCGTCACCGACATCGCGCTGGACGTCGACGGCCGCGACCCCTACTTGGTGCCCAAGCAGCGGGGATGTTTTAAGGTTTTAACACGAAATTTGTTGTATGTATATATTCAGCCCTTCTTAATGTCCCACAGCTGGGGGTGGGCCTCCCTTCAATATGAGAGGAATCAGGCCATAGTCCGCCATGCTGGCCAAGTGAGGATTGGCGGACTTCACATGTCTTTTGAAAACTTGCTAGGTTCTCTCAGTGATGCAGGTTTCCTCATGATGTTTTCCTTCACCGCTAAGCTAAGACAAGTGGTAATCATGTTGGAAATGATTCGCACATGAAATTTATTTATTTATTTATTACTGTTAGAAATCATTATTTTTATTGAAATGGAAAAAATAAGCCGTTGAGTTACTTTATCGGCTTTTGTTAAGTACCGAGAAGCGACGGTAAGACGTTAACTTGGATGTTTATAAAGGTTTTATATAAAATTTTAATATAATTATTGGCTAAATATTTTTGTATGGGAATTTTGACGCCTAAACCTCAGAGGAATTAATAAAACTAAAAAAAGGACGGCGTTCTTAAAATGAAGCCGGGTAAAAGGAAGTTGAAATTAAAATAAAACCGATCGCGTTTCATTGCGATACGAGTGTTAGTAACTAAATACGTCAAATGCTACGACGCGACGTCACAACATTAGCATTGTATTATCATAATAAAATGCGTTTTATTTATAAATCTTGCACAATTGTTCTGTACAAAATTGAAGGTAAATAAATAGCTTTCAGAGGTAATATTTTTTACTTAGCACACAGCAATGTTAAGTGTATGCCTCACAAGGTCACGCAACAACCTTAAACACGATGCTTCACTTCATTGAACGCTTTTCTATACGTGTGCTGTTTATATTTTTGAAGTGAAACTTCTTTAGAATTGTTGTGATTTGAAACTCGATGAAAATGCGTCACGACAAAGAGATAAACACATAAATATATAAGATTAATAATAAGAGAATGAGACAGAATACATTAAGTACAGGAATACCGAATACAGGAAGTGAAAAATAATAAAAATAATACTAAATATATGTCAAACTAGCGGCTCACCCTTGCTTCGCTCGGGTTCGTCGCTAGGTACGTTTTAAATCGATACAAATAGTTATTAGCCAGCGTTAGCCATATACATTTTAATTTTTTTTATTAACAATATTGACAAATATTGACATTAATATTTATACGATACTAACGTCACTCAATTGTTTTGCCTTCCCGGAACCTCTCCACTAATACTTAAACTTTATGGTATAGTATTAAAGTTCAAATTGACTTTTAAGTATTATTACGAATCTTTTGTATGGGAGTATAGAAAAGTGTTGTTTTTAGACTTTTTCAGGCATTTTTTTTTAATTTTTCTCTTCGTAAGAACTATCCTTGTACTTCAAGGAATATTCTAAAAAAAGAATTAGCGAAATCGGTTTAGCTGCTCTCGAGATTTGCGCTTACCAACACATTCAGCTATTCATTTTTATATTATAGAGAAGATATGTAAAATAACTTTTAAATTTGGTAAAAAATAAAAAAATACAAAAAACCTTTCAATAATCCTACTCCTGATACTCTATTCTATATTCATCTCATTCTCTCGTAGGTAACTTTTTTCAAGTTTCACTTCCACCGTGTGTGAATCCCACAGACACTTATTTATTACTAAGAGGCTTAAACTTAGAAGGATAAAGTATTAGGTGTTGGTCAAGCTACATTAGATATATCGTAATCGATAAATTATACTTCATGGTAATAAATAAAATTGAAATGTTAGCCATTTCAAATCCATAATATATACATTTAATATTTTAGTTACTTTCCTGTTTCCAAACCTATTACCGAAAAATGTTTGTTTTACAATACATTTTAAATTTCCTAAAATAGATTTTAATTGTTATTTTGATGATCCCGCAGACATTGAACTCTGGCAATACAATGACAACAGAAGATATAGTGCAACGAATTATTCGTCACAGACTCGAATTTGAAGAGCGAAATTCACGTAAAGAGCAAAAGGAACTTTCTTTGGTGAAGGAAACACAAAAACTACACATCAAGCAGAATGGAAATTGTGAACGAGTAAAACAAGTTGTATACTAATAAAAAAATGTCATTAGTATAATATAGTAGTTACATTCAATGTCGATATAATGAATTATCTAAACTACATATTTAAATTCAATTTTCTTGTTAATGGCTTCAAAGCGTTTCATTTGTGCACAGATTATTTCGCCAATGTCAAGTAGAATGGAGAAGAATTATCTAACCTATATATCACACTCCGTGAGTTCGAATATTTGCTGTCATTAAATGTTTTATGACATACTATTTAAAAAATAAACATTGAATATCATAATACTCATGTTATATTATTATATTAAAACTAGAATCCTTGTATTACATAAAAATATTTTAAGTAATCGAAACTATGGGTATAACAATTGTATTTATATGCATTTTATGTGACTATCATAATAGATCTTTTCATTCTAGAAATCTCATAATTTATGCTTATCCAAAGAAGTTTATTAATAGTTGTTGTACTATTTGTTAGAATAAAATAGACTTCGCGAAGTATTATTGTTTAACAAATATTTATTAGATCTTAAAATCTTAAAGTAAATAAAATATAAAGTTATGGTGTTATGTACAAAGTATATGCATTTTATTTATTAAAAAAATATTTTTATTGTATTTTTTTTAATCAATAATAAAGAGAAGTAACTTTACAACTCAGGGCATTGTTCTATTATAATATATAAATATCATGTCTTTTATTTTCCTTTTATATATTCACTTTAAATTAAAAAAATTATACTCTCCATTTATTATATTTTATTCATACGTCATTAGATTCCTCTTGATAACGCAAGTGTAGTATTAAGGTATATATACTTTATAGATATCACTAAAAATCAAAATGGCGCATCCTAGGCGCTAATTTGGGTGGGTATCTTGAAAAAAGATTTCTTCTGAATAATTTGATCTAGGGTATATAGGGTATCAAAATACAGGCTTTTAAGAGGCGATTTTAAAAATATATACAACCTATGCCCGATTTCACCAACGTCACCTAAGTTTAAGGGGACCCCTAAGCATGGTTAGGGGACAGTTTCTGTTTCACCGACAGTTAGGGGTCACCTAAATATTAAAAGGCCCCCTAAATTTAGGTGCCCGAAATATGGGCTTAAAGACGATCGTAAAACGAAATTTAATTTAGGGGCTAGTTTAGGGGACTTTTAAGCTAGGGATCCCATACGTAAGTGGTAGCTTATGGGTTGTTGGTGAAATCGGGCTATAATGTTTTAACGTAATTTAGGATAAAGAAATTGTTAAATAAAACTGAAAATGTCTAACTGACCAAAACTAAAACGCTGTAAATAAAAAATGTATTTACAAAAATAAAAGCAACATAGTATTATGAAGTCGGAGACATACATAGGCAAGTATGTACCTACCTACATGTTTTAGAATAGCGGCGTGTGTGTTTGTCTGCGACTGTATAATATTATGTTCCTTCGTCAACTTTCGTCCTCTTCTTTTTAGTTCACTTATACAGTTATACGTAGTTAGGTTTTTTATATTTGTATTTTATTTTCATATTTTCAAAAGCGTAAAGGCTAAACATATTCTAGTATTCAGGAAAGAGAAATCGCTCGCGAATATCGTATGTTCCTATTAATTTAATTTTAATGTTTACTTAAGAGGTAAGAACAAATCTCACAGATATTCTTGTAAGATTCATATGGATGGCGGGCAGAAGACTCGACCTAGACAAAGAGGAAATGAAGCTCCCAAGAGAATAGGTTTGTAGATTTTAGTGATTAGAAGTTCGGACCACGATCAAGAAGTTCGATTAACGTTAGTTAACGTTTTAGAATTTAGCCGATTTACATAATATGAAAAGGGAATCAAGCCATCTTGTGGCAAAAAGAGAATCACTTTTTCTCTTGATGTTAAATAGACCCACAATTTTATTAAATTCCTTTGAACCTGTCGTTAGCTAATCAATGTTTATTGTTTACAATTACCAGCAGTTTTAAAAAACTACAAAATATATAATGTGAAATGAACCTTTACTCGATTAAATGATGAAGTCAGCACACTACTTACACTATAGATTAAAATTTTCGGTCTCCGTGACTGCTAATATCCAAAGACGACGCGAACATTCAGAGGCGTAGCTAGGTAACCAAAGGCCCTGGTGTAAAAAAACTGGGGCCCTAACCGTTCAGGTTTTATCAAGTCAATATATATATATATATATATATATATATATATATATATATATATATATATATATATATATATATATATATATATACAGAATATATTCACATCAAAAACTCCGACACTCTTACGAATTTAAACTAAATACTTACAAAATTGGCACAAACGCATGCATTAGGTAAAATCTTTCTACATTCACTCCTTTAACATGTTATTACCAAAATGTCAGGGGTCTGAGATCTTGTACTGAATTGGTTCGACATAAAATCCTTGGTAGTAATTATGATATCATCATCTTCACCGAGACTTGGCTCCATGGAGGAATATCTAATTGTGAAATTTTTGATGACCGATATACTGTATATAGGCGTGATCGTGAGACTACTGCATCACAAAACTCCAAGAAATTGGGTGGCGGAGTCCTTATTGCTATCTCAAACTCTCTAAAATCACGGCGAATTGAAAAATATGAAAGTGATATAGAAGACTTGTGGGTTGGCATTGAGGTTGAATCAGGAACAACAAACGACGAACTTTTGCTATGTGCAGTCTACTTCCCTCCTCCAGTGGCGCAATACACACTGGATTCGTTTATTCGCAGCTCTAATAAAGTTATGGAAAAACCAAACAAACACGTACTCTTAGTAGGAGACTTCAATTTTGGTGATATTATATGGTGCTCTCCAACTAATGATTCGTCATATTATATACCTCAATATAATGGTAACAGTTTAACAAAAACTACTTTCCTTGATTTCTTATCACTTAATGCGTTAAAACAATTTAATGGAATAAAAAATGAGAAACTTAAAATTTTGGATCTTTTTTTATCAAGGTCGGAAATAATAAGTGTCGATACCTGTTCTAATACCCTACGTGATATTGATCAATATCATCCACCACTATTAGCAACTATATCTATGCCAGTAACAAAAGTAGCTGAGCTTAATACAGAATACTGTTATAACTTTTTCAAGGCAGATTATGACGCAGTAATTCAATCTTTAGATGCAATCCCATGGGTGCTTGAGTTGGCTAACCTAGATATTGATGAGATGGTTGACAAATTTTACAGATTACTTGGTCAAGTTATTAATCAACATGTTCCCAAATCACAAAAAAGGGACGGAAAATACCCAATATGGTTCACATCAAACTTGATCAAACTACTTAGACGCAAACACAAATATCATAGAAAATACAAAAAATATGGCAACCCATTAGACAAAGTTGAATTTGAATTTCTACGTAAGGACTGTGATATTCTTATATCGGAGTGCTACAACAGGTATATATTTAAAATTGAATCAGAAATTGCTAAACACCCGAGGTACTTTTGGACGCACTTAAAAAATCTTAGAAAAAACGACACAAAATTACCAGCCACCATGTCACTTGGTGAAAACAAAGTAACCAAAATTGACGAAATATGTGACCTTTTTGCTCTACATTTCTCTTCTGTATATGATACTCATGACTCCTCCTTTTCATTTATTCCAAAAAAACTTGACATTGAAGAAATAGATCACCTTATTATTACACGCAAAGATGTCACCGAGAAACTAAAAGGACTTAACATTAATAAAGGTCGCGGACCCGATGATATTCCACCAATATTTTTGAATAAATGTGCGGACCCTCTATCTTTACCGCTTACACTAATTTATAATTCTTCTATACGTTGTGGAACGTTCCCAAGAGTGTGGAAAGAGGCTAGAATAGTACCAATCTTTAAAAGCGGAAAAAGGGATTCTATTGCAAACTACAGACCAATCTCTATTCTGTCTAATATGTCCAAAGTATTTGAATCGATCGTCTATACACACATTTATAGGCATGTTAAGCAACACCTTAACTGCAACCAACATGGTTTTATGACTAAAAGATCAACATGCACTAACTTATTATCTTTTGTCGCCAATGTATCTGAAAGAGTAGATAAAAATCTACAAATAGACGCAATATATACAGACTTCTCAAAAGCTTTCGACAAAGTTAATCATACCATCTTAACAGCCAAATTAAATGCTTATGGAATAACAGGATATCTTTTAGATTGGTGCAAAAGTTACCTAATGAATCGTCAGTCTACTGTCGTCTTGAATGGAAGGACATCTAAACAATTTACATCTAGTTCTGGAGTACCTCAAGGATCTAATTTAGGACCTCTATTTTTCAATATATTTATAAACGATATTTGTGATAAAATTGAATATTCTGACTTTCATATATTTGCTGATGATTTGAAACTTTATAGAACGATATATAAATATGATGATAGTGTACTCCTTCAAAAAGATATAAATAATGTTATGGAATGGTGTAAAGAAAATAAAATGACATTAAATATAAATAAATGTACTCATATAAAATTTACTCGAAAGAGAAATATAGCTCCCACAGCGTATAAGATTTGTGAACAAAAATTAAATGAGGTTGACCATATTCGTGACCTGGGTATAATTATCGATAGTCAGTTAAGATTTATCCACCATGTGAACAAAATGATAGATTTTGCTTATCAATCTCTCGGATTTGTCTTAAGATGTTCCCGAGAATTTAAAAAAGTAGAAACTATATTACAACTGTACTATTGTTATGTTCGCAGTAAGCTCGAATATTGCTGCCCCGTGTGGTCATCTGTTTACAATGTTCATAGTAATAGAATCGAAAAAATTCAAAAGATAATATTACGACATCTCGAATTTCGAATTGGTGGTCCTCAATCCAGAACGTACAAAGAGAAACTGCAGCGATTCAAACTCCACTCATTACAAGAACGAAGAGCATTGCTACAGATGTCATTTCTGCATAAGCTCTTCAATAATGAGATTGATAGCAGCGCTCTCATTGAAGAATTAAATATTAACGTACCGTCAGTGATACCACGATATCAAAAACCATTGTTTTAGCACCAAAGCTTACAAAACCAACTTAGGCAAGAACTCTCCAATAGCGAAGCTTCAAAGCATTTATAACCAACTGACGAATGTAATCTGTGACCTAGACATTGCCCATGACCCATTTAATAAATTTAAAAATAAAATAAGTAAATTCATGACTCAGTGTGACGATGGAAATTTTTGTTATTAATTGTATTTCATCAAATTTTATTTTATTGATTAATTATTATGTGACATTTAAAATAATTTAATTTACAACAACTATCATCATTTTGTTAACTAATAACTAAATTTAATCATAATTTTATTTTAACTCTTAATTATTGAGCATGTTGTGATTGTCTGTAATTGGAAAAACATTTAATCATTATAATTATAGCATTTGTATATTATATTGGTATGTAATAATGTATTTTCTGTTGACGATCCTAAATAAATAAATAAATAAATAAATAAATATATATATATATATATATATATATTAAATAGGTACTATAAAAGGTGCATAGCTACTTTATCATCTAAAGCTATTTACTACGTGAATGTTCACGAATGTCTTAAGCGTGAGCTTTAGTGATATCGCGGTCGATAGGTACTATAGATGAAGAGTTTAGGAACGTATGCGTGGATTAATATTGGTATTAAGCAATAAAACGAAGTAAATCAAAAGGTTTATGTACGTATGTAAAACACTTTATACAAATATATGTTATGTAGATTAAGGCAAACTTATCCCTTTATGGGATCTTTTCCAGTTATTAAATGAAAGTCGGACCTACCTACCTACTGATGTGTATACGAATAATAAAATAACAATTTAGTTTTTAATCTGTTTCTAGCCTTAGATTTTGCAAAATATCAATTATCAATGACTTCTGTTAAATCTAGGCTTGACGTGCGGCTTTGTTTTCGGTTTTTGATTGCTATTAACGATAAATGTGGAGTCGAGCTTGGCCCAAAGTATTCCTTAAATATTTTTTTACTATTTTTAATTTGCTAAATGATCTTTCAACTTCTGCAGACAGTGCCGTAAATACTTCTGGTCGCACTCCATATTTTCTTTGTATTTCTTTACAGAATAGGTAAATAGTCTATGCCTTATAAGTTAATTCAGGTAGAGGTAAGTTGTAAATACAGTGCAACCTTAATATAATGTACCTCAATATAATGATTTCCTCGATTTAACAAATTTTTCGTAATCCCCTTGAATTGTCCATAAGGGTCAATGTAAAATATACCTTTACATTGCGAAAAGATTTTGCGAACAACCTCTTTATAACGAATTTTCAACTATCAAGAAACAGTGTAAATACCTATAATTAACGAATTTTGTCAACCCAAAACGTTCAGTTATATAACGTTCCCATTAACCTTAAATTATCCAAAATTAACATTAAAAATTACCTACATAATGAATGTACCCACCCAGATATGTACCTGCTTTTACGGATTTTACTGTATTTAATTTTGATTATTATTATGGTGGTGAATACGTCCCACATTACGCCTTATACCAAATACCTAAGATTAAACTCTTTATATTAGTTGTTTTTGCTTAATATACATCATATACTCAGTCTACGAAGTTATCATTTACTCTCCGCACAAACCCTACACATATGGCCCAGCCAGAGCGCCGACAATATAAGGGAAAATTTTTGTAACGTACCTAACTGTTTTAAATAGAAAATACATACAGTAATTTGATAAATATGTGTTATCATTTATTAGTAGAAGTTGTTCGCCATAACAAGATGTTGAGATGAATAAAACTATTTTTTTACCTTTTTATAACAAATTTTAGACCAATCTAACCTCAACATAACAAACCTCAGTTTAACAAATTACTTGATATAACGAATATTTACTTGTTCCCGTCCGATTTGTTATATCCAGGTTGCACTGTATTAAGAAATTGAAGTGAAAAGTTAAGGCCTATTATATCAGAATATTTACTTCGTAATTGGTCACACTTTTGTAATAAAGTTGTTTCATCTACATCCAGTAAAAATGTTGGTGTTGGAAAATTTAATATTTGATTGACTGCACTCATACCAGCAGAAGTGCACTTAATTGAGCTATTATCGTATCTAGATACCATGAACGAATAAGTGACTTATTCGTTCATGCTAGATACATTATTGAAAATAGTAATTTTGAATATTTCTTCCCCGTTTCGAAATCGGTAATCAGAAGCTAATTCATCAAAATGTTTTTAAACTGCCTTTTTTTTCTTTAAAATATCGATCTGTACCATGTTTTCTTGCAGTTTCACTGGCTTTCCATCTTTTCATTTCTATAATTTGCATCTTTGCTACATACAGGGGAAATCCCCACAAGTTTCGAGCAGAAGTCGAAACATGTTGGGAATTATCATGTATTCTTTAAAAAGAGTTTCTATAATATATGTAATTAAAGTCGTATTGCAACCTATTTTATTGATTTTCCAAGCTACGAATAAATAGACTTATTATTTATTCGTAGTTTCCAAAGGCTATTTAGCTAGGAATTTTAGCTGGTCCAATAAGAGGTTTGCTTGTGGGCTACGCCACTGCGATCATAGCTGTTCTAAATTTTAATATCGCATGGAAAATTTATATGGCTCTACTTTTATGTTTCATTACCCAAAAAGCAATTTTTGTATAGAACCTAATATTAACCACTAATTAATTAATGGTACTTAAATATTTACTTGTAAAAGAATGAAAATTTTTAAAATTAAAATTCATAATGATAAATATAATTGTTATCTATCTTATTTATCATAATATTTATTATACATAAAAAAATTATTAGTAGTAATATTTAAATAGATTTTTTTAATATAGCAACATATAAAATATTTTAAATTTTTATACTCTGGTAACTAGTCAAAATTTCAAAATGGCAGAAAAGTGTAAGGAGAATATCTATCTATTCTATCTTTATGCGACAATAAAATAGTTAGTGACGTGGTGTAACGGAATTCTTGCAAATTTTTGTACATATATCAAATGATTCCTAATGTTTATATTGTATTAAGGAGAACTTAACCAATACTCTGTAAACAGGTAAGTTTATTCCATTATATGCCGCCCACTATTACAATCTGCTTACTTTTATCTAAATATTTTTGTATCGTGTATGTATTATGAAATACAACATGGTTGAGTGTATAGATTGTTTATTAATAAAATATAAAAAGTTATTTTAAGATATATCGGACAAATGTTGAGGTTTAATAGAACTAGCCACTACGTATTAGCAGCAAGTTATAATTATCGAGTTGACTAATTCTGGTTCAGTATAAAAATTTACAAACAAATCTTGTCAAAACAAATTCATAAAGTTAAAATCATGACATACTTTACTTAAAAATGAATAGTTCTCTGGAAACAATTTCATAATTTTTAAATTTTAGTGCCATTTTTTTTTATATTGGTACTTATTTATTGTAAATAAAAATTGAAATGATAGTAACGTAGTATAATAGTTATCAAAGTTATATTCAATTAATTTAAAATATATATCAAAAACTGTGTACAATTTTTTAATTAAATTATTTATAATCACATTTACTTATTGGAATATCCAAATAAGCTACCTCTGCAGTAGTAGAGAAAATAAAATTGTTTTTTAAGTACATAATTTTTAATTTTATGATTGATTAGAATTTAAATAACTCTCCAAGTTATAGTAAACAATATTAATTTAAAAATATTAAATATAATAAATGAAAACTATGGGACTACTATTCAATATATATAAATATGTTTATGTAATCCTTTAAAGATATATATTATGTATATTCATTTCATTGATTTAATTTTTTAAATGTAATTACTAATTATATTTTATGTAGAATTTAAAAATTAGAATAGAAATATCCTAATTTCATTGAAATTCACTACTTTTCTCTGTAAAACATTGATATGTGAACTTGTAAAATCATGTATAATACTTCATACTGACACTAGGCATGATCACAATCACATCATTATCTTTTGATGAGTTATATCCAACGATGTTCAACTGTAAACACTTTGTCAGGCAACCACAACATAAATATTTGGCCCTATAACATATCACTTAGTCAATTTGAACTCTTCTAAGTTTCACTATGTAGAGTTTTAATAGTGTATTAAATTTTGTGTATATTATTGTTTATGTAACATTGCTTATTACTGTCAAATAAACTGTTGAATAATTATCAACAAGAAGCTAGAGCTAAAGTAAAAATCTCAAATTTAAATTGCATCAGGGCCGTGCAGTAGACTTTCTCAATAAGATATAAAATTTTTAGATGCCGCCCCCTAAGTATTTTTTATTAAGGTCCATTAGCCAAAAGGCAAGTATGGAAAACCCCTTCTAATTTCGTCATGCCCATATGTCACAGTAATTTTACTCACCAGAAAACAATATTGCTGAAATTAGGTTTGGTTCACATGAAACACGCACATAACGTCTTACATGTGAACCGATAAACAATTCTAGAGTTAAATCCTTCTGAAGTATGTAACTGCAAAGTGGAAAAAAATGAGTTAACATAAGCTTATGGGGTGTTTCTGGATCAATCAATCAATCAACCTGTCTGAGTCTACTACTGACCGAAGGCCTCCCTCCCCCAAATCCCAATAAGCACTATCCGTCCCGGTCTTAAGCAGCTTGCATCCATCCGCTGGCCGCCTCCTTTTTTGGTCATTTGTTCATTGTGCTACAGAGCGTCTTACACTACTTTTGCCTAAACTTCTTTGATTCAAGTTCATTTGATCAAAGTTGTGCCGGCCGAAATGTACAGTTCAGCCAAGATATATATACGTATCCCTGCACAACTTCAAGAACAGCGTCATTCACGTTAACTGGTTTCGGAGATACATACATGATTTTGGTCTCTTCGAGATTCATCCCGTACCCACCACCGGTCTTGAAGAATCACCTAGGCTGTTATGCATTTCATTCAAATCCTGCAGTGTCTGCCATGACCACTATGTCATCGGCAAATCGCATTTGTACCGTGTATGTAAACTTTCAGTTGATGCTCATTTTGAAGACATCGGTTTAGGGGAGTTTTTGAGGTAACACTGCATTATTGTTCACCAAATCGACAGCAGCCACCGTTCATGTACATGTGGTTTATTTGGTATCTAGAATTCGGTTCTTTAGTCGTTCACTTAGTGCGCGGAACTAATTGTAGAAAAATGGTAATCTGTTTGATTTTTGTTTATTTATATATATTTTGGCTCTATAATCGATGGCTCCAAATGCCGTCCGTATTCTGTGCCGCCTGAGGCGTCCTCCTTTGCGTCATAGCATTGCACGGCTCTGATGGCATTACATAATAGATTTAAACTACTTAAAACAAAAAAGGCAGTGGTAGCCCAGTGGTAACGCGATCGCTTGGGAAACTGAGTGAAGCGGGTTCAAATCCCGGGTCTTGCACCCCTGATATTTTCATGTGCGAATCATTTCTAACATGATTACTACTTGCCTTACGGTGAAGGAAAACATCGTGAGGAAACCTGCATGTCTGAGAGAACTTAGCAAGTTTTCGAAAGACGTGAAGTCCGCCAACCCGCACTCGGCCAACGTGATGGACTATGGCCTGATTCCCCTCGTACTGAAGGAGACCCGTGCCCAGCAGTGGGACGATAAAAAGGGCTGAATACATACATACATATTTTGCAGCGCAAAAAGCCATATTTTAACTAGTAGATTGTAATTTTTTAAATAATATATTTTATTTATAAAACTAATGTGAACATTCATTGTTTGAATGCAATAATTGTATGTAGTACCAGTTACGTTACTTACGTTTTTCCGCGAATCCGCCCGCCCGCGTGTTTCAGTGATTTATTACAAATCATTATAAATTATAGCCTTTGTGTTACTCTGAAGTCTGATGTAGGTATTTGCTGTAAACCGTCAAAAAGTAACAAGCATACATCCTCACAAACTTTTGCGGTTATAATATTACCTAGTAGGAAAGGATTTTAGGATTCTTTCAAGGAAAAAATACCGTTAAATATTTATTAATAAAAAAATATTACTTTTTTAATTATAAGAATAATAATAATTACTTTTTTAAAATCATTTTTCATAAGAATACTTGTATATATTATATTTTTTTCCTTTATAATTTCCTTTTAATATTATCCCACAAGCTTTTTTTTCTCGTAAATGTTTTTCTTTATGTATCGTTAAATCTAAGAAACACAATCAATGAAGGTCATGAAGCAAATTGTGGACAGCGCCATCTACGCCGATTTCTTAAAATTTTAATTAATTTCTTAGAAATTCACCTGTAGGTGTTAAAGCTTGTCGCCGAACTGAGTTTGTTTTTGTTCGATTCGAACTGTGTGATTTTACTTGCTTTCATGGGTTTAACAAACAAAGAGGGATTATTTAGTTATATTCTTTATTGCATTGTACAGAGACCAATGTGGGCAAAGGTGGAATTATCTCTAGAATAGATCTCTTCCAGCCAATCTATGGAAGTGAGAAATAGTGTTTATTTTAGGGAGATTACAGGTATAATAGAACTTACGGAAATTTTGCGAAACCAACTACCTGCCAGTATGAGGATATATGCGTGTTAAGTCGGAACTTTTGAGACTTTTTGTAATATCAGGTTATATGTGTGAGAAGCGTGTACGGACAATTAGTATAGTTTTTATTTAATTTAAAAAAATATTGAAATTTTAAGAACCATCTACATATTATGTGAAAATTAAAAAAAAAAGTTGGTTTTTGGTAATCTGAACGCGGGCAATACTAGTCATACATATAATATAATAATATTAATTGTGGTTTAATTATGCACTTATGTATAGAAGAATTTATTAGCTACTAGCGACTTACCCTCGCTTCGCTCGGGTTCGTCCCTAGCTTGCTTCCCTATACAAACTCATCCCCTTAAGGGATGATTTCCGGGATAAAATGTACCCTATATACTTCCCAGGATCTCAATCTATCTTCTTACCAAATTTCATCTAAATCGGTTCGGTAGACCCAGAGATTACCCCCTACAACATCACAAACTCACAAACTTTATCTCTTTATAATATTAGTATAGACAAACAAATATTTCTTAACATTCATTAGATATATTATATAATAATATTCTTTTACGAATTTTAATAGTTCCTATTCAAGTATTTTATTGTTTGATTTTCTCATTGTGATTCTATTCTACGTCATTAAAATCCTAAATACTAGTCTTAACTAATCTTAAATAAAGAAAATTGTTTTTTTTTTTAAATAAATCTAATGTAATCGAAGCACATATTAACTCATTTACATTGCAAATACGCATACAGGGGATCAAAAAATCGCCAAAATTTTCTCACGTAATTAATGGATGCTCCCTTATTTTACACGACAAAAGCAATAACAACGCAATGGTTATGGAGAAGGGATGTGACGTAATTTTTTACCTAAGGATACTTTATGGATAGAAGAATGTGACATAGGCTACTTTGTATCCAATCGCATCAAAATACAATTTATAATAATATAAGCAATTCATAATAATAAAACCAGTATTATATTTTTATTCCTCAATGAAAAATTCTTAAAATGAAAATTTGCATTTTTTTTTAAATTAATCTTATTATCTCATCAACATCAACAAACGAACATATTAAGTGATTTGATAAGTAGCCCCTGAAACATCGGGTAGGCCAGGATAGTGTCGATAAGCCTGTGATGCGCGGACGCCGCTCATCGCATACATTGCAGTTGAATTTGTGACTCACGATCGCCGAAAATAACTTGCAAATGGGCGCCGCCTACCGGCCGGGGCGGGCGGATCGATCATGCTCAGTGGCTACCGAGCCGCTAAAGAAGCGGTCGACGTGAGACGTGTGAGCTTTTGAGCCCCGTTCATACACGGGTGGTGGCGCCGGCGCGGGATGCGCCGCCATGCCGGTACGACATCGCGAACTCGGCGACGAGCTCGCACCCCCGGAGCCCAAACGCTGCAGGCATTGCGACGGTACGGTACTACTTCATTTATGGCTGCCCCTTATATAAATTCAACAGAAACAGCATCAAATATGTGTTTATATTAAAAATAATAATTTAATCTTAAACATGTAATTGAATAAAATATAATTTTTATATAAATAATTTTTGACGTGCTTTGTAAATTCATTCACCGATGAGTACGATGTGGTTCATGTTTTCACGCCGCGCTTAGCCACGTGCCTGGTTGTTTACATAGATAACCCGTCCGAGTGTTCGCGTGATACTATATATTATGTAATAAAAAAGCCTAACATTTTAATGAATAATATCATTTTGTCTAGGGGTACTTCTACTTAAGGTGGAGATATATTATCAAATAATCATACGTGAAATTAATTCATATTATCATCGCCTTGTATATTAAGTTAACAACTGCTAATAAGTAATTTTCAAACACTTTTAGATAAAATAATTTTGTTAAATAAAAATAAACTTTTTAGTGTACATATTCTTACCAGAAATAAATTTATTAATATAAGATAATATTTAAAAATAATAAAATCCAAATATTTTAACTCCACAAATCAATCTTAATGGGTCATAGAAAGTCACTAGTGTTCTGTGTGGTCATAAAGTGAACGTCAAATATAATATTTAAAGGATTTCTAATTGTAAATAATAAACTGCTTTATTATTAATATTCTTATTTTAACATACTTACTCTTTACACGCTACTTGTAAATTGAATTTTGAGATAAGTAACCACCAAACCACAACATAGACCTAATGTCACATGTACACGTAAGGCAAGTATTATACATAGCAATGTGTATGTAAATAAAAATAATATGTATACCTTTAGAAAAGCAACAGGCACTGTGGATATGTTACTTTTCTTTATGGTCGACGTGTATATCATGGTTACTTGTGTAACTTACAATTACTTATCAACCGACTTCAAAAAGGAGGAGGTTCTCAATTCGACAGTATTTTTTTTACGTACGGTACATAAGCTAAAATTGCTGCAGTACCGCCTCGAAGTATCATATAAATAGTTCGGTAGTCTTGTTAACAGTTACGTGATGCAAGGCATGATAATTACAATAAAATGCTAATTTGACGGGCGCTGAATCTGTTTTAACAGCTCTGTTAAGGAAAATTATCTTTAGACACCTCCCTTAGTCAGTGGAGTAAGTGATATGTGTCACGAGGCATTTGTTGCGGAAAGTGTGTATTATAAATAGGCAGGATGATCCAGACTGAGACGCCTTATGTAATGGAAGGCTCGTAAACAAATGCAACTGCATTTCAAAGTGCAAGCTTTACGTGGCACTTGTATCTTTTATTATGTAATGAACAAAACTGATTTTAATGTTCATAAGTATCTTATATTTTTAAGTAACAATATAAAAATGTTATCAAATAAAAAAGGAACACCGAAAATGTACAGAATGTGTTAAGTTGCAGATAACATTAGGTAACAATCTCATGATTAAATATATGATAAAGTTTCTACTAATTAATATATGTATGTGTATATTGCATATTTGATGTTTGTGGTTGTATGAAAAACATAATTAGTTTTTTTTTAATTAAAAACGTACACCGAACTCTTTAAAATTGATTCATTAAGCTTAACGGGTAGATTTTTATCTTAAAATTTTATGGGCATACATTATAACTGAAATATTTTTTATTAGTATGCTAAAAGTAATCTATACCTACATATAATAAAATTGTAACTAAGCCGAATCTGTACATTAGATATTTTTTGGAAAATCTTATTGATGTAGACATTATTATCGATACAGACGCCGAATCTATAGTTTTTAGAATTTTTGTCTGTTTGTCTGTATGTCTGTTACAGCATCGCAGAAAAACCACTGGAGGGATTTTGATAAAATTTGGTATGATAATGGTAGTTTTACTGCGGTAAAATATCTCATTTTTGAGAAAAAATACAAAAAATGCAATGTAAGAGTTTAGTAATATGTAATACCTAAGAATTTGATTTTTGGTCATCTGAACGCGGGCGGAGCCGCGGGCAATGCTAGTTATACATAATTTTTCATTTTGGAGACTCGAATTATAAAGAGTTTTATATTGATACTAAAGAGTTTTCTTAAAACGTCGACTTCCGAACTTTGAAAACGTATAGTGACCACGCTGACGGAGCTATAACTGTCTTTGAAGGTTGGTCATATTAATGTTGTATAAATCACCAGGATAACAGTGTGGAGCTTGCAACTCAGCAAGCATTAAAATTAAAAGTAGTGCTCAATAATACTGTACGCTACCGCATGATTTACGACGATGCACAAAATCATCTGCTCGACTAATATTAATTCAGTGAATTAATTTGAAACAACCAGTTTAGCAAATAAACAACATCCGACGTCAAACAGACTTGAATTCGGAAAAATAATACTTCCTAAGACTGGTAGCCCAGTTACCATTGGGAAACACGCGCGCTCGCTTGGAAAACCGTGTAAAGTGGGTTCAAATCCCGTGTCTCGCACCTCTGATATTATGATATTAATTAAGTGTAAATCATTTCTAACATGATTACCACTTGTCTTACGGTGAAAGAAAAGATCGTGAGGAAACCTGCATGTCTGATAGAACCTAGCAAGTTTTCGAAAGACATGTGAAGTCCGCCAACCCGTTATTGGCCAGCGTGGTGGTCTACGAACTGATCCCCCTCGTATTGAAGGGGCCCAGCAGTGGGACGTTAAAAATGGCTGAATACAATACAATGCTGAATGCAACCTTCCATCCTTGTCAAATGTATTGACCATGGAGATCGTAGAATTTAATGCTATTGCGATATTTTGTGGGACTTAAATTACGGATATGTGAGAATAAGATGCAAACGTTGATATCCAATAGGTATTAAGCTGGGTTTATGATCGATTCATACAATCGGGACCCTTCGGGTTACGTGTTGCGCTACGTAATCATTTTATCGATTGATTCGTAAGTCGATAATTTTATTCTCATGAAAATGTTATAGTCGGTAAAGTTAGGGTACTTACAATTATCAAAAAGATTTAAGTTTACACGCTTTAACTAGAATACTTGAAATATTGTTGATTGTGCTTGTGCTATAGGTATATGTTCCACATGGCTCGCATACGTTTATTAAACGGTAGTGTCAAATCAATTCATATGAAGTGCTGTATTAATTCAAAGCAATGTTACATAACAGGTGTGGGACAAGTGACACCTTACAGTGTTCGGCGATGCCAATGTCACTGATGTTGCCACTGATTACAATGACCCGACCGCTACTTGTTCCATTTCAATGTTAAAATTATTATTTTATTGATCTATATCTATAATAAAATTCTAACTGTGTCGAATCTGTACATTAAATATTTTTTGGAAATCTTATTTAAATAGACATTATTATCGATACAGAGGCCGAATCTATAGTTTTTAGAATTTTTGTCTGTCTGTTACCGCAATACGGAAAAACCACTGTAGGGATTTTGATGAAATTTGGTATGATGGTAGCTGGTTATCCGGGTCAACATATAGGATACTTTTTACTGCGCGAAAATATCTGAGAAATCTATACTAAACGTTAAAACGTAAACGCGGAGCGAGGGTGAGTCGCTAGTTAGTGATAATATTTCTTGCGCCTTATACATAACCAAAAATTTTGGTATATTAATTTATACTTTTTCTATGATTTGAGATGGTATCTTGTAATCTTATTTTTCAATACAAGTTAATAAAAGTTTAATAATATTAATAAAAAAATGTAACTATTAAAACTAAAACATTAAATTCATTTGGTTGCATAACTTGGTAGGATATTCAGTATTTCCTAGATAACCCATTAAAAATATCAGCTAACCATTAAAATACTCGACACTATCATGTAAAATTTTACTTCAAAGTTCTCTGGCAAACAAACGAGCGGATAAAAATAAAACAATTCCATATGAATTTCAGAAAATGTATTTATTTCAAAATCTAATAGATCCGTCCAAATGTTCGTACTAAAATAATAACTTATTCCATTGCTAACTCGGTAAACACCGCCTATGTGAATTTAACATCATTGTATTTTTAACTCGAACACATATTGGCCAATAGTTTTCCTTGGTACAAATAACTAATAGGCGATTAATTTTTTTTTCCTTGTTAGCTTTTTTTGTTAATTTATGAGAAACTTTATAGCCTGTGGTCGTACCGTTGATCTATGTTGAGAATTTATTTTTTTATGTTTTTGCATACAAATAATTCAAAAACGTGCTATTTAATGTAACATATTTCTTCATTGACATCATGTTTTGTCAGATCGTAAATAGGCTGTGACTTCAACGATTTTCTCTCCTCTTATGACGGATCTATTATAAAAGTCATGAATTTCCATCCAAGAAAATGAATCTATTTATGCAACAAGCGTTGGCGTATGGGTAGTAGGTAATTCTGTCGCACATAAGAACGGAATGTTTGTTTTGAGGAATTGCAAACAATGTCATTATTATTCACAGAAATGAGACTAGAATACAATGCCATAATTAAACTGTCGATGTTTGAAAAAAAGGCCATTTTCTTTCTTAAGCTGGCGCTGAAAAAGTAAATTGATAAAATTAACATTTATTTTTAAACACGTAGGGCATTTATATGTATGCTTTTTGCTCAAGGGCTTATAATATTTAAAAAAAAAAACAAAATTCATTTCTTAAAATATTTCGAATATTGTTGTTGTTTATGTCGCTATTGTCCCGCGTACAAGATAGCATTCAACAGTTTATGGGTGGCAGTTAAATATACCCGTCTCGGTTTGTCGTTACAAATAGAATTTTGGCACAGGCTGTCTGTGTGTTGTGTAATTCATATGTAAAACACTAGTGTAATTTAAACTGTTTTTCATTTAAGTTAATATTTTCTAGTTTCGGTACATAATGGATGGATATAATTTATTTTTCAATTAATCATATGTATAATATATTATCATACTTAAATATTATATGAATACCTATTGGTCTATTGGTCCCGCTACACTTGGAAAACCAAGTGTAGTGGGTTCAAATCAGTGATTTGTAAATCATTTTTAATATTATTACTACTTGTTTACGAAAGTGGTGTAATGTTTATCTTTTGATCCCCTACACATTGAGGTGCGGCCTTTTTTTATTCCTTATAAATATTTACATATATTACTATATTTCTACAGTTGATTCCACTAAAATCTAGCGGTTCCTTCACCTTAACGGTATGCCATAGGTTCGCAAACCTATACCATTTACCACCCAGACAATGAAAAGAGCCTAGAAGAGTGCGACGTAGAAAGGGCCGAATTATTAGATGGACAACAAAAGATCATATAAATTGTAATTGTATGGATAAATATATTTTTATCGTACACCTGTACGCTGTAATTAACATTAACGCATGTAATTAATATGGACATCGCATATCTTGACGCTATGTATTCCATTATTTATTTTACATTGCGGCATAGAGTAAAGGTGGAGCAAAAACAAACATTGGTATTTAATATTTATTCTATAACTTTATTATAGTATGTACACGATTCTCATTATTTAGAGTTTAGATCTACTTATTTACCTATTATTCTTTTTTTTTTTTAAATAAATCATATTTTTTTTATAAAAACGACATGAAAAAGTAATTAGTTAAGTCGTCCTCATTCTAAATCTACCTTGACCTCGTTGTGTGCTTTACGATGTACTATCTAGTTTTATTCTTTTCTTTCTAAACACAACTCGTAAAACGGCAGGTGGTAGTTTTGTACTAACATAATAAATCTTCATAACGAAAATATGTATGACATTGTTTAAAACAATATAATTTTAGGATCTTCATTAATGCTTTTCATGTGTTAGTAGTTCATATATTTCTAAGATAAATTACTGCTCGTGTGCCAATGTTTTACAACTTTTAAGATTTAAGTAAAAAACCAAACCTTTGCAGAAATAATTGCATCGTTCTGCCCTTTAGTCGTACCCTATGTTCTTCCAATAAAATGTAATTTAACACGTTCATTGCCCATCACGCGATATCGCGTGGCCGACGCTGTGAAATTTCTAAGCAAAACAAAAATTTGGCCACCCCACGAAATCCCAATTTTCAGCTTGGCAATGAACGTGTTTATTAACTAGCGGCTCACCCTCGCTTCGCTCGGGTTCGCCTCTAGAAAAGCACAAACAGATCTATCCCACGGAAACCGTTCATTTTTCGGGGATGAAAAGTAACCGAGTAAAGTTGTTTGACCGGCAATATAAGGTATCAGCATGCCTAATTTTATTAAATTAGGTGCGTAAGTTGTTGTGTACTAAGCTGTAAAAGTTACTATATTTTTTTAACTATCCCACGGAAACTCTTTGATTTTCTGAAATGAAAAGTAGCTGATTTGTTTTTGTCATGTATGGACTATATTATTGTAAAGTTTCATTAAAATCCGATCAGTAGTTTTTGTGTACTAAGCTGTATAAGTTGTTATAGTTTTTTAACTATCTCACGGGAACTCTTTAATTTTCCGGGATGAAAAGTATCTAAGATGTTGCCCGGGGATATAAGGTACCACTATGCTAAATTTCATTTAAATCGGTCCAATAGATTCAGAGATTAGCCCGTACGAACAGGAAAACAGACAAACAGCTCGCTCGGGTTCGTCCATACCTACGAATATGTTGTATTATCTCTTTAACCATTTGTCCAAATTATATGCAGTAAAAGGGAAAAGTCTTGTGTTTTATACATTTTAGACGATAAATTTACTTATTTTGATAAGAATTCATAATTGTTGATAATATGATCAATAAACATGACCTACCGATTTAAATTATTTTTTTAATATAAAAAACTACTTTTTGTGACTTAAATATAAAAGTTAGACATATGCTGTCGCTGACTTTTTTGTAGGCATTATTAAGCTCTACAACTTTTCTCTAGAACATAATCATATATCTCTCATCGTTAAGGCAGCGTTCGTAAGAAACGTTTTCCGTTCGACCGTTTTTTCTCCGACTTACTTTGGAAATCCGACTACCACGAAAAAGCCTTTTCATTTTTCGGGTTAATATATGGCCTATGACACTCAGAAAGAACGTGGCTTTCTATTGGTAAAAGAATTTTGAAAATCGGTTCATTAAATCCAGAGATTACCCCTTACAACGTCAGAAACTCACAAACCCACAAACTCACAAGATCACAAACTTTACCTCTTTATAATATTATATTAACTAACTAGCTTGCTTGTTTCCCCATACAAACTTTTATCCCCATTTTCACGCACTTAAGTAATGTTTTCCGCGATAAAAAGTATCCTATGTCCTTCCCAGGGTCTCAAACTGTCTTCTTACCAAATTTCATCTTAATCGGTTCAGTAGATCCAGAGATAACCCCCTACGTCACAAACTCACAAACTTTACCTCTTTATAATATTAATTATAGAAAACTGAATGAATTAAAAATAATTCGAAATAATTAATTAGAAACTGATCATATATAGAGGCGGCGTATCATGTACATAGTTTTAATATGATAAACTGTTGGGTGAACGCAATTAGCTCAAGGTATATCTCGTAAACCTTATTACCATTATCATCGACAGCATCTTGGATCTGTTTCAATTTGCTGCTAACTAAGCACTTTCAATTTAGAGTTATTCCCTTTTTGTATTGGGTTTAATTTTTTGGATAAATTACATTACAGTCAGTGCTGAATTAAACCTTAGCGCCTCCCCTGGGCACAGTAAAAAATGCCGCTCCATTATCGAAATTTTGCATAAAATGGGTAAATGGGTTTCAATAAAGTTTAAATTTTTTTTAATTATTATTTTTTTGGAAAATGCAAAAAAAAACATTATAAATGATATCTTTTATTCAAAAAATGTACCTACTAAATCCAGCGCTGATTAGAGTAATTTAATCTATACATATTGTATACACACACACACACACACACACACATATATATATATATATATATATATATTATAGGTAATAAAAGCCGAATCTGTACATCAAATATTTTTTGGAAAATCTAATTGAAATAAACATTATTATCGACACAGAGGCCGAATCTATAGTTTTTAGAATTTTTGTCTGTCTGTCTATCTGCTACCGCATCACAGAAAAACCACTGGACGGATTTTGATGAAATTTGGTGATAGCTGGTTATCCGGGTCAACATATAGGATCAATTATCAATTTTTACCGCGGGAAAATGTCTTATTGCTGAAAAAAAATACAAAACTTGCAATGTAAGAGTATACTGATATGTAAAGCCTAAGAATTTGGTTTTTGGTCATCTGAACGCGGGCGGAGTCGCGGGTAATGCTAATCATGTGCTAATACTACTATAAAATCCCATTTCTAAATGATTAACCTGCTCCTTGCGTACGTAACTGCATTAGGTTTACTATATAATTTAAAGTTTAAACAATAATAATATTTTTTTTTCTTAATATAAATATAATATCATGTTTTGTATTTTTTTATGTGTTCACCGAATAATGTGTAAATAAAATTTATTTCGTTTTCCACTTGTCTTAATGGTATAATATTTATAGTCTTTACATTGAACCAAATTTCCAAACGCTCTTAGGAGCCAAATTATTTGCCAATCGTAGATCAGTCCAATAAGAGATAGGAATGCTCGGAGATCAAGCCCATATAACTCCATATATTTGATTGTGGTATCAAAATAAATGCATGTGTCAAAGATATATTTATATTTAAATTTTTGGCACCAAATCTTTCGGTCTTGTTTTTTCTAGAAGATAATATTGTTACGCTCTGTGAATTTGGGAATCGGAAATTTAAGCACGTCTCTTGCACTACGGATTTTTTATTACTTTGATTTACGATAGTAAATTATGGCAGTTCACAAACACACGCACTACGTACACAGTTCTGGATAATTTCAGTATCTGACACTATTTTTCAGCACTAGTTTTACACTTTCACTATTATTTTACTTCACTTTTTCGTATTACTTCACAGTCTTCTTCTAGCTCCGAAATTCTACTGATCTCTCGACACACTGCCGGCCTTTTTATATGGATAAAAAAAGAACATTCTAGTATTTGAAAATTCGAAATATTCTAATAATTTCGGCAATTTACGATTTACTGTTCTTGTCTGTTAATTGTCATGTATTGACAACTGTACTAGGATGTATAAAGCATGCTTCAGACGTGCCTTTTTTAATTATTATTTTAGGTGTAATGATGTTACACTCCACTACGCGACAATATTCTAATAATTTGTTATTATTAGAAATATTATGCAAAAGTAAAGTTACATTATTCATATATAAAATAAGTACATAGTTACCCCGGGCCAGCTTACATCGCAGATAAAGAGTAATTCTTCTAATTTAAATCAATCGATCAAGTTTTCTAATAGTAATATAATTTATGCACAGCTCGTATAGTTTATTCTGTTTCTTTATTTTCTACAAAGAAATAAATGCCCCGCCTTTGTTATTCATCTCGTCTTTACCTATGCCAAATTATGTCAATATCGACTTCGCGTTTTGGGCATATGGTGGAGGAGCCATCAAGAGTTAGTTCCTCCACGGCCGCGGACACGCCGGTGTTACAGTTCACTATAGATTTCTTAGAAATTTAATTAATTTCTTAGAAATTTATCTGGAGGTGTTAAAAGGGTAATATCTTCTCACAAAATCGAATAAGCTGATTCTAAGTGTATGGGTATTTAGTAAATGTTTTATTCAGTAAATGCGTATGAGCGCCAGAAATCCAGCCATTTTTCTCTTTCTTCCTTCTCCCCTCTCTCCTTTAATCGTACTGCACTCTATTACCACCTGTAATGCGTAAGAGATGCTTTTGGTATGTCATATGTGTACAGGCCATGAGTTATGTAATAGCAAATAGATAGCATTATTCACACATTAGTCGGAGTACTGTTTTACTCCTTCACTCTGTCTAAACAGATTTGAATGAGTATACAGAGACTACTTACGATATACTAAAATATTTTTTTGTTAATGGAAACCAAATATCTTAACAAGATTTATTTTTACCTATGTCAAGTGTTCCAGTGATATACAAGTTTTTGTTCTATTGCGTTTTCATGGATTCCATGGAGATTAGTCTTCTCGTATAAGCAGGTTTTAAGACGCCATCGGATCCAAAGCAAGTATTCCACACGATAAGTTGCTTGGCACTCGATGCACATTCGAATTCAAAGTGTTCAATTATTTTATGACTATCACTTCACTAGGTACTCCTAAAAGACAAAAAATCCACAGAATTGTACATTAAAATGTATTAAATAATAATAATATAATTAAAAATACCTACTGGAGTTCGCCGAGTGGTCGAACTTCGACCATGATTATTATAGATTTTTTTATTTATAAAACTAAAGCTCGTCAATAGCTATTAAACTAAAACAAAAAATAAACAGATGGGTTCACAAACAAAATGTTTATTTTAATTAATTTAATGTATTTCTAATATATTTTACTAGCATTGCCCGCGGCTCCGCCCGCGTTCAGATGACCAAAAAGCAAATTCTTAGGTTTTACATTGTTAGTATACTCTTACAATGCAGTTTTTGTATTTTTTCTCAGAAATGAGATATTTTCCCGCGGTAAAAAGTATCCTATACCTATGTTGACCCGGATAACCAGCTATCACCATACCAAAATTCATCAAAATCCCTCCAGTGGTTTTTCTGTCATGCGGTAACAGGCAGACAGACAAAAATCTAAAAACTATAGATTTGGCCTCTGTATCGATAATAACGTCTATTTCAATAAGATTTTCCAAAAATATTTAATGTACAGATTCGGCTTAGTTACAATTTTATTATATGTATAGATATAAAAATTTTAGGTTTCTACACTATATCTCTATACAAGCTTTAACTGTGTCAAATTTCACATTCCTCCGTCCTTGTAATTTTCGTAAAAAGGGGTACAAAGTTTTTGCTTCACGTATTAATATATAGATGAAAACAGATCGACCATGCTTTCCGTTCAACTACTCTCCACGGAATCCAATAATATTGTTAATATGGCAGTTCTATAATCTATACAGATAAATGAAATTGAAGTGTCTGTCTGTCCGTCTATTTGTTTTGGCTAATCTCTGAAACGGCTGTACTGATTTTGACTATTGATACTGACTTTGGCAGATAGCTGATGTTATAAGCAGTAACTTGGGCTACTCTTATTTTAGAAAAAGAAAGGTTTCGCTCAAAGAAACTAAACGTGTCTAGAGGCGCACCCGAGTGGAGTGAGGGTTAGTCGCTGGTTTAAAAATATAACATGATGTCTTAAATTCTTAAACTACGGTGTTTTTCACTTATCATCATGGAAAAATTTAAATTAGGACAGAGTTTTGTTATGACATCCATTAGCAATGTTACACGGCCACCATCCCGGCTCATTAAAAATAGAAATGTTGGAAAATTGCAACATCATATTTGTGATCCAAATGATACTATTTTGAAATTTTTAAAAGTCCTTGCTTCTTGAAAACAGTTTTAAATCATGTTGTTTTTTTAAGAATGAGTAACATATTATTTGTATTATAATATAGCTACCATAACACTAATTTTAACAAACTATTTCTAAAACTAACGACTCATCCTCGAATTTTGTCCCTTGGTACGTTTTATGGGTTAGTATGGAGTGTAGTCTATCTAAGACTATATATTACATGATATATACGAGCAATCTAATTAGGAAAAAAATTTCATATAAATAAGAAGATTTTTTCAAATTGTATTAGTAGTTTCTGAGATTAGCGCGTTCAAACAAACAATTTCTGCCTCTTTATAATATTAATAAGTATGTATAGATTTATTTAAATCAATAATCTACACCCAGGCCGAATCGTTTGACATAAGGAGCTTTACTTTGACAAACTATTCCTATAATGACATGGTTTAACCGCCAAGAAATCCAGCAAATTATATTTTATTACTATTTAAAATATGACACGATTGGCTAACATTTGCGACTGCAAATCTTGAGCCCATTTGGACTTGCTGGCTCAGTGGTAACCCGGAATTGAGAAGTTAGCGGTTTGTACACCTTGGATGGTAGTAAACCTATCGGTTCTGCACCTCCTCTCATCTTGTCGAATTGTCGTCCCGTCCGAATAATATAGTTAAAGATACAGAAAGTGCTCTTTTGTTGGTCATGATGGGTTGAAACTATGACGTTCACGCATAAGCACTAGTATGTTCGCTCGGTGTTTTTCTGGGAAATATAAAATTGCGTTTCTTTCAGAAAAGACACTTATGTATATAGATAAACCTAAAAAGCAAAACCTTATCTAAATACAACATGCAAACTGTTAGAGCCGTTTCCGAAATATACGAAATAAATGTATATATGCCTATACAAGAAATGGTCCTTTAATACAAAAAGATAATACCACAATCACAATGGCCGGTGGAACGTCAATAAGTCAGTTTCTCCTGACATTTAATAATTAAAATTTTCCAAATACCTACATATTTTAATGAGATGGATTTTTATGAATAAAACGTAATCACAGCTAACAATATATATTATTAAAACTGTAGTTTCATTCATGAAAATCTAACTTATAAATAACATTAAGCTTGAATTTTACAGCAGTGTTGTAATTTTAATAACCTGTTACAAAACAATCCCCAGATTGGCAAACGCACAGAAGATTGGCCACAGCTCGCAATAATAATCCCTTTATCTATGTACAATGACTTTATGCCAATGGAAAACAAAATCGATTATCTGTAAGTTAATATTTGGCACCATGAATTCCATAAAACCATAGAATATTATTGTTGAATTACCTATTTGAGAGGGCACCGAGCTTTCGGCCCTAATTGATTTTAGTAAGACGATAGCAGGTAACCCTTCGAGTGCGTAATCCTAAGAAATGAAAAATAAATTTATTTTAAAAATTGTCTAAGTTTAAGCTGTGTGAAAATTCTTACTAAATTAGACAGGTTAATTTCTGACTTGTGACTCAGTTTAGCGGACCGCTTAAATGCTAGTGCCAAATCATATAACTTTCTAATCTATACATATAATAAAATTGTAACTAAATCGAATCTGTACATGAAATATTTTTATTTGGAAAATCTTATTGAAATAGACATTATTATCGATACAGAGTCCGAATCTATAGTTTTTAGAATTTTTGTCTGTCTGTCTGTATGTTACCGCATCACGAAAAAACCACTGGATAGATTTTGATGAAATTTGGTATGATGATAGCTGGTTTTCCGGGTCAACATATAGGATACTTTTTACCGCGGGAAAATATCTCATTTCTGAGAAAAAATACAAAAACTGCATTGTAAGAGTATACTAATATGTAAAACCTAAGAATTTGGTTTTTGGTCATCTGAATGCAGGCGGAGCCGCGGGCAATGCTAGTACAATCATAAGATTCATATTATTTTACTATTTATTGTGTGATGGACAATTGTTATCAAATCACAAAATATTTTTATACACGGGGGGTGCGATTAAGCCATGCTGTAATTGTGTCAGTCCACACGTGTCTGACGGAAATGTTGGGTTTGTTTAGCTTGCAGATTTATTTTTGTCTGCACGGTGTCATTCGGGGGCGTCATCCTCTTCGTCCGGTTTGCACTGTCGTGAACTGGGGGCGTTTGGCGCAATGTGACGTGAATTTCGCAATCTATTGCAGCATACGTAAATGCAATCATTTGAAATTGGCTTTGTAAGTAACTCTCAATCTTTTGAGAATCGACAGTTTTATTAAAGCGTACCTATATTATGCGTGTTATTGCGTGTTAAATGTTCAAATTCACCGCTTTTAATATTTAGTTGATTCAATATTTCTCGTAACGGATACATTATTTTATAAATATCAACTGCAAAGGTTTAAATTTTTCAATGAAAACTCAAAAATATACTGTCTGCTTGGATTGAACTAGTCGAGTAAGCGAAGCATTATGTTAACCATTGTGACTGCTAACTGCTCTAAAATTTTAAATTAATGATTATAAAATCTTTATACCTTTTCATCATAACATTAAAATTTAAAATATAACTAAAATTTTATAGAACATATTAGATGTAACGTATAATACATAAAATATTTTAAAACGTACGAAACTATGAAAGCGTGAAAGGATTAGTGGTCTAAAATAACAGTTATATTTTATGCACCTGTCACTCGAGCACGTCCAAGATCAACATAGTAATTCACGCGTCGATTCAATTCTGTTACTACATCTTAGTTACATATAGTTTAAAATTACTATATGTAGTAATTAATATAAAGGTAATGATATTTATATATATATTTTTTTATTATTTTGCAATATTTAAATTGTTTACGAACAATTTGTTGCTAGTTGAACGTTGGCGACAAGACGATGTCTACCGTTCAAAATGCCAACTTGGGTCCCGTAATGCACATTAGTTAGGCCCGAGTTCGCGTTCCTTGGTACACCGCCAGAATGACCGATCCTTTTGGCTTGTCGATACGACGCTGGTCATAGCGAGCACTTCGCAAAATAATGTCAGTTCAGAGATTAACGAACTTGATTCGCTTGACCTATTAAATTAATGGAAGTTTGTTCATAAATAATCTTACTGCATTAGTGTTACTTAGTAATAATTAAATTTCTTATATTACAGTGTTAGAAGTACTTTTTTTTATAAGTGGCAACATTTTGAATTCCTCATACGAAGGGTAGAGTCAGGTACTTACAGATGATTATAAAATGTGATAGCCGATATTTTAGCAAATAATACCTAATAAAGAGAAAGGGAAAGTTACGATAAATTTATCAAAAAACCGATATTACTTGCAAGGGTCATACTAATGACAACAAAATATAATAACACTTACAAGTGTGGACTAGGAAATCAACTGCCAACTAGTATTAGTTATGGTATAAGGTACTATTATAAAAACTTCTAAAGCTTCCAAATGATTTACGATTGATTATAATACGAATAATTATTAATTATGGTTTTATTGTAAAATTTGTAAATTAGGTAGACTTGATATTTTTGTTACAGATATTTTCAAAAAACTAAAATTTTATCTGTGTATGTTGAATTTACAAATATTATATGTGTAACAATAACCTATTGATATGACGTAATTTTCTATGTAATAATTATTAGAGTAACCTTGTGGAACCCATGCGTGCTGAGGGTTAGTTTACGACGCAATGCGCGTGGGCCGGACCGTATCGTCGTTGTCGGCGTAGTGTATTTGACGTGGCTGTCAAACTTGTTTACTCGTTTATTTGTTTGTTTAAATGTATTATTAAAATGAATTTAAATATATATTTTACAAAAATATGCCACGATGTTTTATCTACTTGATGATAAATTGGCAAAAAACATTTATTTTTATAGAATAATCGCATTCCCATATATATTTACTGAATGTTATGTTTGCGAGAACTACTTTTCATTTGATTTTATTGCGCTAATATTTAATTTTCCTCTTTGATATATCATCAATTACGTACATTGTATTGTAACATGTAATTATACTAATTGTTTACTCTATATTTTCAGGTAATTAACCTTCACATTCCTCTTTACTGAATGGCTAAATGCTTGGCAACAATAGATTGGTAAGTTCAGACATAAATATTAGGTTACTTGTGGATCATAATATGCATGTGTACATTTTACATATAAACTTTATAAGTTGTAATGTAACTATATAAGTACATGTAATTTAAAAGCAGTTATTACTATGCACCAATATATTATTATGTCCATTTTTTCTCATCAATGTGTCAGAGAACTTGCCCAATCATGAAATTAAAATAATATATCTTTGTGTTTGGACTATAAAACAAAGATTTTTGGAATAGTTTTAGAGTTAAAAAAAATAATCGAATATCTAGTTTAAAACAGTACATCATCAGCTGTATAAAATATCGTTTTATTCGGCCAACAAGATGTTGCTAAGTAAAATTAGAGAGATTCAGTATACACCTACACATTACCAAAGTCAGTTTCTTATAAACAATTTTTGAAAATATCTAAAATATTATAGTCTCCCAGCGTTAAACTTTGTCTTTTATGTGATTCTACGAGTATAATGAACTGCTGTAATATTTATGATTTAGGTTTCGATGTCGAGATTATTACCGAGTTTTATATTCGTTTAATAATTATTGTGTACATTGTTCACATAACGTCTTACTGTCTAAATGGTATACATATTATAATATCTTATATAATTTAAGATTAATATTTATATAATTTGTTTTGAATGAAGCTATATCTTTATTTATGTACTATTGCATAGCATTTTTTATAGAAGCTTGTTTTTCGCATCTCAGAAATAGATCCGTCCACTACTTTGCTTAATAATAAGAAAAAGCTCGGGATTGGCCGTGTACGAAATGACCATCCTCATCAATCAGCTGCTTGGAAACGGTCCAAGATTTTTTCCACGTTTAGGTTTCATAGTTTAGTTTAATAATTCGGCTAGCTCTTGTTGCTCTCGCATAGCTTTGCTGAAGATTTTTTAATATATAGTATTGTCTTATGAACCTTATGAACTATAAAAATCTATTTACGACGGTGGTCTATAATGAACCAGCCTCTTAACATTTGTTAAATACCATTAAGACTTTTACGATTTATGTAAAGATTTTTTAATGAAACTGTAGATCCATGGGTGTTCGTTTTGACTATTTTAACACCTTAACTATTTTTTTTTTATATTATAACTAAGCTTACTTCATTCTACTATATTCTTAGCAATCTTCTTGTATTAACTACGTCACACGGTTAAATATACGAGTTACTTATAATAGTGACCATGTTTTGAATGTAGTATAGTCATTTCGAGGACAGTGACAGACGCTAATAAGTAATATGTTTGTATTATTGATGTCATGAAAGTTCTAAGATATTTGAATGTTCTGTTCACGATACCTAAGAGCAATCTTACCTCATTACGCTTGCCAAATTGGTACGTCATCAAGATCCTTTGGTCAAGCGAAAGTTCCTGCTATTTGGAATTTAGACTAATTTCTGAGAAAACTAAATAAACGCCAACAAATGCTATTTAAAGATGACAGGTATACTGACCTATTTAAACATACTGTCTTGTCACACCAATGGCCAATGCAATAAGCAAGTTTATTTGATGGGAAAATATTGTAAATGTTCATGCCACTTGTGATATATCAGACTGTCGAATGAATGATGTCGATCAAATATATGGATCTTCAATTGTTAGGACTGCTCGAATGTCTTTAGAGGTGGCTTCCTATGTGGAGAGAGCGGCCGTTGAACTTTTGCTCCTTATTTAGATTATAGAAGTGGTGACGACGACCGACGCAAACGGGGATTGCTTCTGCAATCTACGCCGAATTTTGCATTTTTATAATTACAGCAGTTATTACCTGTTATTTTTTCTACCTATTCGTTTTATCAATATTCCTTTTCGTGGCGCGAATCTCGGAGTTGTAAATTGGGTGTTCATCGATCATATGATTTTTTGACATCTCATACTGAAGTAAAAAACTCCGAAAACACACTTTACCATAATGTATTAATATTATATTTATCAATACATATTTCTTTTACATTATAAATTCGAAATACACGTGGTATCTTAAGGTGCCAGTTGAAAGTTTTTTTTAAATCATTTCACTCAAATAGTCATAGATACACTACGTAAAATACTCTATATGATAATGTAACAATACTGCAAGCCATTTGTATCCTGTTACGTTAGTTTGTGTAAGAATTTTATTATTCTTGGTATTTCGGTGTAAACTAAACAACCGACACCGAGGATTGATTTTTATTATAACGTGTTTTCCCGTGGGTATAAAATAATCTTCCGCGGTAAAAAGTAGCCCATGTCACTCTCCAGCTCTCCAACTATCTTCACACAAAAAATCACGCCAATCTGTCACTCTGTTTTGTGTGTGTTTTGACGTGAAAGAAGTACAAACAAACAAACACACTTTAACATTTATAAAATTAGTATGGATGTTATATGAAATATTACATAAAATGGGAGACAGACTTCTCAGTGACAATAGGAATAAATTTACAATAATACACGTTGCTACCCGCGGAAGTACCCACTATTTGTAATTTTAAACGTCCTCACTGTATAATAATAACACACTATCAGTTTTATAAAATTCATTACGCTATATTTAACGGATTTTATTGACAAACTCCATTATTCCACAGGAATACTTAGTGTCATGGGATATCCCACCAAAAACATTTTCATGTAAAATGTTGCCAAGACGAGACCATATGGCTCGCACTGTCAAAAAGTTATCAGATCTCATAAAGAGCGAAGCTTTTAACTCTACAAGCCCTAACTACACAAACTCTACACCTTATTCAAAATATGTGCCTTGGCCGTTTCGCTACCGTTACATGGGCGGAAGATGAATAATTTATTCACTGTGCAATGTGCATTACTTTTCTGTCATACTATAGTTCTTGTAGTTAGGTAATATATTTTATAATGGCTTATCAATTTAACCACCTCAACTTATTTTAAAATCTAATCTAACGCATAATTAGGGACTTGTATAGCTTACTAGCATTGCCCGCGGCTCCGCCCGCGTTTAGATGACCAAAACACAAATTCTTAGATTTTATATATTAGTATACTCTTACATTGCAGTTTTTGTATTTTTTCTCAGAAATGAGATATTTTCCCGCGGTAAAAAGTATCCTATATGTTGACCCTGATAACCAGCTATCATCATACCAAATTTCATCAAAATCTGTCCAGTGGTTTTCTGATGATGCGGTAACAGACAGAGAGACAAAATTTTTAAAAACTAGATTCGGACTCTGTATCGATAAATTATTATTGTCTATTTCAATTAGATTTTCAAAAAAATATTTAATGTACAGATTACACTTAGTTACAATTTTATTATATGTATAGATATAGTACCTGAGAAGTATAAAACTGTAACTCTTACGAGTTTATGTTTTTACAGTATACTATTGTATGTGTCCTTTTCTGTAATTGTTATAACACTGTATATAGCAAAATTAACTATGTGAGTATAATAACCTAGTTAATTTTGCTACGTACAGTGTTATACAATTATAGAAAAGGACAGGTAGTACACTGTAGATATTCGTTTTTAGTTTTTTTTTAGTATAGTTTGACTTATGATTATGCTCTTTGTACGGTACCTACATATTATGTACTTTGTTTGTATAGACGTGATTTGGATCATAAGAAAAAGTGTATGATGGCAATAGTCGCAAATCCCGACAGTGCAATACTCTGCGTCGTTTAGATGAAGTTCAGAAATAGACCCCCGGAAGCGTCCGAGCGACCTGTTTGGTATTTGTTCAACGTTGACCTAAAACAGAACTCGCTTTGCTCATTTGTTGTTCGCGTGTCCCGCCCAACTGGCTAGCTCATCCGTATGATTTTTATTTTCAATTTTATTAAGTGTATCGACTATCGACTACTTCAGAAAAGATAAATAATTTCGAAAAAAAATAAAGTAGAGTAAAAAATACACAAGAGGCAAACTGAAACAAAATAATATCTTTAGAAATATATGTAACAAACAAGTGACTCACCCTCGCTAGGTTCGTATTAACGGTTAGTATGGAATAGATAGACTACATAATTATGGGACATTCTACGCCAAATCGGACGGTTTCAAAAATTTTTATTTTAGATTTTCTTAATATTTTGGTATTTTTTAGTACCCCTCAAAAGAGGCTTCATGCTAAATTTTGTCATTTTTTGATCATTGTTTCAAAACCGCTGTTTTTTTAATTTTTTACTCATAACTTTCTTAATAATAGTCTAATTTCAACTTTTTTTAAAAAAAATTTTTTTGGATTACTAGTACCTTTACAAAAATAAAATATAAAAAAATATTTAAAATGTTTTAATAGAAGTTAAGTTTTCAAAGTTTAAATTTCTTATTTTAAACTTCTATCCAACATGCAACTTTTAAGCTCGGTCCGGTAGTGGGCCTTACATAATTACCTACTATTTTTTACCCATTTTAAAAATGAAAGAAAAAATAATTTTTAAAGAAAATTTTCAAAAAAATCGAAGTATACACACAGTTTTAAAAACTTAAAATTCAAAAGTCTCGATTTAAACATTTTAATTTTTTTTTTTTTATATTTTTTTATGTAAAGATATAATTGAACTTCGACCATTATTAAAAAAGTTATGAGCAAAAAACCAAAATAAAAGCGTTTTTTTTGAAAATTCGATATATTTGAACCAGTGATCAATAAAATCTCAAAATTTAGCGAGAGCTTCTTTTGAGAGGTACTTAAAATACCAAAATAGTAAGAAAATCAAAAATATTTATTTTATCAAAAAAACATTTTTTTTTGTAATGCACACAGAATTTATCAAATCGGATAAGTTGTTCCTGAAATTAGCGCGTTAAAAAACAAACAAACAAACTCTGCCTCTTTATAATATTAGCATAGATTACAATACTAATGCAAAATGCCTGCTCTGTTGTAAAGCTTAGTCTCGAGGCACTATGCCAAACCGTACAGAATGTGCGTGGAACACGTAGAATATGACGAATGAATGGAAGATGTCACGTGTAACCATTAACTTTTGGGTGAACATTATTATTTCACTAATTTAGGAATTAAACAAGTGTATCTAACTGTTATATTAGGTGTCTTAATTCTTACATTAGGTGTTTTATCCAGTTTACATTAGAAACTACACGGCTGTTCCTTACAGTGCTAATATCATAGATATTCTCGGAATAATCATCTATTAATTGGAATATTTCTCTTTTTTAATTTACTACTATGACCTCGCTTCGCTCAAGCTTTATTTAAAAGCTTTCTAGTTGTTCGCAGCATATTAGAAACAGGCTTAATATGCGCACCGCCTAGTCTTAAGTATTGAAGTTTTAACCAATTCTAATATACCAAGTACACAGAATTCATAATATAATAAAATTAAGTCTGTTTTGGTATTGCACCTACTAGGTATACATTTTTAGCTAAAGTAGCGATTGGTGGTAAACCTGCGACATATACGTTGTTCTTTATACCTTGTTAGAAAAAAACATTGCCTATATGCCATGTTAATATTTTTATTTATACGTAAAATGTCTTTATATTAAAAGATACGAATACGATAATGATTTTTCCTCTGACGTTATCTACAGCAAAACTATGTTTTATGAAAAGTAAATGCTTTGTCGCGCTGACATGTAATTCGGCAATTTGTTTCTTTGTAGCCGCGACAGCTTTTATAGCGTTGCCAAAAATTAATTTTATTGGTGTATCATTATCCACTAGGTAGCAAGGCGTAGCAAGATATTGTTAGAGAAAAAAAAAGGAATTTATAAGATTACAAAATCTGTGTTGCTAGTTCCTTTCAGTCGTCAATGACAGTTTCTCTGCTTTATGCTTCCATATCCTTTGCACATAGCTTCATTGATCTCACGAATATTTTTTAAATCCACACTAATAAATAAAAATAAGCGTTATTCTATAATAGTACATATTAGATACATAAATATATGTATATCTATTTATTTTTTACACGTAAATAATAACTAATGTCATCTTTCTGTTACAGGCCTTAACTTTTTAAGGATTTACCATGAAGATCTTAAAAATATCAGGTTAGGTATAATTATTTTGAAGGTTGTTAAAATAAAAAAAAACTGTATATTATATATTATCTTATTGATATATATCTACGAGTAGTTAACATAAAAACTAAATATCTAATACTATCTACATTATACTTTAGTTTATTTTATATTGTTTTAAATATTCAAGTTTATAAATTGCTTTCATTACACTCTCACGTAATTGAGTTAAAGAACGTGGTACCTTTCACTGCTGTTACATTAAGTTTATATTTTATCATTTAACATTATTTTTTGTTACAAGACAGCAATTGGAAGTACTTAAAGGACAATTTATAATTTAAAATATGTCTTAAAATCGCGTAGGAAGAATTTAATGAAAAATGGTGTATAAAACTGTCTTTTGGTTCTTTTAATATTGCTTTTAAAAATACATAACATAATTTATGACGGTAAATCGAAGCCGAGGGAGCTATCATCGTTATTCTCATAACCATAATATATGTAGACAAAACCTCTCGTTTTAATATAAAAAGGTGAATTATAATAAATGTTTTTAAAAATATATTTTATTTTCTAGTGTTACGTAAGTACTTTTTTTTTAGATAAGACCATTCAACCATTATTTTTGTGGGATGTTAACATTGTTGGCATTCAAAATCGATTTAAATTGTAAAAAAATTACGACGTACAATTTATGTTTCTTTTGCTTATAATAGATTTTACATTCATGTCAGTCAGATAATTAGATAATAAAATCAGATTAAGTATTAATTATTTCAAATAACAGTCTATAAATAACTAATTGTTTTACTTTAGAATCAAGTAGCAAAATGTCACAGAATGCTTATAATTTTCATTTAGGTAGTTAGTTTAATTTTGATATTTTTATTAAGATTAATAACAGGTAGAATATTTACTACATTCTAATTATTGCAAAGTGATATCATTAAATTGTATCGTATGATAAATTTATAAAATATGTTGAAGCTTTTTCTTTGTTTATAATTAATCGGTTATGTTTCCATTTACGTGGGCGCCGCGTGCCACAGGTTGCGTAACGGGCGAGCTATCACATCGTATGTACATTTATTGCGAATGCTAGAAGTGGTGTAATTCAGTGTGTTTTTACAGCTGCAGTTCGGTATAGACAAATCTGGGTATAGCTCTAACTGTATTCCGACGATAAACAGACGGCCGCTGTTGCCGACTCGCTGAAAACATCCTTTTACGTCATCACTTCGTTATAGTTTCTAGTACAAATTATGCTACGTGTTATCTTAAAAGACAATACAACCATTTTACAATGTCTTCTTGTTATATCTATACTTACAACTATCGCTATATGTAGTTCCTATAAGTTTCTTGGTATGTTATAAGCGACAAATCAAATGTTATCTGATTCGATATATTTCAATTATATATCTTATAAGTTAAACCTCGTTTCGAATATACGATAGGTACATTTTATTACAAATATGTTTATTTAACTATAGTTCACACCGATCGTTTGTAAATATTGTCATCAGTCGGCAACAACGGATGAAATGTGTGTTACACGCTTATGGTTGCTGGCAATTCATTCATCGACTTACAAAGTCAATTGAGATCCGAATTTAGCCTAACGCAGAAAGCCAAACCTATATTTTGTTATGCAACGTGTGCGCCTCTGAACTATTACCTATCAGTCCAAATAACGATATATTTAATGTAAGTAATTTATCAATCTTGAAGAGGTGCATCTTGACGCCGCGGCCGTCTAGGTCAGCGGTTCCCATTTTTTTAGCCACGGAACCCTAATTGGTCATTAATTTTTCAACGGACCCCCATTTTGATAATAACTAAACCAATTGTTGTGTAATTAGAATACTTTCTTGTTTGAATTGAAAGAACAAATCATAACTAAAAAAATACTTAGGTTTACATACATATAATAATATTTATTTTACCAAAAATATAACATACTAGCGACTCACCCTCGCTTCGCACGGGTTCGTCCCTAGCTTGCTTCCCAATACAGACTTTCATCCATATTTTCACCCCCTTAACGGATGATTTCCGGGATAAAAGTATTCTATGTCCTTCCCAGGGTCTTAAACTATCTTCTTATCAAATTTCATCTAAATCGGTCATGTAGATCCAGAGATTACCCCCTACAACGTCACAAACTCACAAAATTTTACCTCTTTATAATATTAATTATTATATTATACTAGCGTCTCACACTCGCTTCGCTCGGGTTCGTCTTCGTCTCTACTTACGTTATAACGTTTAGTATAGATTTCTCAGAGATGAGATATTTTCCCGCAATAACAAGTATCCTATATGTTGAGCCGAATAACCAGCTACCATCATACCAAATTTCATCAAAATCCCTCCAGTGGTTTTTCCGTGATGCGGTAACAGACAGAGTGATAGACAGACAGACAAAAATTCAAAAAACTATAGATTTGGCCTTTGTATCGATGATAATGTCTATTTCAACAAGATTTTCCAAAAAATATTTAATGTACAGATTCGGCTTAGTTACAATTTTATTATATTATGTATAGACTAGTATAGATTTAATGTGATGAATGAAATTTTTTCACATATTTATTTATTATAGCACGAAAATTAGGCTTTATATCCGACGTTTTATTTAACTCTCGGATGGAACTCGGAACTCCTATGACTCTTCCACGGAATCCTAGGGTTCCGCGGACCACCATT
This sequence comes from Brenthis hecate, assembly GCA_951806755.1. Taxonomy (NCBI): domain Eukaryota; kingdom Metazoa; phylum Arthropoda; class Insecta; order Lepidoptera; family Nymphalidae; genus Brenthis; species Brenthis hecate. The sequence goes on along the minus strand of OX638276.1, from coordinate 5,737,532 downwards.
TGAAAACCGCTTATTATGACACGCGTGTGCGTTTTCAATTACGTCAAATATGCTAGAACAACAAAATATGGATCAGTTGAGACTTATTTGTTTAATATTATTTTAAGAATTATTCTAGTTTACAAGTGTTCACGTTGAGAATTTTGTTTTTACTTATGTGCCTGAGCGACAAGTCTAGCGACGCGCAATGCGCGGAACGGGGTCACTCGCCGCTGTTTTCAGATTTGTTCTACAAATCATATTTAGCGTAATTCTGAGCAAATGACGGTCTCATTTGTTCAGAATTTTGTTTTTCGTTGTCTTTTTTAAACGATCTCAATGAAAAGCACGTTAAAGAGTGTTGTTACGTCTAAAAATAAATTTGGGCAGTGTACATACCTATGTATTTCTAATTACCTTCTTGTAAATTTTTATATTGTACAATTTATTTGTATATTTTGAAGAATTGTATCCAACTATAATTACCACTCATAAGTATTTGCCCACCGCGTGTTAAAGTTGATTTATATAAAAAGAAAAGAAAAATTCGATGTTTTTATTCAATATAAAAACACCGAATTTTTTCCTGCGATTATCCTTAAATTTTTGCTTGATCGATATACCTACCTTTTGCTTTGATAACATCTACGCACAAGTTTGGAATCGAGTCGATCGATTTTGTTAAATAATCATGATCTATTGTACTAATCTTCTGCAGTATATATCAAGGAAGTTTGGTGAAAGTTGGACACTATTTTTGTATCTTTCTGTGCACTTAATTATCCCATAATAACTCAATGGAGTAGAGGTCAGGGGATTGCGATTACGAACTCAACACTCATTCGCTATAAGTATTTTAGGTAGTCTCTGCGCAGTTTCAAAGCGTGTTTAGGATCATTTTCATGATAAAAAGTGAAGTTTCCACTGATCAATTGACGGTCCTGAGGATGTAATATTGTCTTGTAGTATATGTTATTGATATCCTTTCTTGGGAATTCCTGCTACTTTTAACTCTCCAAATGTATCTTCTCCAAAACTATTAGTAGTTTTGGAGAAGACCAAGACAAACTTTACTAAACCATTAAAAAGCCTTGTTTTACTGAAAGCATCTTATATTTGTTCTTTTAAATGATGGCACAAATACCCGTCCTTTCATACCAAAAAATGTTGTGGAGGGACGAATTCCACTGTTCATGTGCCCAATTTTTGTATTCGTGATAACATTGAAATCGTTTTATCTTGTTATCACACCGAAGAAGTGGTTTGTTTACCACTTCTCGTACTAAAAGACCTGACTTTACGAATCGTCTTTTGATAGTAGAAGTACTAACTGGATTGTTTTAATTAATTTAATTTTTGTGCTGCAATTTCTGGAGTCGTTAGTTTTCAGTTGCGTCGGCTGATCAACACTAGGTAATTATCTACAGTTTAAATAGTCTCACATGGATGTCCGAAACGTTTTTTTTTTTTGTAAAAACTGTTAGTCTTAGCATAATTTTTCCCGTTATAGTCTACTTTTCTTTAAGATATTTTAACGATTTCGGTTGTCATCTTTTTTAATTTGTGTAAACTAATGAACATTGAACGCATTTCATACGAGTAAGTTAAATCTTTAGTTTTCGCCATTTTGAAGACGAGACGACTGTGAGAAATAGGTATGTATGTGTATTTCTCTCGCTGAAGCGCTTCTGATAACAAATAATCTATAATATAAAATATTTATATTTAAAGCAATGGAAGCTATAATATAAAATATTTATATTTGTATTAAAGATTTTAATTGCTAGAATGAGAGGTTCCCCATATACAGTAAATAATAATTCAATGAATAATAAGAATCAATGTAATGACTCAATTTCGGATAATATAAAAAGAAGAAAATTCAAACTTAAGTCTAAATGTAAATATTAAATTAACGATTTCAATTACTTACTGTGTGATGCTGAAACTAATGTGGAAAATTATTTCGATCAGATATTTGTTTAAAATATTTTAATGCTCAAAAATGCTGGTGGGCAAATATATATATTTGCCGCTCATATGAGCGGAAGTTATTTCCTCGTTTTCTTCTAAAATGATTATAGGTGATTGGGTGAGTGGGATGATAATGAGAAGTAATAAACAAGTGGTACTTGATTGTGGGCGACGCCCACGTGGCCAGTGCCGCGTGCATATGTAACGTCACCACTCACAGCCTTCGAAAAACCTTCGCTTCACGGAACTTAATTCTAAGATTGTAATACTGTTATTGACCTAGCCTTTGTGGGTATATTTAGATAAAAATATACTGTTAATTAATATCTTATAAATAATTTAACTTAATTTCTATACAGAATTAACTTGTTCTGTAATTTGCTTAGCTTTAAAAAGTAACAGATCTAAAAATATTTTAGTTATTGATTCGTTTGAAGTTTTCCTCTGGCCTGTCGCACTAAGTACAGAGTAATAAAGAAGATAGATAACCTTTTTTTCTTGTTTACAGATGTTTTTAGACTGTCTTTTTTCTCTTACACATGTATGTAAAGCTTGCGATTCCGTCACTTTGTATTTTATGATATACTAGTGATTTATCCTCGCTTCGCTTGGGTTCATCCCTTGGTTGCTTCCCCATACAAAATTTCATCCCCAACTTCACCCCCTTAAAGAATAATTTTCAGGATAAAAACTATGTACTCCTATGTTCTTCCCGGGGCCTCAAACTATCTTCCTACCAAATTTCATCTGAATCGGTTCAGTAGTTTCGGAGCCTATTCGGTACAAACAAACAAACAAAAAATTCAAATCAGATTAATAGTTCCTGAGATTAGCGCATTCAAACAAACAAACAAACAAAAGTATGTCGTAAGTGTGTGTAAGTATGTCGCACGCATATTGTATAATTTGTCATTATACAAACGGCACCGTCTGTTTGCATGCGCTAACTAAAATCTGTATTTTAGCAAAATGAACTATTATTTAAAAAATGTTACGGAATCAGCTATTTTACACATCACGATTATGTAAAACGACAATTAATTGGATTGTCATGGCGTTACGTTCGATAATGCATGCAATAAAAATTCAAATTCAAAGGCTCGGTGGCAGATCCGATTCGGATTATGGTAGGTGAGAAACCTAAGCGAATCGAAGCTAGTGTCTTTGTATATCTTACTATCCACTGTATTTTACAATCCAACGTTTTATAATATATTTATTTACTTTTGTCAATTATACACAATAACGAGCTAAGCATTTCTGCTTCAAGTCTAACAAAATTTGCTTTCGTCTGGCAGCTTGTTGGTCTCTCTCTACAAGGTCGTATTTTACAAGCAATCTGAACGAAAATTAGTGTACAGCTTTTACGACTTTATAGATTTTTTTTGTCATCGGAGATTTTTTGATTGGATTGGCTACTTCCTCCAAAAAGGGGGCTACTGGATGGGGGCGCTCTATGAGACCCGATTTCGATGCTTCTTTATTTATTTGAATGGTAGTACCTTAAAGTTGGTCTCATAAAAATTTGGCGAAGATCTGATGAGGATCTTCGGCGTGATGAGTAGAATAAATTATTGCAAAAAAGTATGTGCTCGCGAGGTCTACTGTTCGCATAACTACTAGTTGCTATATTTGCTTAGTCTATTCACATAAAAACTATTATAATACCTATTTAAGTAAAGCAAGGAATTTATTTGTATTAGTCTACGTATGATAATTATTACTATATGTAAACCTGTACTGTGGGAAATCAAGAATAATATGCAGACTGGCGCCAATTAATTTTTAATAGATTATAACAGCATTTGTTTCGTTTAAAACGTTGCAATTAGAGTAAATTAAATTAAAGAGCTTATCAGTATTGTAGAGTTGACCACGTCATGATACCACTCCTTAGTCTTTATCCCTTTAGTTATCTTAGAGGAATTCCTATTAAAATTTATTCATTACAGTTATTATATACATATTTGTTTCTATTAAAATTTATTGTTTACCTGATAACTATTTAAAATTAAAAAAAAAACTGAAAACAATTATTACAACCATCTCGCAGTAAAAGCAAAGAAAAATACATTTGGCATCAATAAAAGTCATGCTTATATTTAGGTAAGTGAATTGAAGGCCATTCCTTAGATGTGGATTTATTCAATGCTGTTCTAGAAACGTAGTGGCTGTAATCACTAAGGAATTTGCTTCGGTTCATTTTAAGATCCAAGCGATGAATGATTAGTAGGTTTTTTATACTAAACTAGCGACTGACCCTCGCTTCGCCCGGGTTCGTCCCTAGGTGCGTTTTAACAGTTAGTATATAATAGACTATATGTAATATGTGTAATGTATATACACAGGTATAGAAAAGTAGGTAATTATTATATAAAACATTATATATATATATATATTTATTCCTTTACTTGAAAAATGATTGATTCTCCATTCAAACTCCCCCCCCCCCCCCCCCTTCACCCCCTTAAGATACATTTTCCGAGATGAAAACTATCCTATATCCTACCCAGGGTCACAAACTATCTCAATACCACATTTCATCTAAATCGGTTCAGCGGATTAATGAATGAAAAAAGGTTCTAAAAATTTTTTTCTAACCTGACTTACCTTACGAATTTATCGTAACTAAACATGTTTAATTACAATGAAACAGTTCCTTTAATTGTTAAAAAAAAGGTCTGGTATAGGGAAGTAATCCTCTTTTTTCATTTTAATAAATAATATAAGAAGTTATTAATATTAGGTTTGTGTATATTGCAGAAGCAACTTATCTTCAGTTTGTGCCGTTTAAATAATTGCGAAACTTCTAAAAATACGTCCACGTCCCTTAACTTAATGTTGAACAATTTGCAAGATCTAAATGTCAGCTAAATTCTATAAAATATTGAATGCAAGTGCTATTTATATAGTTATCCCAATCTCAATAACTTGTAATGTGCTAGTAATGAAGTTATGAAGCCAACGGATTTTCTTTATTAATTACTATCCTCAATCCAATGCCTAACACTACACTGAGAGGGATTGGATTTGTTAAAGTAATTCTGATAATGGCCTAGTAATTTTTTAAGTTTCTTATTCAATCGACTTTAATTTTGTTATATTGTAAAACCGTCGATCCTATAATGGCCCACTTGGACCTCATGTCTGTAAGAATAGTTTGTAAACTGCTCAACTTCTTAATAAAATTAAGATTGTGATGAAGTTTTGGAACGTCAGTAGTACGTATTTCTAATATTTTTATTTAAACTAGTGACAAGCCATCACTTTGAGAAACATATCACTGTATGTCCAATTGAATAAAATAATTTTAAGAATTACAAATTAGTAAAGTACATCTGCCGTCATGACCCGTACGCAATGAGTCAGAGCAGAACGCACGTGCGCAGTTTGTTTACAAAATTGTATTCTGTAATACTTTAAGAACTGTTACATATGTATGTATATGATTTATATATTTTTGCAAGAATTGTCAAGAGCAGCGCTCATTTTAGATAGGAAGAATTTTGGCTTAAATTACTTTCACGGCGCCATCGTACAGCTTCACCGTTCTTAATAGAAATGGCTTCTGTAAAGAGACTTCGCACGCACGTGTATATTCAATTAGCTCATAAACACTAGATCCCCGATTTATGCAGTATCGCGTAGCGCGGGGTGCCCGAGTTTTAGCTAACATTCTTCTCGCCGATTGAAATTAAACATGGCCATGCTACATTTTGTTACATCTTTTCACGTACTGTATACATATGTTCACGTGATGCGAGTTTACTTAAATTAACATTTTATTTTTTTTATTTTATTTTATTTAGGATCTCCAACAAAAGATACACACAATTATATACAACATCATATAAAAACAAAAAGCAAATAAAACTCACAACACGTGTGCTCCTTAACTTATAGGAGACCACAGCTTGCTCATTAATATATTACAAGTTATAACTGAGTTTAAATTAAGAAAAAATTAAGGTAGGTAGGTACATTTCGAGAAACAATTTATAAAGATACAAAAAAAAAAAGAAACAAATCATATTACATATACATTTAAACATTTCTACTAAAATTGCGATAAGAATTTGTTAATACTACTTTTAAATTCAAACATATTAGTGGAAAAGATATCTAATTCAACATGTTGTTTAGAAAGCGTATTATTATACTGTCTACAGATCCTTGGCATAGCGGCGTGATATTTCAAATTTGTTTTGCACAATGGAGTAGGGAACAAACGAGGTATATGTATTTTTCCGAGGCAAGCGAGAGGGTACGTTAAATTTTATAAGCTGGTAGTAATTCACTACAATCAATTTTCGAATGGGTTAATTTATAGAGTGTTATAATATATGCTTTTTTTCTACGAATTTCAAATTACTTTAATTTTTTGCAATGCATTAATATTGTGGAGCTACAAGTTCGCTAGGTACAATCATGAGATAAATTTTATAGTTTATTATAAGTAGCATTTTATAATTTTGACTTACAATTAATTGTTAATCTATGACTTGAATGGGAGAATCAGATACGTCCTTTAAGATGTTGTATTTTAGAAATCTCTTTTTTTTTGCTTATGGGATACCTATAATATTTTTGCGTATCACATTTTATTTAAAATTCATTAATTTAATAATTACAACAATATTATAACTGTTGTGTAGTAATATGTCCTAGAACACGGGTATTATTATATCTTCATCTTCTTCGCTATTGGATATGGCTACAATTTGTTTACAGAATTTTTACTTTATAACGCATAATTCATGTGAGAGCGCTCATGATTTATCTATTTCCGACTGTTGATATACTGCTTTACTGAGAGTTCAAAACATTACGTAATGCTTCAATTTTTGCCGTTTCTACGCATCTGCTTGACGCTCAGTGTCCATTTTTTTTAAAGTCAACTTATTAAGGTGGCTAACTTCTATTATAGATTTTAATTTATTGAGCCATGGAATTCATTATTTTGACCTTATAACCTAACAGACAAAATATTATTACATAGACATTAAAGATATTGTTATCTATAAACATTCGAGGAATGCAACTCTTGAACGTAATCGTTAACGGTGATGCCAATTTACATTCCAGCTGGACGTAAGGTAGACTGAAGAGAATAGCTGTATCTATATTTATAGTCCTTTAATCCCTCCACGACTGGGGATACGCCGGCGTTACAGTTAACAATAGATTTATTAGAAATTTTAATAATTTCTTAGAAATTTACGTGGAGGTGATATTTTGAAACTATTGTTTAATATAAATACGATAACTTTCAACACAAGCTGAAGTAGAGGAGTTTTTCTGCGCGTATGATACATCACTTTATTTTCATTGCCAACTTACGTGACTTCCTGTAGACTATAAGTCTACGCAATCATTAACGTAGGTCGTAGACCATCAAAACATCACTCAGTGGGATTTTGCAGCGTTGTGTTTAGTTTTTGACCTTATTACATTATTATGCTCACTGCTCAGTCAAAGTTTAAACAATCGCGACACAATTTATTTTACAATTTGTGCGTACAAAATATTATTATTTTTATTTACATACACCAGTTTTAGACTTAAAGTATTTTTTTAAGCGGTACAATCTATTAACGACCTATTTGAGACCAAATTACAGCGGTTCAGTGGACCGCTACGGGCACACCTGCCCTATCAAAATTACCTTAGTTCGAACAGCAACTGTGTTGTGTAAAATTTACACGTTCAATATTTTCAACCGACTTCAAAAAGGAGGAGGTTCTCAATTCGACTGTGCTTTTTTTTATGTTTGTTACCTCAGAACTCCGTCATTTATTAACCGATTTGGAAAATTTTTGTTTTGTTTGAAAGGGTATACTTTCAGATTGGTCCCATTTAAATTTCAAAAAAAAAATACCACCCCTAAGGGTGGAAAAACAACTAATGATGAATTTAACCTACTTCTAATTGTCATATTGACTTGAAACTTTGCAAGTATTTCTATTTCCGTTGATAGTACAGTGGTTCGGTGTTATTGACCTGATCTGATGGCAAGGCCAGAAGGTGGATAGGTGGAACTCTTCAACGGCTAATAGTAGATACTCTGAGTTTGGGCTTATTTTGTTTGATTTGACAAGCCTAACACGTTAGAATCCTTACTTTGCTACTACTGTCTACACTAAAAAGGGAAAAATAAAAACTTTTTAACAAAAAAATAAAAACCGACTTCAAACAAAAGCACTAAAAAGTGAAAAATAACTGATTGGTAGTTTTCATTTACTATACATACCTAATCAAATATTTTCGAAGTCGGTGTGCTTTGCTTTGTATGGGCTGGGACCGATTTCAAAAATATTTGATTAGGTATGTTTTTAATAGGTAGGCTTTAATTACTTAGCCAAAGCACACACCGACTTCGAAAATATTTGATTAGGTATGTATAGTAAATGAAAACTACCAATCAGTTATTTTTCACTTTTTAGTGCTTTTGTTTGAAGTCGGTTTTTATTTTTTTGTTAAAAAGTTTTTATCATCTAATATATGTTGATTGTATTATGATATTAATAAGTACACGATAAATACAAACTCTTAATTTACGAATCTGTTAAAGTCAACTTAGATCAATTTCATTTTGTTGTATCAATTATGTTATCAAGTAGTATTAGCAAAACTATTTTTTAGCACATAGATCCATTAAGATAATAATATATACTTTTAGAGAGTCGTTCGTCTTGCGGAGGTGGCGGTGGGTCGGAGGGGACGGAGGGGCGTGCGTCGTGGCGCGTGACGCTAGACCACGACCTGGTGGAAACCCTTAGCGCTATATACCCTGAGTGGTTCAAGCAGCCGAGGCGCGATCGAAGCAGAGCGGCCTCGCCCTCTCACTCGCCAGTCTCTCCGCGGACGCCCTCAACGCCTCCTGAGGACGATACTTTCAGGTAACAGACCCCTGTATTTGAATAACAGCCTTTATTATTATTATTATTATTGGTACAGCCGTGGTGTCACAATGACGTCTATGGCAAGTAATATAGATTTTAACACCTCGAGGTAAATTTCTAAGAAATTAATTAAAATTTTAAAAAATCTATTGTTAACTGACACGTGTTCGCGGTCGTGGAGGCACTAATTTTAACATAAATATTTATAATTTGAATGCTCAATGATAAAAAACTATATAATACCCGGTATATGTATCTGATTAAAGTATTGATGGCGTAATCTATACGTATAATAAAATTCGGAGTCGAATTTATTTGTACATTCAACATTTGTATGAAAATCTTATTGAAATAGTCATTATTATCGATACAGAGGCCGAATCTATAGTTTTTAGAATTTTTGTCTGTCTGTCTGAAAACGTATCACGAGAAAACCACTGGACAGGTTTGAATTTGACAGACACAGTTGATGAAATTTGGTATGATGATTGCTGCTTATCCGGATCAACATTTAGGATACGGGAAGATATCTCATCTCTGAGAAATCTATAGTAAACTTAAAACGTAGGGACGAACCCGAGCGAGGGTGAGTCGCCAGTATATTCTATATTACAAATATCCATATCTGCCAATATTGTAAATAATTGTCTAAGTACATGACATTTTCTCATAAATTGTACTAAGTCTATGATAAAATACATTTTAAAGATGTAAGGATATGTATCAAAGAAAATATATGCTAAATGTACCTTTTACCACAGATCATATAATACTATACTTTTACCTACATCCGTTGACTCAGTATCAATGCGTAAACAGATGATCCCTTTACTAAAATAGTTAACATTTATTGAGATAATACATATTTTTAATTGCTTCAACTGTATAATTTGGAGAATTTATTATATTTGCTTTTAACTTCTATATAAATTGAGCTATCACATATGTAAAAAAACAAAAAAGTATAATAATAAACAAATTAGAATAAGCATTCGGACTTAACTGAAAGCTATCCCTTATATGTTTGTTTCTTCCAAGCAAAATTGAAAATAGTTAAATTATCTACTCGATATGAAATAAACTATATATAAACGGCAGTTTTTGTAGTTCGGGAGCAGAGGAGATGGCTGGTCGTCAGGCAAGTGGCAGCGGCACGAGCGAGCCGCCCAGCTCGCCACCGAGAGTTTCTCCCCCAAAAGTTGTCGTCGACGACAGCCCACTGCAACCCGCCATGGGCAAACATAAAGAATGTAAGTTTTGTCAGTCTATACGTCATATTACAGATCTAACCTAATATACAGTTTAAGAGTAAAATCCATTTAATAATTTTTACTTAAAGTTGATTTACGGGACTTTTGGCGCAATAGGGTTGCCAGCAGTGTCCTAAATACAATACATTGTTTTGGACTTATTAAAAATATGAATAATGTACATACATATGCTCTGTCCAAGCCACATTTTAATATCTTTTTAACATAATTAAAGAAAAGTTGTGTTTTGACTAACAATGAAGAAACATTACAACAATTTGTAATTGATGCAAATGCTCGTTGATCTTTATTTTTGTTAAGTTCAACAATATATTGTACACTGCACTTATGTAAAATACGCAGTGAAGTTAAAATATATACAAGTAAATTTACCCAATTTATCTTTTTTATTTATATACATTGAATGCTGATTTCACATCAGAATTCGCCGCGCAGTGTTAACATCCGGCCATACGAGCCTTCTGCGTGCGTACATATATATATATATAACAAAAAATCTGATCTGCATCTGCACCTTTATATGCACATTAAACCGTGTTAACATTAACAACAACACGACGATGACTAAAATGCCAACCAGATACTAAAATATTCACTCACTCTATTATAACATCAGTTTATATGAAAGACGATAAAAGTGTTCGTAAAATACATCACGAGGATACACGAAAAATATAGTCGCGAGACCTATTCTAACGACATCGTTGAATTTTAAGAGAATATATTTTTATTGCGGCTCACGTCATAAGGCACGTGGACACATTTATATATGTAATATATTAGGAATTATAGATTAAAATATTAATAAAAAGCCGCAATGGGTTATTGTAGCACACGCCCAGTGACCCACAATGACCGGCCCAGTGGTAGTGAATGTTTCGTCTGTAATACGGTCGCGGCATAACACTAGTTTCCTTGTGCAGTGTTTATTTATATTGGCGCGTTGCCAACTTTGTCCGCCCGTCGCTCTGCTCTTTGCCTCGTCTATAGCGAACATGAATTTAGTTCTGTATTCACCTTCGCCCACGCCCCTTTTACATCTCTATCGATATATTAGTAACATATCGATCGACGTATCGACCACCGACGCTCACACACTCAATATGCTACGTCAAAATTCGTCACCCAAAACGTCATATTATTACTTCTCAAATGCTATTCAATCAATTCTTATTGTTGTATCAAAATGGTCATGTATCGAAATTCTCCATTATAATTTATAATGTTTTGGTCGGTAAACGTGACTCGCAATGAGACCAACGGAAAAATATTTAGTAATGTTTGAAGAGGAAAATATTATATATATTATAAACTTTGTAATAATAACTATCCACATGAAAACACTGATATTATTATATATTGTTTTGTTTTGCAGCGTTAAAGGTGAAACTAATGATGCGACCACCGCTCAACCAGCTGGTAGCAAAAGGGATCATGCCGCGTAAGTATTCCAAACACATTAATTATTAATACTTGAATACTAGAATCATACTATAAGTAGAACAATTACTAATAAACTAATCATGCAAATGACGAGTCTTGGTTAGGCGCCCAAACGCCTGCGCAGCTCCCGACTCAATTCGAACGTGGGCGAAGGAATTTTATTTACGGTCTAAACGCCGCAACTAATGAGATTTTTTGACCAATTGGCAAGGAAGTAAAGTTTTTTTTGTACTCTATGTAGAGTTAGTAGAAGAATTAAAACAACATATCAGATAGTGATACCGTATGTATTTAGCGATGTGTATATTTTTTCACAGCATTGAAAACGCCGCCAGCGTATTTCAAGCAAAGGATGCAATTAGAAAGAGCAAAGACAGGAGATTTGCTAAAGGCAAAAATACAGAGTCGACCAGACCGTCAAGAACTGGAAAGGCGACATATATTAGAACAGGTATGTGTATTATCATCATATTATTCATCATTAAAAGATAATTTAAAGATTTAATAAAAATACAAACATTGTCAAATTAAATAATTTAGACATCATTTTTAGATTATGTCCTATCACTCTAATGACCAAATACTTTAAAATTAATGTTTAAACTAAAAAGTTACCTAATTATTTTCTAATCATATACTGGAAAATACGTATTTTATTTGTTTTCTGATAGAATTCGTATATGCATAAAGAATATAGAGGGCGCCATCTATTGATAATCTGTTTAATATATCTTTAAATCTTTTTATAAATATCATGTAACTTTAACGACACTTTTGCAAACAAAAACTGAAACTGACTCTTAATCACTATTTTATCACAAATAGTAGACTGAAAATACTACGCGAAAATTTCGCGCTGGTCAGTTTTATTGAGTATGTTATACTTTGTGTTTATATTATCATACTTATGTATAATGTTCTCTACGTAAATATTATCAGGCAAATAGTATTTTTTATATTATATTACTATTTCAGGAAAGTCATGTAGATCCAAGTTTGGCTGAAAAGCAACGCATGCTAAAGAAGGCACGTCTAGCAGATCAACTCAATGACCAGATATCCCATCGTCCTGGTCCCCTAGAACTTATCAAAAAGAACATACTACATACTGAAGAAACTATCGAGACAGCCGTCAAAAGTGGCATTCTTGCTTTCAAAGCGACCAGTGAAGGGTCGTCGGGTCGTCCACAACATCCGTCGTCCTACTGCGGCCCTGTGGAGGAGGTGTCGCCGTCGCCCTCCCCGCCCTCCACCCTCTCCCCGGCCAGTGTGCCCGGCGAGGCACAACACCCCGCGCCCGGCAAAGAGAGACCAAAGCGGCCAAAGCAAAAACCGAAACAGCTGCCTAAATCGCGGCTCAAGTTCCACGAATACAAAGGACCACCGAACGCCCAAAAGGCATCATCGCCGCCCGGTTCAGTGGAGACACCGTACGAGTTGCTCCTACAGCAGCAGAAGTTGCTGCTACAACTGCACACGGGGCAGCTCATGTTGCCGGCGTCACCGGCGCCCTCTTCCGCCGCGTCGGTCGCGTCCGACACGTCCGACACTCATCCGGCGCCTCCCCCGCCTCCCCTCCCGCCCGCTCCCTCCTCCCTGCCCTCCATCTCCCTAGCCGCGGCCCGCTTCGAGGACATGAAAGTATCCGATCTACGCGCAGAGTGCAAGAGACGAAACCTCCGCGTCTCCGGCCCCAAGCCCCAACTGATCGACCGATTGCGACCGTTCCTTTTGGAAATGCAAGAGGATACGCCGCGGTCTCCCGCATCCGTCGCGTCCCCAGAGTCGCGCGCGGAGTCGGAGCCGTCTGAGGATATAGTGCAGTCGCAGCGTCGCTTGATAGAAGAGTTGGAACGCCAACTAGAGGAGTCACGGCAACAGCTAGAAGCGGTGAGGCGAGAGGCGACAGGGGCGGCCGCCAGCGATCAGAGTCGAAGGCTTTTACAAGCTCATCTTTGTGTCACGCAGTTACGAGCCAAGCTAGATGCGCTCCAACAACATCCACCGCCACCACCGCCGCAACGATATGTCATTGCAACACCAGACTCCACCCCAGATCGCTTTCTACGTCTATTCACAGTCACATCCCCGACGGCGAATGATGTAAATGCGGATACGACTCCCTCGAAAACGGGTAATCCAGCTTATATCTTAAATGGGGTTAAAGTAGTGCCAATCGCAATCGTTCCTACGACTCATTATGAGCCCGAGCGTACGGCGGCCGCGCCGCCGCCCGCGCCTCCGCCCCCCGTTCCCAACACCCTTCACCACAGCGCTGAGGATAGTCAAATAATGGACGATGTGCTAGAGATTCTAGTCCAAAATGGTGAACTTCCACCATCGGCAGTCGGAAATATAACTCCGAATAGATCCATCGATGCGGGCTACCTCACCGCTGGTTCGAATGAATTCACACCGACTGATGTTATGAGTGACGATTTGCTTAGCGAAACTCACTTGCCGGACTCTCTCGACGGTAGCGTGTTACAGAGAGAATTGAACGACGTCTCCAACCAAATGATGAGCCATACAGATTTAAACACGGTCCACGGCAGATGTGATGTTTCTGACATCGACCCCGACTTAAACGTTGATATGTTGACAAACAATGAGTATCACAGTAATTTTGGTAATTCGGACTCAACTTCAGGAAATCATGACGACTTATTTGATAGATTACTCGCGGGTGACGGCGACGACAGCAACAACGCTATGGACATAGACGTACCGGAGCGGATGAGCATGACGCCCCTGACCAACGGAGACCTGCTAGATCATACACGTACCGGCTTCGAGGATATCAACGATCTATCGTTGCCTCCCTTCCATAACGAGGACACTCGGCACAATCCTTACGACGAACAGGATTACGAGTTCGATTTTAATAATTTCGAACTTAGTCCAAGTATGAATGTAGATAACGATACCTGTGATTATATGAACACTGAGCTAATTCCGAACTTGTTCGGGCGTAGTCACATGTCGCAGTGCGACCCGGTGCTCAGCGGCGTGTTAGCTCGTCCCGCACCACGTCCTACAAGAAAACATTACTCGTAGGAGCTCTCTAGCCACATATACCTATACTATGATCTCTTTATGCCGCATGTCATGACCGATAGTCAGTGGGCGTCATGTTCGGGCGAGTGTACTCGTTCACCGCGATGTGCTTCAGACGCTTGAACCCAGCGCCGTTAAGCTGGGTTCACACGGCATTGTCCTGCACGTTTTTTTAGTATTCGATTTTAAACGTCCAATCAGCCGCGTGTTCACACGGCAGATTTTCATTTGTGTAAAAGTGTAAAAACGAATATCCACAGTTTTCATATGTTGTCATAGTGAGTAGACGTCAGTGATGAATCCAATCCACGCTTGGTTGTAGTTTCATATTGATAACGAAGGCGCCAACGGTTGCTATTCGATTAAAAACGTATGACATCGCGCCGTGTGAAAGAAACAGAGCTAAACTATGTGCCACTGCAAACCGAATAAGTTAAAGTTTATTCGATTTGCTGACAAGTCTGGTGAGTATTCGTTTAAACGTATAAACAATGTACGAGTTTTTGCAGTACAAAAGACGTGTGATCGATTCTATGTATAATATATGTGCCGCTATGTATTCGTTTAGACGTATACTGCAAAAAACGTGCAGGACAATGCCGTGTGAACCCAGCGTTAGATTTTAGTTTATAGAGTACACGTTCGAAGCTACCGGGTAGCGACTAAAGTAACGCGCTAGTCTTGTGCAGTGACACGTTCTTCCAGAATGGTGACTTAGTAAGCACTAGACATTAACATAGTTTTAGTTTCGTGAAACACATAGTGTTCACAGTGTGAGGACTGAATGGATACTACTTGGTACTTAATATATGATTGAATTGCTAGTGGTTAAAATAGTTAAGTGATTTGTGTTTTATTTATTAGTGAGTGTTAAGCGTCAGTCACCAACACGTGCGCAGTGACATACTTGGCTCACATATGATATATCCTTATTGTTTACTGTGGCATATCTACTTATGTATATAATGAAAACGTAATAATAATAATACTCAACATAGTTGTGGATAACTGCATTCCGCCCGATGACTAAAACTTAGGGAAAAATTATAATCATAAGGGATGATACTTCCTATACATAATGAGATGGAACTATCATTAAAACCATGTGAAGCCTTCGCTAATTTCCCAAACAATGAGTGACATTCCAAGTCTTGTTGAATTGCAAAATGGGGGCAAATTAGCTTATTTACGAGAAAATAATGATTAATAATTTACAAAAAGTTAGACTAATATAAAAGTTAAAGAAACAAACCCTACAACCAATTAAGGTAACACATAAATGCATTCACAAGCCATTGTCATGGGTGGGACCAGCTTGGGAACAATATTAGATATGAATTCATTTAGTTAAAGTAGGGAGCCAACTCCAGGCATACAAACATTTATGCAAACATTCCCGTTCATTGTTTGTAAATTGTACCTATATCTTCCACTTATTGTTTAAGTCTATAGACCCTTCATAAGTTTGATGTTAGTGTGGTGTAAATGATTCAACGAATATTCTCCTACTAATTTCTTTAATATTTATTATAATCTTAAATAAAAAAGTACTTTAAATATTGTATGAACGTTACATTCTTGAAAAAGTATCATTCCAGTGTATTGTCTAAAGCTTAGGATAGGTGCACCTTATCGATAATTGTTATTGGACAGTGTATGGAATGTTTGCATAAGGTTTTGTAGAATAATTTATTTACATGCCCTTTTTAAAATAAAATATCTACTGATACGTTCAAATGTGTTGATTATTCTTGTGTGTTAGTATAATGTGTTTGCGTTCACCTTTGAATTGTTTGAATTAAAACCACAATCGTATATCGGAATCAATATGCCATTATTTGCATTTATATTTTTAATTTTTTAATACCGATTACGACAACGAAAGTGGCTATGTGCCCAATGTGCCAATTAAAATATTTACACAACTCAAATTTAAACATATAAATGTTCCATAAGTAGTTTAATTTTTATAATTATAGAGCTCTTTCGTCAATGGTGTGAATGTTGGTGGTAATATGTGATAGTACTTTAGGAAGTCAATTAGTTTTAAAGTACATTCACATATGGTTTGGTGCTATACATTTGTAAGTAATTTAGTTAGAACTTGTGTAATATGTTATAGTCACTACTTGAGTTTGAAAGTCTTGAGGAATCTAACAGAACAAACAAAACTATACATATTACTAGACGAACTATAGAAGATATTTTAATGTAACAACTAAAATCATTCAAATATTGTTTTGTTTTTGCTTTACTAAAATTAAGTAATATTCCATTATCTAAGTAAATTTAAACTAACTATTTTATAAATATTTATTAAATTTCTAATTGCTCATCCAAATTGTACCTATCCATTCTAGCAAATTATTCTTTCGTTTATATATTTTATAAGGCAGGTGTTGCACGTGCTATTACCGTGAGTTACGTAACCGCGTGTTTTGTTTTGTAAACCACTTTGGTGAATTAGTATAAAATTGTATTTAACAAGATATGAAGTGAGATTAAAGATTTGATAAATGCGTATGTATGTATGTGTATCTGCATATTTGTTATTGTTGTAATTATTGTAGGAGAGTTTTAACATTTGTTTTCTAATAGTTTATATTCCGAAGTGATATACAGTGCTGAATTTGAATAATTTTAGCCTTTTACATTAACTAGTTATGGATAGAACTGGCTTCGTTATATTGCTTCTATTAACCGATAGTATGGTGTACTCATTTGTATTTACCTACATAACATTTTGAATCAAATAATATATTTAACTAAGCAATAGTACTTAGTAAGTCTTATGGCAGAGCCAAGTATTCATAACTTTATGTGATAAATAATCTGGAATATTGATGCTGTACATTTGGATAGTTTTTTACCTTGCCGTATAATGAAGCCTTGTATATATTTACCAAGCCTTTACTAGTATAAGGTATTGTTGAAAAAAAAAATTGACATAAAATGTTGTTTTATTGTGTTTTTCCTCATAAATTAGAACCGTTTTTTTCAGTGCCTTTTTGTCAAAAAGTAAAAACCTGGCCTGGACCACCGAAAATTAATGATTTTTTTGTCTCATTTGATTCGAAATTGCATCTAGGAAAAATCAGTTCCACTGGGAAATTGAGAATTGCCTTTTTCTCCCGCCATTTGTCGCGATCACTATAGCCCTCATTATATTGTAAAGCGTGGATGGATCTTTTTCTTTTTATTTAAAATTTAACTAGAATTACAAATTGTGCAGTGCCAGGATGCAAAGAAAATAAATATCATTTGTTCCCAAAAGACAAAATCTGAAGAAATTGTGGGCTAAAGCATGACAACCAAAATTGGCGAAATTACAATCTTTATATTTGAGGCTATGTGGACGTCATTTTAGAGAAAGCTATTTTAAAACTCTTAATCGTCTAGAGGTGAATATTTTTTTATTGCTTATAATTTTTCATACAAACTTTCATCCCCCATTGTACCCCCTTATGGGATTGAATTTCGAAAAATGCTAAAACATGTATTTATTTAATTGTATTGAAGAGCATTAATACTAAGTTTCAAGTAATACTGATCATAAATAATTCTTTGACCATTTAAACTTTATTACCCCCGTTTACCCCTTTGAGAGATGAATTTCTAAAAAAATCTATTAAATATATTTCTTATTTTTTTATCTTAAAGCTAAACAACACTACGTATTTCACATTAAGGATGATAGAGTTTCATAAAATCTTTAATCCCTTATTTTACTTTCCACATAGGGGATGAATTTTGAAAAATCCATACCGGATGCCTTGATCATATAAGGAATAAATCCTCTCAATTCCGTTTCAACGACCAGCAGTTTAGGCTGTTTTCAGGTATATTAACAGCGGATGGAGCGAAATAAAAGGTGTAATGTTGGATTAATTGCGTTGTTTTATTTTTCTCTTTAGACGATACAAAAACATGGACGATTGCCTTGACCGGCGTACACAGAGAGAATGTTGTCATACAAAAAATTCAATTACCAAACTATAATTAAAATATTAATGTTGCCACATTCTTACAAATATTCAATACACCCCCTCAACATGATATTTTAATTTAAAGTACACTTATTAACCCCTTAACAATTTTGAAACACTAGTGCACCCCCTTAATAACACAAACATAACCTCAAAACAAATACTCAAGAGTCAGAGCCCTCAACTTAAGAATAACAAACATCTTTTACAGTCATAAGATACTAACTCAACACTTTCCTATGCATGTTTCTACTTATAAAGTTAGTTTACAAAGTTATGACAATATCATATCCCTAAGTTTAACAAAAAGTATTTTTCCTAATGGTTTGGTAAACAAATCAGCAACATTGTTATTACTACAAACAAATTTTATTTTAACTAAACCTGCTGATACATTTTCTACTATGTATTGATACTTTATGTCTATATGTTTTAATCTCTTATTACTGTCATTGTTGTTTGCTATATTAATTACACTTTGATTGTCTTCAAGTATTTCAAAATATACATTATCATATCCAAAGTCTTTGAGTAACTTTTTCAAAAAAGATCCTTCCATAATACTCATACTAAGAGCTACATATTCAGCTTCACAAGATGACATTGATACACAAGATTGTTTCTTGCTATACCAAGAAACTGGAGAATTAAAAATATAAAATATTTGTCCTGATGTTGACTTCCGGTCTGATACATCACCGGCCCAGTCTGCATCACTGTAACCTTGCAGTTTACATACATTTTTACTTTCCTTATCATATTTGTATGTTAAAGATAAATCAATAGTACCATTTATGTATCTCAATATCCTCTTTAAACATTTAAACAAAACTACACTAGCACAATGCACATATCTACTAAGAAATCCTACTGCAACACATAAGTCTGGTCTAGTACAAGTAGCATATAAAAGACTGCCTACTAAACTTCTACAGGCTTTTTCTATTTCAATACTTTCACTTTTATCTCTCTTTAGTAATTCAAAATTAAAGTTATGTTCCATTGGAGTACATACAGATTTACAATTTGACATTTGATATAAATCCAACAACTTTAATAAATACTTTTTCTGATTAATTACAGTTACATTATTTCTAAGATCCTGTTTAATATTTATTCCCAAATAATTACTGGCCAGACCCAAATCTTTCATTTTAAAGTTTTTACATATTGAATTTTTAAAGTCATTTACTTGGTTTTTATTATTACCAAAATACAACAAGTCATCCACAAATAATAGCACATAAATAAAAATCATTTCCAATATGTTTAACATATAAACAAGGGTCATTCTTTGATCTTAGAAAACTTTCTTTTGTCATAAAACTATTAAATTTTGTGTTCCAATATTTAGGTGATTTTTTAAGACCATAGATTGACTTTTTTAATTTACATACCTTATTGTCTGGTAATCTCATAAAAACTGTCTCATTTATGTCACCATAAAGAAATGCCCCAGTAACGTCCATCTGATACACTGGTTGTCTTTTCTGGGTAGCTACAGCCATCATGGCTTTGAAAGTGGTTAATTTAGCAACAGGTGAGTATGTCTGGTCATCACAGTTTTTCTGCTCGAATCCTCGGGCCACTAAGCGAGCTTTATACAAAGCTTTTCCTTCTACCTCCTTGACTTTAAATACCCACTTGCTACTTACTATGTTTTCTCCGTCAGGAACTTCTGCCACCTCCTCCCATGTATTATTTTCCTTCAGTGTTTGCAATTCATTATTTATGGCTTCTTCCCATTTTCTTTTATCGGGTCTCTTCATAGCTTGTTGGTAGGAAATAGGTTCATCACAGCTGTAACTCAGGAACATATTTTCATCTCCTTGTTCATAGTCTTTAAACCAGCTTGGCTTTTTCCTTGCCCTTCTAGGTCTTTCGGTTACCTCTTCTGTCTGTTGTGAGGTTTCCTGTTCTTCTTCTATCTCTTCCTCTAATATTGCTGACTCCTCATGAAAGGAATGAATTGAGTTCTCTTCTTTTTCACTTTCTATTGTTTCAGGGTCCTCAATATCTTCATACTGGCTTTGTTCTAGTTCTAATACTTGTTCTGTGTCTTCTTGAGTGTCAAAATCTATGTAATTTTCTTTTTCTTCTTCTCTGTCTCTTTCTTTGTATTCTTCAGACTTTTTTATAAATATTACATCTCTCTTAATGTCTACTATGTTTCTTTCAGGAAAGTATATTCTGTATCCTTTTGTATTTTCTCCATATCCAATGAAATAGCCTAATTCTGCTTTGCTATCAAATTTTAACCGTTTCTGATCCGGAATATGTACAGATACTTGACTACCGAAGACTTGTAGATTATTTACATCAAAATCTTTATTCCACCAAAGTTCATATGGAGTTACATCCTTCACTTGACTTGGACCGGTTCTGTTGATGACATAGACAGCGGTATTGATTGCTTCAGCCCACAGATTCTTGTTAAGGCCGCTCTCTAGAAGCATAGTTCGTGCTGACTCAACCACTGTTCTCATCTCGCGCTCTACACAACCATTTTGTTGTGGAGTGTAGGCTACACTTTGTTGGTGTTGTATTCCATATGAATTTAGCAAGTTCTCCATTTCTTTACTGATAAATTCTTTTGCATTATCACTTCTTAAATATTTCATTGTGTGACCGGGGTTCACTTGCACTTCTTTCAAATACTGTTTTAAATATTCTATAGACTGACTTTTGTTCTTCAGAAAATACACCTTTCTATATTTGGAATAATCATCCTTAATGAGTAAAAAGAACTTTGCCCCTCCTAGTGAAGTTTCTTCTATTGGACCTCCAATATCTATATGGATAACCTCTCCTGGTTTTGTTGCTCTATGGGTACTCAATGGGAAGGGAAACTTATGTTGTTTTCCTTTCAAACATGGCAAACAGGTTTCTTCTTTACTATTTTTAAACTGTATATTCTGTTTCATCAAGACGCTTTTCACTTGGTTAATGTCTTGGTGAGCTAGTTTAGTATGCCATTCCCTTAAATTTGACATCACTTTTCCAACCATGGCACAAGAATCGGGCTTTTTAAATAACATTGTGTACATTTTACCATGTCTCTTCGCTATAGCATAGACACTATTGTTTTTTATAAAGTGGCACTCAGTAGCAGTTGATTCCAGCTTGTAGCCTTTATCCAGAGCAGCACTCATGGAAAATAGGTTTACCTTGATTCTCGGCACATACAAAACATTGCTTATTAATGTTTTGATCCATTGTTGACCATCATATGCTTCAAGGTCAATGTCACCATAACCTAATGCTTTTATTATTGTCCCATCCCCAATAACAACGTCTTTAGGCACTAACAACTTTTTATAGTTTATAAAATTGTCTACTGTAGAGCACATATGTTCGGAAGCACCACTATCTAAGAACCACTCATTGTTTATACTTTTTGACGCAAGTCCACACGCTGACATGACAAACGCGTTTTGTTTATTATTTATATTTTCTTGTTTTTTGTCCTTGTTGAACCAACATTTTTCTTTTGTATGTCCACGTTTTTTACATTGTTTACAAAATGGAATGTTTTCAGACTTGTAGCTGTTTTCAACCTTTTTAGCTTTACAGTCTTTTTTATAATGCCCCACTTTACCGCAGATAAAGCACTTTCTTGTTTTTGTGTCAGTCTTGAATGCTGTGGAACTACTGCTTCCACTCTCTTGGTACATTTGTTTCTTTGTTCTTCTATAATGAGCCTGGCTGTCAACTCAGACAGGGTTCGCTTTTCTATTGGAACGGAGTCCCATGCAGAGACAAAGTGTCGAAAGTTTTCACCTAGCGAACTTATAATTTTTGTAACAATCATGTTTTCAGCAATCTCACCTTTTGCTTGCCTTACTTGTGTCACGATTGCTTCTATTTTGGCTATGAATGTTGATACATCTTCCGAACCGTTGTATTTTTCTTCAAAGAAACGCTGCTGCAATATGTGGAGTGACACATCAGATTTTTGTTCATAAATTGTATTTAATTTGTCCCATATCTCTTTGGCTGTTTCACAATTCTGTACATGCAGCATAGCTGTGCTGCCTAGTCTGCCTACGATGACTGCTTGAGCCTTCGCATCTAGTCTCTTCCACGTGGCTAACTTTGTGTCGTCATTTTCTGGGCATTTTAATAAGCCGTCCACCAAGTCATAGGCATTCACCGCCTTTAGTATGACTTTAACCTGGAATTTCCATGTATGCCAGTTACTGGCATTTTCTAGTAAGAAGCGATTGTTCGCCCCAAAGATATCGCTCTCGCCGTCCATTTTTGCACCGAACGTGACTGCTTGACCGCAGTACCACACCGCCGTTTTACCACAGCTGCACCGCAATACAATACTCCTATTTTTCGCTCCGGGAGACTGGGCCCATAACCTTTTCAGGTATATTAACAGCGGATGGAGCGAAATAAAAGGTGTAATGTTGGATTAATTGCGTTGTTTTATTTTTCTCTTTAGACGATACAAAAACATGGACGATTGCCTTGACCGGCGTACACAGAGAGAATGTTGTCATACAAAAAATTCAATTACCAAACTATAATTAAAATATTAATGTTGCCACATTCTTACAAATATTCAATAGGCTGTGTATTGGTACTTGGTTGATTCATCAGTCAGCCAAGATCACCGTAGGATGCACCTTGCCACCTTTCCTTCTCAATTCTTCCTTCAGCTTGAAAATTGCTTAACCTCAGACTAGCAATTTTCCTCAGAGACTTAAATAGGCGATACATGTGGCGCTCTCCTTTCGAGAAATCGTCCCAAATTTTTATTTGTCATCCATGTCCCAAATAAACAGTGACGGTTATAGAAGCCGTTCAAAAAAAAACTTTTATTTTATAATCTGTGATTTGTAGTGGTTTATCTCGACTTCGAGTCGACTCGAATTTGACATATGTTTATACGAAATATTAGTATTTTGTAAGAAAACGCTTTTGTAAGTTATTTTAACGAGATGAAACGTTAAATTACATAATGATAATAAAACTACTTATTTAATTTGAATAAAAAAAACAAAAATTGAGAAAAGCAAGTTTAAAGAACTGAGTGCTGAAGTGTAAAAATAGTAATGATATTAGCTGAAACCTTGATGTTTTTTGTTGCGCTGATCGATAGCTGCGCAATTTTGTTTCTATTAGTTTACTATATTATTACGTTATCAGACTTGGAGTGTGATTATTTAAATGCTCAAGAGTGCTGCGATAGACTTAATTATTGGCTTTTACCTAAATATATTGCTCATTCATCTATAACTGTTTTGTTGTTACTACATGGTCAGGTTATACTATTTCTCTTAAATTTGCCTTTGCTCGTATGGTTGACATATGAATATTTTACGATACCACAAGGAAATATAGGTAAATATGATCCTGCCGAAATTCATAATAGAGGTCAACTAAGAAAATACCTGAGAGATGTCATGATAAACGTTGTATACTACTTAATATTTTTCTTTATCTATTTATATTGCTTTATACTTGCATTATTAAAAGGTGATCCAATCAACCAAGCTAGTGATGACGAAATTGTGACAGAAATTTAACAAAGACAAAATGTCAGACAACTCCCAGAACGGTACATGTTCGGACCCCATTGAGAATTATCAAAAATGTACTGAAGAAGAGTTGGACAGTGATAAATGTGTTAAATTAAAAGTAGATAAACATATTAGTGCTTACTTAAACAAAACTAATCTTGATATAAAAGTAGAACCTAATGATATTAGTGATTCCTTAATACAGAAAGTGTTTTTGAATTACATTATAGTTAAGCAAATACTCAGCAATTTGTCCTGGCAAGATAAATGCCTATGCCAACAAGTATGTAGAACTTGGCATGCTGCTATGCAATCATTGAAAAAGGAGCAATTGAGTCCTGAAGATTTTGTATTGGATCTTAAACTACATTCGTTTAATGCTAGTGTTAAATATAAGCAATCTCAAAAATTTTACAATGAACCTTTAGTTGTAATGACATTTACTAATGAAGCAGGATTTTGCTTGACATCTCAGTGTCAGCAAATACAACCCCATCCATGTTCAGAACCATGTAATAAAGAACATTCTAGTAAGTTTTAATAAGAAAAAACATTACTTTTTGCTTTATAATTCTTTGAACCTTTCATTTAAGAACTCTTGTTAACAATCAATTATTTTAATTTTCAGTATTAGATGTGGTTGACAAATATAGTAGTGCCCCAAAAGACTGTATAAATATATTGAAATGTGAATACTTAATTTACATGCCACTGTCACATTCACAAACATTTGAATATACTATTACACATTTCAAACTTTTACCATTTATGGGAGGGTTATATATTCCTGCTATACCGGATGTAAAATATCACACTCTTAATTTGAGAACATACGATAATATGAAGCATGAATACTATGAGTTTGTCAACGAATTAACTAAAGACAGGATTGTTAAGGGTTTGCTAGTTTTTGTTACCGATAAATATTTGTTACATCCAGTGGAGGATATCATATTTATAAATTATTTGAAGGATGTGTAAGTAATATTAATAATACTACTAGTTTTGTCTACACCTTCCCTCATGTGACACTCAAGACAATAAAAATTTATTGATTTATCCAGGATATAATGTTATATAAATATAATATATTACTTTTATTTCTAATTTTATTTAAATCTGTTGAGCCCTTACAGTGTGAAAATGGAACAGTCATACTCACTCAATAATAAAGTTAGCAGTTATAATATTAATGTGATTTACAAAAATAATATATATTGTAGTAAAATCTTATGAATCAACATTTTTTTTGTATAAATTATATAAATATTATCAATTTGTAATTGTTTTACAGACAAAAGGATATTCCCTATGCACTTGGAGGTTGTATTATAGAGGACACAATATTTCAACAAAGTCATTTAAGTGATATTGTTGATGCAGCAAACAATAAAAAAAATTTCATCAGTGAGAACTTGATCTCCATAGGCTTTTTTACTATACCAAAGAGTAGTCCTAATAATGAATGCAATTTTAGTATGTATTCATTGGTTATTCCATCAGCTGATTTAACAAAGGCTAAGATACAAGGAACCATTAATGAGGTAACTTTCTTAATACATTACTTTTACTTATACGTCTAATAGTGTGAAATATCACGCCTATGACAGCTTGATGATTTTGAAGTTCTCTTTGTGACTTACACTTGTAGTGACATATACAAATAGTGTAAAAAGTTAATGTTATGTTTGGAAAATATAGAATACTATGTTAATTACTATTACACCTTTTAAAAAATGGGTAATTTGGACTTAGATTTATGCTACTGGGATTGTGGCCCCGGGACTCCATATGTGAGAAGCTCTCGGTAACAGAAATTTTGTGGTGTTATGTTTGTAAAATCATGATATTTATTTTTTAAATATTCTTAAGAACCTCTATATTCCTTATTTGCCTTGGGGCCACACTTGTAAATCTGGCCCTGGATATTTGGAATCATACACAAAAGGTTTGTACCACTATATTATTTATAGTTATACTTTTTTAATGTGTTTATTTTGAATAGTGGTTGAAATCCTCCACAAGTATGCTTGTTTATCGACTACTTTTTATAAAATTTCTTCCTTCGGTTTTGTCTGCTAAATTACAAGTGGGTACTATTGTTTAAATTTTAAAAGATGGGTTTTCTAAGTTATAGTATGGGCCCCAACCAGACCTTTCAAATATATACTTGTAGAATATATTCAATTTATTTGTGTATCTATGTAAGTACAAATATAACATTAAAAGATTATAATATACTATTCTTAATACTTTGTCTAACAGTTTGCTAAGAGAGTGCCCCAGTTTGAGTACAGTGTGGGGCTCAAGTTGTCATGCATTGGCAGGGATCAAAAGCATACTACTGAGCAGAACTGTTTGCGCGCGGCTTTCCCCAATACAAGAATAATTGGTTGCTATGGCAATGGGGAGCTGGGCTTGAACTACCCAGAAAAACCCCAGAAAGATCGTATGGGGGATATAATAAAGCGACAACGTCTACAATGTACGAATCAATTTGATATATTGTATTCATATTCTACAGTATTTGTGTACATTGGATGGGGTAAAATTACACAACCGTAAGAATTAACCGTGTCATTTAATGTTTCCATAACAGAATATGGAATTGTGCAGTTTCAGAACTTATAAAGACCAATAAAATTTTTTTTTCAGCTGTATTTGGGATGCACCAATACAGCAAATAGTAATAAACTAATTGAATACTCATTGAAACAGAAATCTTTATTTATGATCGTGTATTATTTCTTTAGTAAAAAAGGCACAGTCAAGCCTCGTGAAAAAACAATTGCTCCAGATAAGTCCCCAAACTGCTTATGAAAAAAAAACACTGCTTAAAGTCAACTGCTGTAGTTTTGCTAATTCTACATTATGTCCAATTCTATTGACTCTATTTTAGAACTATGTGAATGTTTCTACTCGTTAGGTGTTAGATAACTAGATGTATTATTATTTATTACATATTGTAACCCCTTTATCACGTAAAATATTATTTATAATACGACTATATACCTATACAAGTAATAAATACTACTAATTGTGTTAGTTGCTACAATATTCAAGGGCTTACTTTGTAAATAACGCTTATTAAATATATAAATCTATGTCTAATAATACTTTCTTAGATTTACGCGAATGTTTGACATTTTTAAATAAAACTATCTTTTCGGATTATTTCGCGGATTTATTTTGATTTTTGGTTCCCGACGTTTCGTATGCTTTACAGCATCCATGGTCACGGGAATCCGCGAATTAATCCGAAAAGATAGTTTTATTTAAATCTATGTCTATTCATCTAATGCTAATGATAATAATAATATAAAGTTGGGATTGTATTTGAAGTAATAATTTGGATTTTAGATAAGTATTTTTTTTTATAAAAATTGTATTAAATATTCAGATTTGGTAAAAATATTTTTATATAATAATTTGTAACATTATTGGCTAAATAAGTAAAGGGAAAAGTTCTATTGCTTTATTTTTTTATTTTATTTTATATTCGGTATAGGAATCGAAATTAACAACTTTGTAAATAGCGCTACGACGAATACGTAATTTAAATTTGTTTTTAGGCCTGTAATGTTACCAATTGTTTGTTTATAACTGTGATGTAAGCAAACATGCATTTATTGTCTCATTGCTTTTACTAAAATAAAATATTAATGTTAGAAATTATTGACTCACATATAAAAATTATATAATACATATATTGTCTACATGGTAATTAAATAGTCACAACTTTGTACTGTAGGAATAAAATATTTATTGTAATTTAATCGTTTTCGCAAAAAATGTTAAGCTAGAAGCTCCTTAAAATCTAGATTTTTTTCAAATTTAACATTCGAGCATTCTTTTACTTTAATGTTTTTTTTGTATATTTCCATTTTAAAGAATCTAGTTTAATTTTTGTGCTATAAATAAGGTGAACAATATTTTTTGGTTTGTTTATTTTTTTGATTCATATTAACAATGCAAAGAGTTCTAATAATAAAAAAAATAGCATCATTTATATATTTTAAATTTTATAAAACTATACTGAATATAAGTATAATAATTCTTGCTTTATTTGGGTATATGCACGTAATTCCGCTTTCTGCGATTGGGTTATATGTATAATATTTTATAATTTAATTTTTTTTGTACTGTATTTGATTATATGTATTTAAAGGCATTAAGTATAACTTTTGCAACCTATTAAGTATCATTACTATAGTCACTGACGAAGTTATTAATATTAAGATATATCTTTTATGTCTAAATGTGTATTAATAAGTATGTAGTTAGACATTTACACTATGATAATAAAGTTGGATTGGTATCTTGTTTTTTGTTTTATTATAACTAATACCTCTTACAAACAGATTTTTTGGTTTAGAATATTTATAACAATAAATAGAAAATGTCACTTTAAAGTTAGTTAAGTTATATATTATACTTGGTGCTAGCTTGAAATAAGCATTGACGCCGTAAACAAATGTAAACAGGTAAATAAAATTGATGTGTCTGTTTGTAATGTCAAAATACAACTTTTTACTAAATTCATATGAAATTATATGCGGTACTTATAAGAAAAACACAATTTTTACATTTTTTGTCTGTTCCGGTTAATCTCCGAAACAGTTACTGATTTTGACGGGACTTTCACTGGCAGATAACTAATGTTATAAGAAGTAACTTAGGCTACTTTTATTTTAGAAAAAGAATTAGGGTCCACACAAAAAAAAACGTGCCTAGGACTCGCCCGAGTGAAGCCAGGGTAAATCGATAGTAGTTTATAAAATACATATTTCGTTAAATAAAATACCGCCCTCGCTGGCCTAATTCAATAATATTAGTATTTATTAGTATACAGTTAAGGACCTAGTGCTGCTGTATTCAAAAGAAATGTAACACCTGCAAAATTTAACAAAATGGACAAATAAAATCAATCACGGTTAACATACATTTTTTTGGAATATAAATTAACACCATCTACAAATACGTAATTCAAACTATTTACTAAGGGCCTGATAATACAATCAAATGCAAATTGTAAAATATGAAAATGTGATTCAATAGCCTACTTACATTGTATTTTACTAAATTAGAATACGATATATTTTGCAGGATAATTTTTTGTGATACATATAATTGTCAATAATAAATTTTTACACGCAACCCCATCTATTGAAATATTTTAATATACTATACGAGTATCACAGATCATATAATACTATATGGAGTGTGGGCGAACTATCACACTTCTGTCGAAAGTGAAGCGCCCTGGTGTTAAATAAGAAAAACATAGTGATGTAAGCTACGTAATAATTTATAATATTAGTTATGCATAGTATTATATGATCTGTGGTTATGCATAAATATTACAAAAAATAATAAAATTTGGTTATTTATCGATAAAAAATAATCGGATTAGAGGCCAAATCGATAAAAAAGGTCAAAAATGATTTCAATAAGGTCATGTTTTAAATGTAATTGAAACAAAAGATGAAAATAAGCTATCAGTCATAAGAACTTGCACAGTTGTAGCAAAGCAATGTTTCTAATGTTTACAGTGTGACATGTAAAATAAATGTAAATAGATGGCATAATATGAATCGACTTGTTATTAAAGTTTGTGTAAAATACAGAAAAGATAAAAAATACATCCCAAAAATATATAGGTACTAGCATTGCCCGCGGCTCCGCCCGCGTTCAGATGACCAAAAACCAAATTCTTAGGCTTTACATATTACTAAACTCTTACGTTGCAGTTTTTGTATTTTTTCTCAGAAATGAGATATTTACCCGCGGTAAAAAGTATCCTATATGTTGACCCGGATAACCAGCTATCACCATACCAAATTTCATCAAAATTCCTCTAGTGGTTTTTCCGTGATGCGGTAACAAACAGACAGACCGACAAAAATTCTAAATAGATTCGGCCTCTGCATCGATAATAGTGTCTATTTCAATAAGATTTTGCAAAAAATATTTAATGTACAGATTTGGTTTAGTTAGAATTTTATTATATGTATAGATTATGGTTTTAAAAGATTCTCTAAGTAAAAGAAAATGAAATATTGCGCTCGTGAGTCTGCGTAAAGTGTCTAGACTCTAGAAGAGTTAAGTGTATGAAAACTGCACTGGCGTCTAATGAAGAGTTCTTATTTAGAACGGGAGCCCAATATTATTTTATTTTTTTAACGTTGGGAAATTCAATGCAAGGCACGAAGTGTGGGACTCACCGATAAAGCCAGTACTACCTACCCACTAAAACCCAACGGAATCTACCCCGTCTTAATGGGGCGTCGCAGGATCGCTGCATTCACCCGACGGCATGTCTGCCGAAGCAGACCAGTTCTTTTAAAACCATGGGGTTTAAGATGTCAAAAGTTTAACCATGGGGTTGCTCCACAGTCCACTCTGCTATCAGAGAAGTACCAGGAGCAAGCCGCATGGTACACCACCCACCGAAGTGAGCCACCTCCCTGTGCGTTTCTTGGCTTCGCGCCCGGCTGGATCGCCGGGCACTACTGAGCCCCCCCACCACGACAAGGTGAACGCACGTTGGAGGGGAGCCCATTACTATTTGCTTTATCAGCTGTTGTAGTTATACAAGTTTCCTCAAATAATATGGAGATGTATTTTTGTGAAGGTTTTAAGATTTTAGATTTGTGACGGTCATATGACAAATAGTACATAATTGCCCCTACATACATATATGGAGACAACAGTTCACGGTTCCATTTCCGCTTGCACAATCACACTCATAGATTTGATACCCCTATAACTATTTATTAGATGCTATAGATAGGTTTGTTTTTATTTGTTTGGTTTTTACTCAAAATAGCAATTATAATTTCATAAATAATTATCTAAATATTTTTTATATTTTATAGTTATTTCCGGGTAACTTTATCATTTTTATTCATATCTTATTTATCGTCCTTTCTTTAAAAGATATCTAATTTTAAACAGGATTTATATATATATATATATATATATATAATATATATATATATATATATATATATATATATATATTATATATATATATTTCTTTAACTTTGTCTATATCTATTCCTTCATGGCAAGCGGGTGCAAGTGCAATTCCCCTCTTTCTCTCTCTCCACCTCTTATCTCCAGGCGCCCATGTATATATATCTATTTTATGATTGTTTCTGTTAAAATACACTTATTTACATGGATATTTTATAACTATGTTCCACCGATCCGATTCTTCTGTAATTTTTGTATATAATAGCTATTTTGTATATACTAACAAATGACCAAATTATTTTTCTGGTAGGTGTCACTTCGGGGGTTGGTATAAAAATTTACCCCGAAAAATAAAATTCTCGTTTTCTATAGTTCTAATTTATGTATAATCTAATTTAAATACCAAGCAAATTTAATTAGGTATTTCAAGTAAAATTCTTAGAATATCCAGGGCGAATTTAATTTTCTTATTTGCCTGTTACATTCATGTCTCTGCCTAACTGTTAGTTTAAAATCAAATATACTTGATCGTGGGCATGTAAACTGGTGCAGCAAACGGTGTCTCAAACAATAACGGCAGTAGGCCCGACTGCTTCTACTTATTTTTTGAATAAGAATAGTATTGCAAGTGCTTTATGATTAATGCGTTTCACTTCAATAGTAAAAATTACATTTTTTTGTAAGTTATATATTCATATGAGTGTTCTGTGTAATTTAATGAATTTAGTAACTTTGTTGTTTTCAATGAAGTCCATAATTATGGCTTTACACGATTACAAAATCAAGCTTTTTAAGTAAAGGAATATGAATGTTATTTAAAAAATATGTAGGTATATATATATATATATATAAATATATATATATATATATATATTGGGTGTGTGAATATGACTCCGCCCCTTTTTGTCAAAATAAAACACATTTGTTCGCTTACAAAATTAAAAAAAAAAATTATTGAAAGTATGCTCCATCTGCAGCTACAACCTTCGCCCATCGTTCAGGTAGTTTTCGTATTCCTTGCTGGAAGAAGTCCTGGTCTTTTGAGCTTATCCAGTTGTCAATCCAAATTTTGATACTTTCACATGAAGTAAACTTTTCTCCAGTAAGGTCTGTCTGCATCGTCCGGAATAGGTGGTAATCCGAAGGAGCTATGTCTGGTGAATATGGCGGGTGGGGTAACACTTCCCAGTCCTGTCCCTCTAAATATCTTTTTACGACTTCTGCGGTATGCGGTTTGGCATTGTCATGCTGAAGAATTAATTTGTTATGTCTATTCACCCATTCTGGTCGTTTTTCTTCTATGGCTCGCTTCAAACGCATTAGTTGTCGTCGGTAAACTTCTCCATTAATAGTTTCAGAGGGTTTGAGCAACTCATAATATACAATACCTTTCTGATCCCACCAAATACAGAGCATGACCTTGGCACAGTGAATATTTATTTTTGGCTGTGATGGGCCTGGTTCGCCTGGTTTCACCCAAGCTTTTTTGCGTTTAGGATTTTCGTAGTGTATCCATTTTTCGTCTCCTGTGACTATCCGATGCAAAAATCCTTTTCTTTGCTGTCTTTGAAGCAGCATTTGACAAATGGTTTTCCGACGTTCCATGTCTCTTTCTTTTAAATCATGTGGAACCCAGTAACCGGCTTTTTGAATCATTCCCATCATTTGTAAACGCTTTGCAACAGTTGAACGATCAACATTTAATGCTGCAGCTAATTCTGATTGAGTTTGGCAAGAATCTTCCGCCAATAATGCTTCCAATTCAGCATCTTCAAATTTTTTTGGTGGTTTTCCATGTTCTTTATCCTCAGTACTAAAATCGTTATTTTGAAATCGTCGAAACCATTCCTTGCAAGTTGTATTAGACGGAGCATGCTCACCATAAATCTCCACAAGCAAACGATAAGTTTCCGCTGCAGTTTTCTTCGCAATAAAATAATGTAATAACACTTCCCGCAAATGACGTTTATTTGGAATAAAAACCGACATTTTCGAAAAGGTGAAAACAATTGTTGCTTACACTTCAACCAAATATCATAAAATGCGTTAGATAGCTGACATTCAGTACTATCGAATACAAGTATGGTCATTTATTAGTACACGTAAACAATACTAAAAACGACATCTGTTGAGAAAGGGCGGAGTCATATTCACACACCCAATATATATATATATATATATATATATATATATATATATATATATATATATATATATATATATATAAAATGCTATAAACATATTTCACATTTTTTATAATTCATTAATATTTGCAATAATAATCTATACATATAATAAAATTGATCTAAGCCGAATCTGTACATAAAATATATTTTGGAAAATCTTATTGAAATAAACATTATTATCGATACAGAGGCCGAATCTATAGTTTTTAGAATTTTTGTCTGTCTGTCTGTTACCGTATCACAGAAAAACCACAGGAAGGATTTTGATGAAATTTGGTATGACGATAGTTGGTTATCCGGGTCAAAATATAGGATACTTTTTACCGCGAGAAAATATCTCATTTCTGAGAAAAAATACAAAAACTGCAATGTATAAGTATACTAATATGAAAAACCTAAGAATTTGGTTTTTGGCCATCTGAACGCGGGCGGAGCCGCGGTCAATGCTAGTAATATGATAATGATTTATATATTGTAAGTTTTATTTGAAAAACATCGCAATTGAGAAAGTGTAATTAGGTACTTGTATTGCCTATGATGTGAGTACTAATTTTTATTTTTGATTGTGCAGCACGATATGATACATAATGCAGGGATTCATCTTAATAAAGCTGTAACATTAATTAGAACACGAACTTCCTAATCATGAGAAAAATCACATCGCATTATAATACTTTATCTAAAGGTCTTTGTAATTTACCTAATGCATCTTTTTTTTTTATTTATTGCAATCATATAGATATCTTACTTAGTTCTATAACTAAGTAATATACATCATTTATATAGGAATTTATATTTATTCTTCAAGAATCCATACATATATGTACAATACGAGTATATGTAATTAATTAATCTTCTGAAATTCAATATTTTTACTTTAAAATAAATAATAATAATAATAAATATTGTTCAACTAGCCACTTACTTTCGCTCAGGGGCCTCCCTGGGTGCCCTTTGTATTTCCAATATTACCACCAACCTAATCTCGTTTTGTTTGGGTGCGTCTCTTGGTACCTAAGTTTAAATAGATAAAATATTTTTTGTCAGTTTATCTTAGGAGATACACATCTTTTTAAGACCTAAAATTTTCCGGCAGATACAATGTTTTTTTTTTGTATATCTTAAGGTTTAACCAGCGTAAGCCACGTGGAAGAGAGTTTTTTTGACAAAACACTGTCACAGTTCAGCCATTTTGTACAAATGATTTACGATCTTTTACACAAAACTCTCTATTAGTGAAAACCGTATCAAAATCCGTTGCGTGCGAGAGAAGTTGTATGGAACACGAACTTATTTTTGCGGTCGGTAAAACGTGTATTGTGAAAATGTAAACATTTTATTTTATTGTAAATCTGCTTAGTAATCTATACTTAACTGGCATGCTTTGAAGGTGTTAACAAGAAATTGAATGAATATTAACCTATTAAAATACGTAAAATAAAACAATATTTGGCGGTACGGAACCCTCGATATGCGAATAATACTCACACTTATCCGATTTTTCATGATCAGAAAGCCCGATTTTTATTGATGAAAATTTTTTACAAATATTTTCATTTGAAAATTGTTCTGGGCAACAATATATATATATATATATATATATATATATATATATATATATATATATATATTATATATATATATATATATATATATATATATATATAGACGGAAAAAATATTTTCTTGGTAGTTTGAATGCGCGTGAGCCCGGAGGCAACGCTAGTAATTTTAATAAAATCATAGAGAAGTCATGTCTCTACATTAAAATATTGAATGTTTTTCTATGCGAATAATGTAGCAGCAGAACTGTAAAACTGAAAGTCACATTCTATTGTACTGAAATTTTTATACATTTCCGACGTTTCCGGTAAATTATCCAAAAAAATTCTTTCATACAAACCTTGTCCTGTCAATTACGAACATAACGAAAAAGAAATCAGCCAAATCGATTATGCCGTACTCAAGTGATGCTTTCTCACACTGCATATGGCTATTGATAAGTTTTATATAAAATTGAAGAGTGCGCGTCGATTTGGTAGTTATTTGCTAATACTTTCTTTGATTTATGCGAACATTTGACATTTTGAATAAAACTTCTTTGCGGGTTTTTTCGCGGTTTATTACAACAGAGTAGCGTAAACAGTAACAGAGTAGTGTATGTGTTACTTCAGGTCGCGGTCTATATATGTACCTACTAAATTTTATCAAAATCTGTATTTCTTTTGATCTCTTTCAACGTAAAGAAGTTACAAGCAAACACAGGCGAACAAACGTTAACATTTATAACATTAAAAGGAAGGAAGAAGTTATAGTAAAAGTTTCAAGTTATATTCTATTTGAGCTTTTGATTTTTTTAGAGGAAATTTATGCGTTTAAAAGCAGACATCAGAAATCCATACTAAGTGAAAAAGGAAAGTTGTACAAATTTTGATGAAGTTTTTCAAAGACGTAGATTGCATCATGGGTTTGGGCTACACGTTACTATTACTACGCACAAAAGGGCAGGTTTAGCCGCGGGAGCGTAGATTTCAATTGTCGTATGAATGGTAAACATCAAAATTTGAAGAGGACATTTCTCACTTCTCACTAAATCTCCTTATAGAGTGTAGAGGCGTCGTCGCCGGCCGCTGACGGCTAAACCGTCAGTGTTCAGAAAGCGCTCATACAGCTGCACGCGTTCTAGCTCCGCGCATTTCAACCATCACACGTGTATATCGAGATAAAATAATTCTAAATAGTTACCTATTTTAGTTTATATAAATGGTGAGACATATGTTGGAATAATTTTAATTTATGTAAAGGGTTTTTACGAGAATTATCAAAATAAATTAGTGTAAATTAACTTAATATTCTTTTTTTTTAAATTATTGAAATAGATTTTTTTATTATTGCCGTAAAGTTAAGGTATACGTAATATATTAGACAGTTTTTCAATATTTTATTTATGTTATGAATCATAATTTGGATAATTCATAATTTGGAGAAAATGGTTTTTACATAATAATTATTCTAAATCGAGTATCTCATATAAAATAGCGCTTCGACAAGAATTTTTTGAAAAGAAATAAAATTTCTTCGTACGAAGCCGAATGCGAATAAGATACGGAGTGTGAAATATTTGTTATTAAATGTATGTGCTGGGCACGGGTCTCCCTTCAGTACGAGTAGAATCAGGCCATAGTCCACCACGCTGGCCGAGTGCGGGTTGGCGGACTTCATTTTTATTAAATAATTTAATTTAATTTTAACATAAACAAACGCACGGCTTAATAATTACTTACACCTTACTTGCAAAGTGACACGATCAAACCTTAAATTTTATTCGTTTTACTTTACTATTTGAAATATTATTTAACGGCATGTTCTCTGCTGGAGATTTTTCAATAAAATTAAATGAAATTGACTTGAATGAAGAGGTAAAAAGATATCTACCGGTAACCTTTTGTAGACCGTTTTTCATGCTTTTTCTTCGTATTAGTTGGATAAGTTTTTGATTCTGTCACGAACTTATAAATCGGTGAATAGTTTTTTGTAGTGTCAATAAGACCTGTATTAAGCATTTAAGAAGTTTTTAAATAATTTATAAAACAGCAAAAGCCTGCTAATTCTCGCCTCGAAAAATAAAATAATAATGAAATTATAAATTATTAAAAAACACAGATTTATAAAAAAAATGATACTTAGCTCGATACTAGCTACATACATGCCTATATCTTGTTTATAATTATTTGTTTCAGATTTTTCTAAATTTTATAATGTTTTTGATTGTTATAGATTATGTGCTTTAATTAAATATCAAAGCTTACCGAATCCTAATTACTTTTGCCGAATTGTAAAAATATACATTTAAATTGAGGAAATAATTTTATACATAATGTAGATAACATCTTATGATAAACTTAACATTTTAGTTTCACTGTAGTCTCTTTCTTATTTATCGTATAACGAGTTCAAGTTAATTTATAGAGGGGATTTAAAACGAAAGGAGAGAAATTTTGGTTATAAATTAATACCACAAAGAGAGTGTAGTAATATCTTGTATTTTAGGACCAACAAATTCAACGGACTGCGTAAAATATCGAAACACTTCATTAATATGTTTAATGAATAATGCAGACAATTGTGGCTGTTTGATTGTGCAATACAAACATACAAACCGACGAAGGTGTACAAACGTATTAAGTGATACAGTGACTTGAGTTCTGGAGTTCGCTCGGAATCAACACAAGTGAAAGTTCCTTATAATTTCTTCTGTGGGACAGTTGACAAAAGTGAAAAGACTAAGACAATGGACCATCTCTTTCGACAACGTAGGATTAGCGTGCCTAAACGGTAAGTAAGCATTATTTCAATTTTCCAGCATTTGCAATGTAATGGTACAAAAACTTCGACCAAACTACATATGTATGTTGTCGGCATGTGAAATTTCATTCGTGATATTTAGTTTCTTATAGTCTAATCTAGAAAAACTTTTGTTTATGACGATACAAAAGATTTTTCAACTTGTCTTAAAAAAATAGTTATAAAAATAGCCATGGTCTCAGGTACTGCCCGATTTGGAGCAAATCGCATGACCTGTACGAAATCAATTGTTCACGGTGTAGAAATAGATACCATTTCTACAATTTTTTGATATTTTAATTTAAATAGAATCCCAAATAAGAAAGGTTTTACCTTTCAACCATTCAAACATAACGTCATTTAAATTACTTACTTATAAGTTAAATCTGTTTTAGTAAAGAGACCTATTTTATACATTTTAGTTAATATTTTTTCTCAATACGTATTTTAATAAACATAGTCTTTAAAAGTACCTATGTAGAATATTTATGTTTAACAGTCACAATATAAACGACTTCATTTGATATTTTAGTAATAATTCATAACGGCAAGCTATCTGTCGATGTAATTATTTTTAAGTACTAATATAATAAATGCCAAATTGCGTTTCTTAGTTTGGACGTATTTTACGCAGCAACGGAGCAATAAATTAAGATTTTATGCATAGAGGTGTCTTTGCGAGCTGCAGATATTGATATATCTAATATTAATACATTATACCTTTTAAAGTAATGGGACAAATTAAGGTATGAATGTTTAAAATGAACATGAACTGCCCTTTGATCCCTCTATCGAATCTATGAACTAAAATAACACACTAAAACTAGCTTTTAGATTTAAGCTAGCTTCTATTCAATAGTAATCTAAAATATCCATTAAATCTGTGCAGGTGTTTTGTTACTGAAATTTCTTAAAGTTGAAAAAACTGCCCCCAGGCAACATCAGAATCCAATTACGCAAACAAAAAGCTTTTTACAGCAACTCTTACGTTCTATATACTCGTAAACATTCGACTTATTTCTACCTAACAGGTATAAAGTGTATTCTTCTCATAGATTTATCGATGTTATCGTTTAAGGTACTAAATGGGAAGTTGATTAACACACTTTTATAGTACATTATCTACATTACTTCATCTAATTTCCATAAACCTAATGGTATGTCCTACCTAAGCTGTCTGTTTTATTAAATTTTATAGAATAAAAAGAAAAAAATATTAGTACTCTATTATTTAATATCTCTATTGTTTAATATAATTAAAGTATTAATTGGATGCGAGTTTGTTACTATAAAAATCTGCCAAATTATAATTTGATCGGTTTTATTATATTCTCGTCCACCTACACGTGCAGTAAATATTTGATAAAACTTTACGGACCTCTTATTATAATATATACTATGTAGCAACTCACCCTCTATTCGTCCGGGTTCGTGCCTAGGTACGTTTTAATTTTTTTGAGCGGAACCCTAATTCTTTTTCTAAAATAAAAGTAGCCTATGTTACTTCCTATAACATCAGCTATCTTCCAGTAAAGGTCCCGTCAAAATCAGTCCAGCTATTTCAGAGATTATCCGGAACAAACAGACAGACAAAAATTAAAAAAAAGTTTATCTTATAAGTACCGTATATAATTTCATATGCATTTAGTAAAACGCTGTTTTTGACATTACAAACAGACACTTCAATTTTATTTATCTGTATAGATTGTCATATAAAAATATTTTCTAATATTTATATTAAAAAAACAAATTCTGTTCACAAGCAGTACATGCTGGTAGTATAAACTAGTATTAGAAGTAGTAATAAAGATTTGATAAACCAGTGACCAGTCGGCTGTTGTACATTAAAATTTTCATTTTGTTGTTTTTGTAGGTGACTCGTGCAAGAGTGCATTATTGTGCACTGATTCATAGTTCCAAATTTGTAAATTGGATGCGACAAATGAAATTTACTAAACGAACAGCATACATTTCCTTAAAGGTGAACGACACGGTAGTGGCGGACGATATTTTTTGCGACAGAATTCATAACTAGCATTGTAGTCGACAATGAGCGTCCCAGCAAGAACTTCACATATGCTATGTTTTGCTATCTATTATGTGTGAATCTATTTGTTTAGAATCTAACATCTTTTAATTATGAATTTCAATGTCCAATGGTACAAAAAGTTATTCATTTCTCTAGATATCTCTATATAATTTAGTAATAGAAAATGCTGCTCATTACATCTATAATAACATTACTCAGTAAAGAGAAAATGAAGTTTCAAAAAAACTATAACATCCAAATAATAAATACATTATAAAAGTATAGAATAAGTATGACATTGTACATAAATAGAATTAAAAAAAAAATAGATAGAAAAATAAATAAGCTCCTCGTTACAAAAGGCATATTTAAGTTACTAGTTTAGCGTCCATGTTTTCCGCCTTTGTTGCGTCCTCATAAATTTCGATAAACCCGACCACGCAGGGACAAGGGAGGAATAAGCTTTGTTGCAATGGAACCATGTACAGTAATTTATTACTTGGAGACACGCCAATGCATTTTATTAGCTGTTTCGAAACATTACTTTCTATTCATATCTCATTACGATCAAACGATTCATAATACATCTTAACTTTTGAATGTAACGTGGTGCACGAAAGAAGCATCTCCGAGCGATTTTATACGACCTACACGCCCGGCGCACTCTGGGCAATCAGAATTTTATTAACGCTAATTGGCTAATTCTTTCACATGTAATGGTGTAACGATGGTAATCCAAGACTCATTCATAAAACCTTCATTGTGCATAGTCTCGATTAACATTAAAGGGTTCTCAGAAAACAAATCAGAAATTCTTTCGAATTTAGACAGAAAAATACATTGCGATGTTCTTTGCGTCCAAGAAACTTATCGAGTGAAACCCAAAGTCAGCCACACATACCTGGACTAAAGCTTATCACCGAGATCTGTCATCCGAAGCCAAAATGGCACCGAACTTATCACCATCCATGCTGGCATTTGTACGATCATATCAATCTACAAACCTCCTGGGGCATATGTGGACTTGTTCCACAAGCGATGATGCACTTACTTGCATGCCCTGCTTGCCCTGCAACTCACAGGAGCTTGTGGATGCCACTGATAAAGTGATAATGGTGGCTAAGTTTTGGGCTGGCTCAATTTAAAACTTGCTGTCGATACGAGAAGGAGAAGAATAAAATGAAATCAAAATATCTTGAATCGCTTGTTCTTACAAAAACGGTTTTCGATTTGATAAATATCTACAAACAATCAGCATAGCATATGTTTGTATGATTAAAATGTAATCAAGGCCTCATTTTCTTGTATGTCGCAGAACTGAAAAACCGTTTCCGAGTGTGGGAAATGTAAACTTATTATCTCATTTACGTCGATGTATTCAGTATGATTGTAATAATTACTAACATGGATTTAACTTTCTCTGTATCATTTTTTTCATATTGATTCCGCTGCGTTACATTTACCGACCAAAACAAAAGTTTAGTTAACTTTAAAGATTCTAACAATTTACGAGTTACAATAGCACGAGTTCATTATATGACTTCTCTAAGCTTTGTTGAAACAATTAATCATTTAATCGTTACGTAAGTCGGTAATATAAACAAGGTTTGATATTTAATTTTGTTCTGAAAACAATTGTTGCTGATACAATCTTTAATTACATTTTCAACAAGTTTATAAACATATTTATTTGATGGGAAACGAATTTAATGAAAATGAAATACTTAATTACTTGTATGGTTCAGTCTACTACTACTATACAGCATTAATTTCATTTTTTTCTCTCTAGGAATAAATCAGATATTTTAACAAGTTTTTATATGTAATTAATATTAATAAAATTGTGAAACTGGACATAAAAATGTGCAAGTTATGGTTGCCTTAAAATGGTTGTGCATAATTGTGTTCTATTGATTTAATTTTAATGAACTTATATATAAAATCTAACAACCACTAGCAAACCTTATTAAACAAATCATTCAAATGCTCATCTAACATTTACAAAGACTTTAGAATTTGATGTGCCAGTCACTTTTCACTTTTCAACATTCATAATTTCATAACTCTACGCAGTTAATTACGCATTATAAATTATGTAAAATTACGTAGGTACGTGTTTTAGTTTAATGTATATGTACTGTTGGATTTGTACCAATGTAGCAATGTCATACAGGTGGTAGAAATGCACCAAATAATTAGTATGCTCGAGTTAGTACATACGTAGAGTTTATTTCTTGTAAGCTCGTGATCGCGACTTCAGTCACGGATTGCTTTGGTTCATCGTGTACGTTGTATTTTAACCTAATTAGTATAGCGGAGAGGTATGCCATGAACTTAGTAAAATTTCTTGATTTTAAGTTATATTTTTGTTCTGAAAATGAAACATATATATACTTTTCTAGCACATATTCGATATTTAATTATTTTATATAATAAAGCTATCTACTTGGATTTCCGGAAATCCGAAAAAAGTTTTTAGGTTTTTAATGTCCAAATTATTCAATCGAAGGATCTCTGTCCGTCTGGAGATCCCCATTTGAGAAACGTTCATTTTTATGATAATTTTAGTTAAGATTGGTCCAGTCATTGGTCTTAGTCCGACTACATTCTCAAAAAAGTACAAAAAAACTGGTATATTACTCTTGAGTAACAGCTCGAAAGTTCCAAATGCTCTATAATATAAGGCACTATTTTAATAGTACCAAATATTCTCGATTGTACGTATGTAAAACAAATATAAGACTCGGTGCGCGAATACGTATATGTATTTGACCAATTTTATAATTTTTATTATCTTTACTCCTGTTATAGACAAAGGAAACATATTAAAACAAGTATATAACCGTAACATGATATGAAATTGCCCTTTTCAAATATTAAAATAATTAAAAATTTAAAAAGCCCCCTAACCAAACGATTACACTGGTACGCGTGAAGCACTTATCGAGTAATCATACGCCAAAATGCCTTACATCATTTTGGGAAAGAGCTGATACT
Organism: Brenthis hecate; assembly: GCA_951806755.1. Lineage (NCBI taxonomy): Eukaryota > Metazoa > Arthropoda > Insecta > Lepidoptera > Nymphalidae > Brenthis > Brenthis hecate. The sequence continues at coordinate 5,694,856 of OX638276.1, read as the reverse complement.
CTTACACTGCTGGACCGATATTAACCAAACATAGCTAGGAACCACCGCAAGAAAACTGGCTTTCAAATGAAAAAAACCCGCATCGAAATCGGTCCATCCGTTTGAGAACTACGATGAAACAGACAGACAGACACACACAGACAGACATCGACGTCAAACTTATAACACCCCTCTTCTTGAGTCGGGGCTTAAAAAGGAATAATATTGATGTTTAAGAATTCAAGCTTGTTTGTGAACATCGACAGTTAGTTCCGTCAGCCATACTTTACTTGTCACCATGCCTTGACCGCGGCGCCACCTCGCAATAATTACATCCCTCGTCACTATCTCACCTCACCATTGCAGTTAACTGTGTATTGGAAAATAGTTTTTATAATCATAATCATCAGCTATAACCACTTTATTTCTAATAAACATTATCCAATGTTCCCATATTGAATGAACGGAATATTGACACGCAAACATGTGGTCTTAATTGTATAGTGATATATAAGCATTATTAGCAGCTTGCCTTGGTTACTTTTTAAATTAGATGTCGCTCGAAAAAAAATCCCCATTTATTCTTTCATCCAAAAGGGGTTGAATTTAGATAAAGTCCATCAAAATAAGTCCATAATAATTGAAATAATGTAATAAAAAAGTTGTAATAATTTATCCAAAGACAATCATTTTAAATATATAGCGAAAAACTATTATGTTCTATAAAAAAATTTATCGGTTAACTTTGGCATTACGTCTAAAAAACGTTAACGTAAAAAAGACCAAAGTTTGATGTCAAACAAGTAGTATTAATTGTGGTTTTTTTTCTCTCATAAATATATATCTTTATCAGGCACAGTCTACTTTTAGAATATGTAAAGAAATCATCAAATCGAATGACATAATTTTTTTCGTTATTCGGGGGCGGAAATGAGATCTTATCGATACCCTTCCTTTACATTTTTAACCCCCGACGCAAAAACGACGGTGTGTCATAAGTTTGACGTGACTGTGTGTGTGTCTGTGTGTGGCATCGTAGCTCCCGAACGGATGAACCGATTTTGATTTTGTTTTTTTTGTTTGAAATTCGAATTAGTCGGGAGTGTCGTTAGCTATGTTTGATGAAAACCGGTGCAAGATGGCCGCCGCCACAAAATGGCGAATTTCATATTTTCTCACAACTCCCTCAATATGAGTATCAAATGAAAGGACTTGACTAGTAGAATACACTATGATAATTTCAAATCCAAGATGTCCGCTACCACAAAATGGCGAATTATATGTCGGGGTTTTAATTTAATTTAGTTATTAATTTTGTAATAATAATAATAACAATTTCAATTTTTTTTCCAATGTCTATCTACATTGGAAAAAAATTGAAATATGCAGCTTTTTTATTATATATATATATATATATATATATATATATATATATATATATATATATATATATATATATATATATATATATGCTTAGTGTGTAATAATAATTAATTTTATACTAAACGTAAAAATAAGTTAATAATATGTTGAGGCCTTAATTACCGTTAGATTTCGATTATTTTTAAAGACATTTGACGTTTAAGAAGACTTCTAATCAGTAGGATGCAGAATAGTTGTAGAAAGCACGAAAAGGCGTTAGCGCATTGTATGCAATTATGTACTCGTAAGATAAACTTTAATCACTGTAATCCTTGATCTTGAGTCGTTGGTTCACAAATTGTTTTAACTGTTTATTGCTTAGGAATCGTGAATTAAATTACACTTAAAGTGTAGGTGTATAACCAGTTCTAATTGTGGCTAATTTTAATTGATAATAAATAATAATAATAAAAATTAAAGTAAAATAATTATCAATGCATGTATATCTATTTAAATTATAATAAAACTCATTTTCTTGAAACCTGGATAGTGGTGTTAACCTAAATGAAGCGAAACTTGAAGCAAAAAGACGGAGGTATTCTAATTTATCTCAACGCGAAGAAAGTTGGCCGTCCGATTTCTATCAAGACAATTTAACTTTCTACGTGTATTCGCATCAGTTCGCGTTAATGACGTACTACACAGTCCGAATATTGGGGATGCAATGTGCGTTGACCTCTCATGTGGCACCCACGAATCTCAGTTTCATGTTGTATTGTATTTACTGGGTTTATAGAGATGGAGATAAAGCCAATATTATTATTTTTAGTGTTCCGTACCGTTGGGGTACGGATATTAGAACACGATTCTATTAATAAGCCCAAGTGGTCTGTGTATCCATTCCTTCATCCATACCTTTCTCTCGTATATTTGCAGAGCTGGAGGTATGTAGATGTTGTAATCAATAAAGAGTAAAACCATATGTATAATGTTTTACTTTCAAATAATAAAAAAACTTAAAAATAATATAAAAAATAAAATGTAAAAAAATAACTAAGCGGGGGATTTCATTTAGAATAAATACCTAATCAGATATTTTCGAAGTCGGTGCTAGCCGATGCAAAGCAAATCTAATGTATTTCGATAGTAGTAGTCGGTTTATATATTTTTTAAAGTTTTTATTTTTCAATTTTAGTGTAGACGTAATAAACAGGTAATTTGTAAAAAGAAAGTTTTTTCATAACATATTCGATTAAACAATTTATTTAAAAAAATAATTTATTGTTAATTTTTTAAAAAAACCGCTCGACCGATTTTAATAAAATTAAATGGGACCACCTGGGAAGTATACCCTTTAAAAAATCCAAATCGGCTCAGGCGTCTTCGAGTAATCGGTGAACATACATAAAAAAAAGATTCCGACGAATTAAGAACCTCCTCCTTTTTGGAAGTCGGTTAAAAAAATAAACAATTAAGGAGGATGTTTTTTTAAAGCCTGGAACTAGTGTAATGCAAAATATTCTGGTATTGTGGAGACACGAACGAAATTGTGTGGTACACTTCAAAATTACCAATATATAATGAAATTAAATTAATATGGACACATGGTCGGTTTACAGGAGCAACATAAATTTCGTTTTTTATCTATGTTAAAGCAATATGCGTTGTGCGATAGATCGCCATAACTCTCTTTGACCAGACTAGGGAAGACATTAAGCTTATATACATATTACATATATACATATATTTATATTACATATATACATAATATGTGAACTTTGGCGTTACAAACTTAATTACAGAAATAGCGCAATAATCGTTAACAGTATTTTTAAATCTCTATTAGTTTTCTTGGCGCATCTTTTATTCAACTTCTTTGCTTAGTTGTCTTTTTCGATAGCAATAAGCAAACATTTATATAGGTATTTACGTAGTTATTTATAATTTAAATTTTAATAAAAAATATTCTATAAGTTAATATATTTATGAGACTATAGCAAAATGATGTCTTAATACTATAACTGAAACAATGTCACTGGGTTTAAATCCCTCTATCATAAATTAACGTGACCTTTAACGGAGTAATTGTAAATTTAAATCCATCAAAACAAAGCTTATTGTATAGAAAGTGGCGCGTGTAACTCGGTGAAGCTATCGATACAGCCATGGTGTCAGAACTGGGCTAGGAATCGATTTTCCGCGAAAGCGAGTTATCTATCGGTAACGGGATCTTTTATTGAATTGAAAATAAATTTGGATGCTTTGTTCGTTTTGAGATTAGTGGTCAAAGCATGGAAATTATGAACAAAGATTTGATTTATTTATCGCTTGTTACACGTAGTAACTACAGTTGGTTCTAGTTTTGTTTTGCTTCTCTTTTGTATTGTTGTATTTTTGTATACAAAAATTCAATAGATTTCCTATCTATTGAATTTTTATATCGCAAGTAAATATTTTTTTTTGTATATTTTGTGCACACTGGACTAGTGAGCATTGTTCTTGTCTTTTTCCGGCATGCGTCATTACGCATTTTATTCATTAATAATATTACAATCACATTACTATTTTTTGGATACAAATTTGACTTTTTTCATTTTGGCTGCAACACCAATATGGCAATATATATTGTAAATAATAAATATGAGCTGTTTTGGTCACACAACCTACCGGATATTAGAATTATAGTTACACAATAGGCAACAAATATTAATGTAAATGCAAAAGATATCCATATAAAGAATCCACATACAGATATTTTGTCTAGACAGCCGACAGATCAATTCGTCTAGTAGGTTATATTTACCACATATCAAGATAACTATAAAATAATAGGATGCTACAGAAACTACAAAGAAATGGATTGGATTCAGCCACGTACATGATATCAAAATGTCAGTGCAAATCCTATCTAAGCAATAAACTACGTTTGCAAAATGGACATTCTAAAGACATTATAATGAATGCAACTATTCGGAAAAATTAAATAAATATTTTGTTTAATGTTTAAAATATTAATAATAGTAATTAGAAATTTATCACAAAATTAAGATATTATTTTACATAGCACATTGCGAAGGATGTAGGTATATTTCATAAAGGGCGGTGGCAGTTTAAAAATCACAATATTTCCCGAAAATTTTGATGAACAATGTACGTACATAAGTATACAATTTGATTTTGATTCGTCAATTACACAATGTTACTTATACGATGACTTTTTAATATTATTCTAATGTTATATATTATAAGCATATTACATAATTTTTGCGCACTAAATTTTTTTACAGGATTTCTCATAGTAAAAGCACTTGTAAGATGATCATTGCAACGTCCGGAGATAAGCTCCTGTAGGCGCTAATCAGAGCGTAAGTACGAGTTGACTTGCTTAGACGTTAATTTGTTAAGTTAGCGGTCATTAGCAAACTACTTTGTAATGTGACCGTATTTTAGCACAACAATTACGGTACTAAAGAATGTTTGTGAAATACTTAGAATAATTTTGTATAGTAAAATTAATTTGAATATTTTATATATAAGAAAAAGATTGAATGCAACAAGTGTTAGTTATAACGGATTGCTGGGTCGCATATGAGATTGGACCGATACATTCCTTCACGTACTTTACGTTTTAAACCGTCTTTCTAACCGTCTAAAAAAACTCTATCGTTCAACCTTATCTGATAATAGAGTTATAGATGTTATATAAATTAAAATTTGTTTGTATTCACTGCTTTACAATAAACTAATTTAGTACCATTTTTTTGAAACGCGTTGAACTCTTTTGTTTGACATAAATAAATAATTTGATAAATAGCAATGTTTATGTACGTAAATTTACTGGTTTTTAAAATAACAAATAATACAAAATCTTAATAAGATATAAAATATTAAATCTTGAGTAATTCATGAATCAATCTGACCGAGATACATGGAGCCTATGAAGCACTATTTGTATTTTTCAATCTCTATTCAGGGAAACTCTTTGTTTATTATAATATAAAGTTCGTTTTTACTAAAATGCAAGCTCAGCTGAGAAAAGATGGCTATAATTACATTTTTATATTTAAAATACTAAATAATTTTGCATTTAGTCATATTACAGCTTTCTGATAAGTTGTTTTTCATATTAAGTTTTTTTTAACGGCCCTTAAATTTATTAGAAGTAACTGACACAATACACGCATATCATGGTATTTTTATTTTCAATACTTGAATACGTGATGGAATACATTAAGCACTCGCCTGGATTTGAAACTGTGACCTCATTGTATAATGACACGTACCTACCTTTATTATTAGGAATCAAACACTGTAAAACATTTGACCGCTTTACTTTAACTATAAGAAAGTGATAGCGCATTCATGATCATTTTATTTGCATTTTGATTATTTGCATTGGCGTTTATGAATGCTCTCAGAAAATAATTTAGAAATTTATTTCAGTGACATTGATGTATTTTAAAGAGATGATGTTCATGTTTTAATATTTAATTTAGGAATGGAATATTAAAAAATGCTTAACCCACAATCGGCGCAGAAATGCGGATAAAGTGTATCTACGATCTACGATCTCGTACATACAGTAAATAGATAAATTTTTACTTTATCTTTACTATTACAAATAAATTAATTTTAATAAAATTTCATTACTTCTTATGAGAAACACAGTGAAATAATCATAAAAATGATCGTTTCTATGTAAGCCATTAGGCTAATGAACTGCTACTCTGTAGCATAAAGGGGGACCGGACTAGCAAATGAAAATTTGCACTCATTTGCATCATTGTTCTTTCACATATTATCTATACATATAATAAAACTGTAGAGGTCGAATGTCTGTACATAGAAAAAATCCGCAGATCTCGTGTCTGCTACGACCTTAGAGTACATTGAAAATGAATCTGCCAAATGGACTGAATCAAATTTTTAACATATTAATTACTAGCAGAACAACCGATTTTGCCCGCGTTCAGTCTACAAAAAAGTATTAGGATGCATAAAGATATTATCTATACTAGTATACATAAAATAAAACTGTAGAGGTCGAACGTCTGTACCTAGAAAAAATATGCTCAAAACCGAGTCAGGGGATGTAAGAAGAGAAATACAACAAATCCAGATTTTTTTTATTTTTTTTGTTTCTCTGTCTGTTTGTCTCTTTGTACGGGCTAATCTCCGAAACTGTTGGACCGATTTAAATGAAATTTTGCTTGGTGGTACATTATATTCCCGATCAAAATTTTAGATACTTTTGATCTCGGAAAATTAAAGAGTTCCCGTGGGATAGTTAAAAATCTATAGTAACTTATACAGCTTAGTACACAAAAACCACTGATTGGATTTTAATGTAACTGTATTAAAAATCATTAAAATTACATTACTCGCGAGCTATTTAATACGAAAATAAAACGGAAACTCTACTATGTAAAAGTATATCACAGTGTGGAAACAAAATTGAGGAGAAAAATTTAATGTGAGATCAAGTTACAGTTTCAGAAATAATTTTTATAAATATAAAAGAGCGGTTAAAAGGAAAATACGAATAGTAATGCATAAAAATAGATAAAAAACTAGATAAACTAATTTTCATCGCTTCAAAATTAAATTCTTTACGTGATAATTATCCAAATGAAAGCACACGTAAGTCTCATTTACATTGTGCGTCCAGTAATTTACTCGTTAACTCAGTAAGTGTAATTCACATGAAAATTTTATGAGATGTAACCTAGAACTTGAGATTTCTAATCTGGCAGTTAACTCTAACAACTGCGTATTATATGTAAATAATTTGAAGCTATATGGAAATAGCAATCAGCACCACTTATTTTATGATTCAATAATAAAGCATCTCGGCAGCATTTACGGAAGAAATACTGTATAAAATAATATTATTTCAATTCAATTTTCTTGTTATTAGCTTTAAGTGTGCCAGTTGTGATTTTATCGTTGAGTATCTGCTATTCATTATATCTGCGCTTATATTATCTTATATTATCGATATCTTTTATAATATTAAAAACATAGCATTATGAATAAAATAACTTTCTAGCTAATTTAGTAGGAGAAAACATGCGATTAACGTAAATGTGCAACCTCGATGCTAAAAAGACAAAATAAAAAATAACTTACATTATTTTAAAGGTTAAACCTTAGTTGTGTATACATATACTAGCAGAACCCGCGGCTTCGCTCGCTCTAAAATTATGAAAAAACTTTTACAAGGTAGATTTCATACAAACTTTCATCCCCTATGTTACCCCCTCATGGAATAAATTTCGAAAAATTCTAAAATAAGTATTAATTTAATTGTATTGAAGAGCATTAATACCAAGTTTTAAGTCAATCTGATTATAAATATATTTTTGGGTTGTATTATAACGTGTTTTCCCGTGGGAAGATCATCTCCCGCCGTAAAAAGTAGCCTATGTCACTCTCCAGTCCTCCAACTATCTTTACACAAAAAATCACGTCAATTTATAACTCCGTTTTGACGTGAAAGAAGGACAAACAAACACACTTTCACATATATAATATTAATATGGATAAAACACACAATCTTAAAGTAATAAAAATAAATTTCATATAAACTGGACATGAAGCTTTCAATATAACATAAAAACTTTTATATAGTCCATATAAAGGCAGAGAAAGCACACAAGACTACGAATAATACAGAATGTTTGTAGATATTTATTATTATCACTGTTATTATCGATGTGTTACTTGTTAGACAGTGTTACACGGTGTAAATGTATTATGTACGTAATATTGACATCTGCATAACATTTATTTGCATAAAAGCTTGTAAGCTTTTAACGTATCAATGGTAAGGTACCTTAATAGATATTATCGCAATAAATATTACTCAGCTGAAATAATTTTAGCATTATTCGCATTGTTACTGTATAAATTATAAATAAACATTTATATATTATTATTATATAAATATTTATAGCTAAGCTATAAACTTCCAATGTAACATATACCCACATTACAATTCAATTCAATTTAATAACCAATACATTAATGCTGTGTTTACACTTAGAAATCTATTAATAGTGTATTTAATTTTCAAGGTTATATGCTTGAATTGAAATATATATATATATATATATATATATATATATATATATATATATATATATATATATATATATATATATATAGTTTTTGATTCAAGTAATCAAACCTATTACACTTGACCCCACCTTTATTTAGAAAGACCGCCACCTATTTGCACACTAAACATCCAAAGTATCTATGTTACCGAGGTAGTCCGAGTTCATCATTCTAAATTACCTTTATTTAGGCCCTAATGGTGCAAGAAAATGTTAATTAATTTGCGAGCAACATGCTTAGTCCTAGAAACATTACTAGCTTAATGCATTGGTGTTAGCGATAAAGTGCTATTACCCATAATTTTAACCATAGAAAAGAAGGAAATAATTATACAGACTATAATGTAATAATTATAAAAACTTAAAAAATCCGACTTCCAGGCACTAAAATGTAAAAAATAACTAAACGGGGGTAGTAATAGACTTCTAATCAGATATTTTCGAAGTCGGCGCCAGCTGATGCAAAGCAAATTTAATGTATTTCGATTCGTAAAATACATATTTACCTATTAGATATTTATATCTTAAAATATTGTAGGCTGGCACCGCCTTCGAAAGTATCTGATTAGGTATCTATTCTAAATGAAAACCCTAATTTAGTTGTTTTTTACATTTTAGTGCCTGGAAGTCGGTTTTTATTAATTTTTCAAAAGTTTTTATTTTTCCATTTTTAGTGTAGACGTAATAAGCAGGTAATTTGTAAGAAAAAGTTTTTTTAATAATATATTGGATGAAATTTATTTAAAAAAAAAAATATTGTAGATTTTTTAAAAACCCGCTCGACCGATTCCGTTAAAAATTTATATAGGACCACCTGGGGAAATATATATACCCTTTGAAACAAAAAAAAATCCAAATCCGTTCATGCGTCTTTGAGTAATCGGTGAACATACATAAAAAAATCCCGACGAATTCAGAACCTCCTCCTTTTTGGAAGTCGGTTAAAAAACGATTATTACATTTTAGCTATGAGAAAAATTACAATTTTTTTTTCTATTGCTACTTTAAAATGACTAAAACTTTTGTAATCTTGTCATGTATATTATAAGTTTTTATTTAAGTTATTTATTGCAATGTTTTGACAGTAATAGTATTTAGCTTCGCGAATCAATGTTACGTGGCAGTGTCATGTCACTGTCAGTGTACAAAAAAAGTAATGGATTCTCACCGGGCTGAGATATTTTCTCACTGCCTGATGACTTCCTAAAAGGTTCTATTGAGTTTTTGCTTCCTCTTGTATAATTTCAAACAGATGTTTAATACTACCGACTTTTTTGTTCAACGATTTTTTTTTTAATTTTTGTTGTAATGTGATAGGTAGGTACTATGTGAGGTTTTATGTGACAATTTTATATTATTTTTAAAATATTACTTTATTGACTTGTATAATTAATTTAATTTAACAATAAAATCCTTCTGTTTAAGACTGTCTTTAAGTGGTATTCAAATATCACCGGCCAATCTCCAACATTACTCGTTCATTCAACGCGACATTGGCGAAATAATTTGTGCTCAACCAACACGCATTGAAGGCATACAATAAAAAACTGGGTTGAATTGCTTTAAAAATATATAAAACGAAATTTAATTCGAAATTAACAATATATTTTTGTTATTACAAAAATAAATATACTGTGTTTAACATTAGTGCATGGTGGAATTACTGCCCATTACTGACTGAGCGCAGAGATGTGATGGGTGGATATTTATCCTAAAAAATAAACAGCCAATCATATTACAAAAGTATACTATAACATACAAGTAGGTATGTATATCTATACTTAATATGATAAACTTGAAAGTGTGTTTGTTTGTTTGTTTTTTCACGTCGAAACGGAGTGACGGATTGGCATGATATTTTGTGTGGAGATAGTTGGAGGGCTGGAGAGTGACATAGGCTACCTTTGACCGCGGAAATTATTTAATTCGCACGGAAAAAACACGTTATAATACAATCAAAAAAATATTTATGATCAGAATTACTTGGTACGAGTAATAATCTTGGTATTATTTGGTATTAATGCTCTTCAATAAAATTAAATAAATACGTGTTTTAGCATTTTTCGAAATTCATCCTATAAGGGGTAAAATAGGGGATGAAAGCTTGTATGAAACTACATTTTTAGTGATTTTTTTGTAGTTTTAGTGCGGGCGAAGCCGAGGGTTCTGCTAGTAATTTATATAGACGAATGAAGCGAGGTTGAGTCGCTAGTATGATATAAAAACTTGTTTTAAAAAAATTTTTTTTAATATTAATTTATACTACACAAGGCATCTTCATTCTGACAGTGTTCGATCAAGATTTATCTCAGCTATGTATATATGTTGTTACATACTACTCATTGTATACAACTACATAGTACATATACTGTTTTACTCTAAGTCGTAAGGACGCAAGTAATATAGAATTAATAATACTTAACAACATATGAAATGATGAACAAAACAGGAAGAACGAGATATTTAATTAGAAACGCCGTTATCTTTTACAAACTCTTAAAATTTGATGCTCGCAAAAAGCTTATAAAGTTAAAGTTATCGTTTACTCAAGCTTTTATCAAATTCATTAAACAAGTTACAAATTCAGTATTTATTTTATATTTGCATTAAAAAACATGTAAAAGTCAAGATTATAATTTAAATATCATTGAAATAGAAAAAATACGTATATGCTTGAAATTACCAGTAGAACTTATAGGTCATCAATAAAAAAAATTGGAGGCATAGTAAATTAATTATATTAATTAAGATAAGAAGATTTCAGCGAGATATCCATGAGACTTCTAATTGACCGTTATTATCAACGATTTGCTTGAGGCTAACTCTGATATAATATCACGTGTAAGTGAGAAAATGATTAAAAACGTTTTTTGCATGGTATACATTAAGAATAGCTTTAGCCAAGATTCTTAATTTGATTTAATTTTGTTAAATATAATACAATATATATAATAGTACCTGTGCGACCGAGTTTCGATCGCAGTTCGTTTTTGTTATATTATATTTATTAAATAAAAAAAACAAAAAACTTGAATAAGTACAAAAAAAAACAAAAGTAAAAACTTTGTATCCGACCGGGATTCGAACCCACACCTGTGATTGTTAACCATGCGCCTTGGCCGCTTGACCACAATGCTTATGCCCGAGCGTGCGAAATTAGCGACCATATTTTGCGTGGAAATAATACGTAAGAAAACCGCATGAAAACTCGAAAGCAGGCGTTTTCCCAGACATAAGATTAATCTAGACCGATTTTTCGCCCCCGAAAACCTCCACATACCACAGCAAAATCGTTAGAGCCGTTTCCGAGATCGCCAGTATAAATAAATAAATAAATAAATATACAAGAATTGCTCGTTTAAATATATTACATTATAATTTTAGCAAACATCAAACAGTTCAATTTGACGTTTACTAAAATTAAATAAAATAAAAAATTTAGTTCAAGTGGTCATAAATAGATAATTTAATTTGAATAAAAATGTGGACGCTAACGTACCTAATTACCTGTTATAGTCGTGTTTCTGTAACCTGTTATACATATTGTTTTTTTACATATACATACATTTTAGAAGAAAGTAGGTTAAAAATAGTAAAAAGACTATTTGGCTTTGGATGAAACATTATAATCCAATTTGCAGTCAATTTTAGTAACGGACGGCCATTTGAATATGATTGTAATCTATAATAAGCCGCACGCAGCAAAAATTTTTATTTGTTTAAAAATCGTGCACATAATCACATAATCACAGTGGTTTTCTCGTGATGCGGTAATAGACAGACAGACAGACAAAAATTCTAAAAACTATAGAATCGGACTCTTTATCGATAATAATGTCTATTTCAATAAGATTTTCCAAAAAATATTTAATGTACAGATTCGACTTAGTTACAATTTTATTATATGTACTAGCGACTCACCCTCGCTCCGCTCGGGTTCGTCCCTGGGGTGGGGTCGGGGAGGACCATCCTTATCCTTATCACTTAGGGGTATGAAAAATAGATAGTAGCCGATTCTCAGACCTACTGAATACGCATATAAAATTTGGTAAAAATCGGTAAAGCCGTTTCGGAGGAGTACAGTAACAAACATTGTGACATGGAAATTTTATATATAAGATAGATTTTATGAGCAAAAAAAAACAATTTCCTTCTTGTAATAAATTATCTTGGTATTCCTTTAGTAAAGCATCAAGATATTATGGAAATGCCACTGCTTTTTAAGAACTACAATCGTCGAAAACATTGCAATGTAAGAATTAAATGAAAAATAAGTATTTTTTGTAGACACACACCTCTCCTCAGTTATAGGCTAAAGATCATTATTAGCATTAGGTACTAGGCAGTATACTGAATGAAGATAAATGTGAATTATTTTAATTGTATGTGTTGTAATTTTCTAAACAACAGTATTAAAATGTCGTAGTATGAAATACGTTAAATAATATACATTATTTGTTATAGTCATATATTAATGGTACGACTTTCGTTTCTTTACATGACAAACCAATGAAGTAGATTTTAAAGTTATGATTTTGCCACGATATTGTGAGGCAATCAATCAGATAATGAGAATGTCTCAAGTTTTTCTTGTTTCCTAGATATCTAGATTTTGAGTGAAATCGACATACATGTTCACTTTAGTCACACTACACTCACTCCGTGTGTGCGTCGGAGCATGCGATTTCATCGCGAATTCTTTTCTTAGTCAAGTGTGAGCGAGTGGAACGGACGGATGCTGAGGCACAATAGAGAACCATTGTTTATGATGATTATTACATCACTGTCAACTAGATACGCCTAACTGAATGTGCGTATCATTATTTTTGTTGTTATTGTAGTATGTAGTAAAATATAAACATTATGCCTTACAATATTTTTGCATTTATTCAATAAATCAATTATAGGATATGTATCGAATAATTTCTCTCAAGCTCTTTTTCTGTCTAATCCTCCTGCAAATGAAATTTGTTTGGATTAAAACGATATTAGAAATGAAATAAAGTTTATAAATTTCACTTGGTAAATCGATTTTGACAAATATTTTGCAGAAATATAGAGTACTAGCATTGCCCACGGCTTCGCCCGGGCTTACCAAATTCTTAGGTTTTATATATTAGTAAGAGTATACTACATTGCAGTTTTGGTATTTTTTCTCAGAAATGAGATATTTTCCCGCGGTAAAAAGTATCCTATACCCGGATAACCAGCTATCACCATACCAAATTTCATCAAAATCCCTCCAGTGGTTTTTCTGTGATGCGGTAACAGACAGACAGACAAAAATTCTAAAAACCATATATTCGGCCTCTGTGTCGATAATAATGTTTATTTCAATAAAATTTTCCACAAAATATCTAATGTACAGATTCAGCTTAGTTACAATTTTATTATATGTATAGATTTTATAGCGTTAATAAATTGTGTGATGATGATGAATGTGTCAAATGAGTAAATAGAGCAAATTTCAAAATTATTAAAGTGATCTTGTAAAGGATACCTATTAAGAGAAGTGTCAATTGATTCTTTGATCTCTCAACGCTTATTTATAAATATTTCTTGTAGAAAGCTATGAATTATAACAAATCTCGTTTTCAGAAAATAGTCGTTGTCATAATTTATAGATTTCTTTTATTAAATTAATAGAAATAAATTTTATTTTAGCATATACGAAGATAAAAGATAAGTAAAAAGTAATTTTATACGTGTTTGAAGAATAAATAATTATATTTAATTGCGTACCCAAATTGAATGAAGACGATGTCATGTAATATTTATCTAACTTCTCATCAGACTTGACGGAAAGTAAAAGTGGTTAGGTTGGACAGTGTAAATTCACAGTAGAATGGATCATAAAGCTCTAATAAGTCCCACGCTTCACTGTCGGAAAGTGAGAGGATGAGACGCTTGACATTTAGGGATGTACATACATTAATATTTTATTCAATTTCGAAGATAAAGAAAAATATATAAATGAAATTTTCCTTTTGTAATAAATGCCTCAATTTTTTTTCTTTTGGTACTTTTCAATAAATGGAAATATTAATGAAAATGACATAAAAAATATATTAAACTAGCGGCTCACTCTCTCTACGCTCGGTTTCGCCTCTAAAACAACAAAAACAAATCTATCCTACGCAAGCTATACATTTTTCGGGGACAAAAGTAGCTTATGTGCTATTATAGACTATAATTTATCTCTATGCCAAATTTCATCCAGATCCATTCAGCCGTTCTGGCGTGATTGAGTAGTAAACGTCCAAACATCTAAACATCTAAACTTTCACATTTATAATATTAGTAAGATATTATGTAGAAGAGACAGATATGTCTGTATATATGTATGTAACAAATGTAACTAGATTCATTGCTAAGTAAAACTTATTACGTACAAGAATTTGCATATACGTAGTAAACATGGAATCACCCCAGAAACGTTGTCTCCACGCTTAAATATATATGTATATATATATATATATATATATATATATATATATATATATATATCTATACTAATATTATAAAGAGGTAAAATTTGTGAGATTGTGAGTTTGTGAGGTTGTAGGAGGTACTGGATCTACTGAACCGATTTAGGTGAAATTTGGTAAGAAGATAGTTTGAGATTCTGGGAAGGACATAGAATATTTTTTATCTCGCAAATCATCCCTTAAGGGGGTAAAGTTGGGAAGGAAGCTAGGGACGAACCCGAACGAAGCGAGGATGAGTCGCTAATGTATATGTATATATATATATATATATATATATATATATATATATATATATATATCTAAAAGAGAATAAATGAACCGATTCGCAATCAAAAAACATTCTTTAAGCATTAGTTTAGTAACGCAATTTTTTAAAGTCGATTAAAAAGCTTCATCCACATAGTGCGTAACAGTCTTAAAAGTCACATGACCGAAAGGTTTTGATATAAAAGTCAGCATTAGAAAGTAATTTCATTATGCAACATATGATCTGGGTCGAGAAATATAGATAATAAATGCAATAAATTGGACGATGATCATTTTATAACCAATTAATGTAAATATTTGGTTATGCAACAAGAAAGAGAATTGATATAATATCGATTTTTCTCGTTTTGTGTGCATTCTAAAAATTAAAATAAAAACATTTTATATATACGTATTTACATTTTATAGGAACGTTTCACTCACCATTCTAATTGTTTTAGTTTCGGGTTAACATTGGTTTCTAAAACTACACCTTGCTCGCTTATGAGTTATGAAGCTCCATCTATACATATAATAAAATTGTAACAAAGTCGAATCTGTACATTAAATATTTTTTGTTAAATCTAACTGAAATAGATTACAAAACATTATTATCGATACAGAGTCCGAATCTATAGTTTTTAGAATTGTTGTCTGTCTGTTTGTCTGTCTGTCTGTCTTTCTGTCTGTCTATCTGTTATCGCATCACGAGAAAACTACTGGACAGATTTTGATGAAATTTGGTATGATGCTAGCTGGTTATCGGGGTCAACATATAGGACACTTTTTACCGCGGGAAAATATCTAATTTCTGAGAAAAAATACAAAAACTTCATTGTAAAAGTATACTAATATGTAAAGCCTAAGAATTTGGTTTTTGGTCATCTGAACGCGGGCGGAGCCGCGGGCAACGCTAGTACAAAAATAAAAATGAGCCTAAAGTTCTATATTATTAAGAATTGAATATTATAATTTGGATAAGACTAAGACCATACAATTTAATTACACTTATAAGCATCTTTGAGATTTAATTCTGATGTAAAGGGATAAATTAACCTAACAAGTAACAGAAACAAATTATTCTCGCAAACAAATTAATGAGAGGGCTTTATAATTATAAGCTTAAAGGCACTGAATCGCCTCTATCGGGACTCGGGATCAACTGGTAAATTCTTACTTATTTTATCTAATAAATACAGGTTATATAACAATAATTTATTACGCTTTAATATTTATTACTTGAGAGAAAAATGGATCGGTTGGTGTTTACCTCATACCAGGCATTTACTGCTTAGAACAATAGATTTATACTTCAAAAATATTAATATAGGAATGTAAAATTTTCATATTATGTAGTTTTGGATAGTTTAAAAAAGGATTTTATTTATCTTATATATTATATTTTAATATCAATGTTTTCATTTTATTTAATAGATTATAATTATAGATACACCATGTGAATTGAACTTCTGAGATCGGGATAAATTTTGAACATTCCGCCCAAAAGGAAATCGAATCGGCTACTTTCAACTCATTAATGTCTGCCGGAAGCATGTCCTAACGTTACAATAATTATAGAAAGTATAAAAAATTATAATTAGTGTCTTTTAAATTAAATATACAATTATTCAAACGATGAATATATACCGTGAAATGTTCAAAAGTCAATTTAATTTATCTCACCTTACCATTTTATATAACCATTAGGGTCACAATAGTATGTACTATGAGTGATTTGAAAGTGCACATGGAAAGCGCCGCAACCCGTCGGTGTGGCCCGGCTTTCCAATCTGGTCCTGAACTTGGGCTCAAGATTGATAGTACTTTCTAGGTCTTAGTATGGCTTATAGACTAGCCGTCTTATCGAAAATGTGATATGTTGTTGTAGGTGTATTACACACTATGTAACTTAGGAAAAGTTATATTACTGACTCGGCTCGCAGTCCCTCCGCTCGGGTTCGTCCCTACTTACGTTTAGTACAGATTTGTCAGATATGAGATATTTACCCGCAGTATAATATCCTATACGTTGACCCGAATAACCAGCTATCATACAAAATTTCATCAAAATCCCTCCAGTGGTTTTTCCGTGATGGGGTCACAGATAGACAGACAAAAATTCTAAAAACTATAGATCTGTATCGATAATAATATTTATTTCAAGAAGATTTTCCAAAAAATATTTAATGTCCAAATTCGTGTTAGTTACAATTTTATTATATGTATAGATTAGAAGCCATACAAAATGTTTGTTTGTTTTTCCACTTTTCCTGCAGTAAAAAAGTGTGGGATCAATGTAATTTTATTGCATAAAGATAGCTTATAGATCAAAAAATGACGTATACTACTTTTAACCCCGTACTTATTAGGTGTTTCCACTGTGTCATATCAGTTCATTGTGTAACCTTTTAAATTTAAATAAGTATAATAACGTATTCTCTTTTTTATTGCATAATTTGAGCTTAAATAAACGAAAAGATAGAAATCAATTGATGATTTATATACGATTTTATTACATTTAATAAACGTCTTGAAATTCTACTTTCAATACAATATTGTCTTGTTCGAGATAACGGTTTATTAGCATTGATTCAGACATAAAAAAAGTAAAAACTTTTATTTAATATCAGTTTACGTGACTCTACTGTTCAAGAAGGAGGGCAATCTATACATATAATAAATAGTAACTAAGCCGATCTGTACGTTAAATTTTTTTTTTGAAAATCTTATTGAAATAGACATTATTATCGATACAGAGGCCGAATCTATAGTTTTTAGAATTTTTGTCCGTCTGTCTGTCTGTTACCGGACCACAGAAAACCAGTGGAGGGATTTTGATGAAATTTGGTATGATGATAGCTGGCTATCCAGGTCAAAATATAGAATACTTTTTACTGCGGGAAAATATCTCATCTCCGAGAAATCTATACTAAACGTTAAAACGTAAGTAGGGACGAACCCGAGCGGAGCGAGGGTGAGTCGCTAGTGTTTTATATTACTTTCTATATAAATAATTAATATAATTCTTCCAAGCGGCATTGATTTACTTAGAGAGTAGAAAACATCATTATAATGCTATCCAACAACGGTAATTAACAATTAAATTAATATGTATGTGTAGTAAAAAGTAAATCGAGGAAATCGAATAAAAAATTCGTAAGAACCGTTTAAATGTCGTACGACACAACCTTACACTTTCGTTTCTCATGATGACTCTTTTTAAATGTCTGATCATGTATAGTATGTACGCAGTTTGTCGCTGTAACCTGAATATTTACGCCTTTAAAATGGGCTTTTATGCGTTATGAAAACTAGAAAGTGCACAAATCATAAGTCATGCATTCGACCAATATAACTGTTGTATGCCATCTGATATCTGGAATAACACTTGGCTGGAAATGACGAATGGTCGAGATTCGCAGCATGATGTTAAGGTATTTGCACACTGGTGTAGCTTGGAATACTTAAACACGTGTTATTTGCATGATTCATATTGACATATTTTATTTCATTACTAGTGTTTTCTCGCGTCGCTTAATTTTGTAGAATCACTATGCTCTTTGCAGTAGGTAAAATAAACAAACAAACAAACACACAAACAAACAAACAAACAAACAAACAAACAAACAAACAAACAAACAAACAAACAAACAAACAAACAAACAAACAAACAAACAAACAAACAAACAAACAAACAAACAAACAAACAAACAAACAAACAAACAAACAAACAAACAAACAAACAAACAAACAAACAAACACTTCAGCTTTATGTATTAGTACAGATAACTAGTATGTAAGATTGATTTTTTATACCATTTTATTATGATTAATTTTATTAACATTTACTTTCGCTCGACTGCAATGAAGCCAAAAAAGTTTTGTTTTTAGCATGCTATTTAGTATGTACATATGTTCATCTGTTCTCGCATATCTATTCAACTACCTATCATAATACGATTAATCAGTTATCGTAGAAGCGGGTAGACTAGCCAACTAGCTAAATAGTTATTATCAATATTTCTACCCTTTATAATATCTTGCACGACTATTGGTATTGTAGAAAAAAATACTTTTAATACTTTCTTAGATTAACGCGAATATTTGACATTTTGAATAAACCCATCTTTTCGGATTTTTTCGCGTATTTTTGGATTTTTGGTTCCCGACGTTTCGAATGCTTTACAGCATCCATGGTCACGGGAGAGACTGAGGTGTTACATGTCTCGAAGGTATAGTTGTTACAGACAGCCTACCCACAAATAACAAAATGAAAATTGCACCAATTACCTTTCAATATTTTTAACTTTAAACATTTTTATATAATAATAAATATAAAAATGAAATATATTTAATAATGAAATATAAGTAATGAAAAGATAGTTTTATTTAAAAAAATCAGGACAAGCTGTTACGCTTTGGCTCTTGCACAAAGAATATCTGTTACAAATCTTTCAATCAGTAAGGTTTTAATATAATTTTCCTTTTTTTTTAATATACTCGTAGTAAATTGATTTCTCTATAGTGTACACAGTACTTTCCAGTTCTTTTAAATCGATTAATTGTACTTATAGTGATAGAAATACTATTAAATGTAATAGATAAATGAGGTTTGCGTTTTGTTTTATGACCCTTTACTGTTGCTTGCTTTCTTTGGTGCATCACGCTGCGAGATTGATGTGAAGTTAAAATAGGTGCGGAATTTATTAAAGAAACACATTTCAGTGCTGTAATTAATGATTTTGGAAAATTTTATCGAAATAGTCCATATTATCGTTACAATTCATTATCGTTAGAGGCCGAATCTATAGTGTTTGTATTTTTTGTCTGTCGGTCTATCTGGGAATGCATCACAAAACCGCTGGACAGAATTTGATCAAATTTGGTATGATGATAGCTGGTTGTACGGGTCAACATATAGGATACTTTTACCGCGGGAAAATATTCCATCTCTGAGAAATCTATACTAAACTTTAAAACATACCTAAGAAATAACCTGGAGTGAGTGTGAGTTATTAGTTGTATATAAACATACGTTCTTAGATAAACCAAAAGTACTCGTAATGATAACTTTTTAAATGTCAAAACTAACCTTGCTTTTAAAGTGTTTATATTTGTAAATTAATGAATTGTTCTCGCATTTCGAATTCCAGCCGCGCATCGGATAGTCTTTTAAGGTAAATAAATTAAATTTCACCTCTCGCTTCAAGCACTTAGGTCTAAGTTCCTTGATCAAGAGGATACATAAATGTATTTTAGTGACTCTAATGCCCGATTTCACCAACAACCCATAAGCTACCACCTACGTATGGGATCCCTAGCTTAAAAGTCCCCTAAATTAAATTTCTTTTTACGATCGTCCTTAAGCCCATATTTCGGGCACCTAAATTTAGGGGGCCTTTTAATATTTAGGTGACCCCTAACTGTCGGTGAGACAGAAACTGTCCCCTAACAGCCCCCTAACCATGCTTAGGGGATCCCTTTAACTTAGATGACGTTGGTGAAATCGGGCATAAACTTATCTAGTGGTTTTACCTGTTATTTAAGACTGTTCGTGATTCATATGAGTGAAACTACGGAAGGAAGGATGGTGGTGTTATTTAAATATCAGAATAATGTTCATATTTACGATATTAGACCTTATTAATCTCGTTGCAAAGTAAAATTATTAATATACAAAAATTAATTTGATAATATTTATTTGTATTGACAATCCACAAAATTATAAATTCGAATGAAATCGAAGATAAATAACCTAAACGAGAGTTGGTGTAAATTATAACCATTATAACATTGATATGATAAATGCGAAAGGGTGAATTTTCTCTTTTGTTACGTTTTAATGATTATTCGCTGAACAAATTTCTTATATTTCATTTCAATTAATGAGAAAGATTGCTTGTAATATAGAAACAAATATAGACTATTTTTTATTGTTGAATAAAAGCTTTTACGGAAAAGGATAGAATAGATACGATATTTAAATTTAGCAAACATTTAGATTTTAGTAAACAGCCGTTAGGTATATTATTTTTGAATTAATTGTTTTTAAATAGATATTTAGAAATGATTGATATTCTCCCGACCGATTCCGGCCACGGCGGCCAATCTCATTGAGACTAGCCAACTGCGCAGGAGATATTATAGTGCACAAGTGTACGCGCAGACACAAGGGCACTCTCTATTTCCTGTCACTCTCATACTCCGGTGGGACGACCACTCGACACGACCAGTGAGAGTTAAGGCGCAGGACCGACGGCTTTACGTGCTCTCCGAGGCACGGGGGTGAAACACCGCCAACTTCTCAACTCCGGGCTGTTACTGAGACTTACTATACAGAAAAACTCAATAACTAAACTTGGCCCGACCCGGGACTCGAACCCAGGACCTCCGGGTGTGCAGCCGTACATGCTAGCCACTACACCACCGACGCAGTAAATTTAATGTCATAATTTAGAAATAGTAGATATTTGGAAATATAGAAATTTAATGTAATCCTGTGAATAAAGGAACACTGTTGAAAATTAAATAATAATAAAATTAAATTAGTTAAAGATTTCGCATAATAATTGATTTTATAGCAGTTTTATATTTAAAATAAATGTTTAAAAATATGTATTTAATAAAATGGTACACTAAAATCATTTCTTTCAAAAAAGTTCTTAATATTTATTCAATTTCAGTCTACTAACAACACGTAAATTGAAATTATTTTATAATAATGTATTTGACGGTAAAACTAATTTTTTTCTAGTCACTGTATTACAATTTTGTTATGTTTGTTTGTTGTTGGTGTTTTTGATTTAATATATAATAGGTTGTGAGATATCACAATAGACCAGAAATGGTTGCAGTGATACAAAATAGCCGCAAAACAGAAATAAAAAAAAAAAAGGTGAGATAATTGGAAAAACTAAAAATTATGCAACCTACATATGTATGTAGCTTATACTTTACTAAATATATGTAAAATTATACTCCACGTTGTAACATAAATTGAAAGAAAGTAAGATTCCCTTCACTTGTCGCGTTGTTTTTAAATTACCGAGTTCACTTTGGTCAAATATTTAGAAAGAAAAATGGAAAGTGGATTTTGTGAATGTTAGCCTTTATAATGATAAGTCCTCATATGAGAAATGGCAGTAATTCTAAATAATTTTCATATTTCTTTGCACAAAGTAGGTCATAGGTACTTAACGTAAACATTTTTCAACAACCTAATCTATAGATAGGTACATTTTATTGTAGTCTTAAATGCTGTCTTAAATAACTGCCTCGGTGGTGCAGTGGCTAGCATATACGGCTGCACACCCGGAGGTCCTGGGTTCGAGTCCCGAGTCGGGCCAAGTTTAGTTATTGAGTCTTTCTGTATAGTAAGTCTCAGTAACAGCCCGGAGTTGAGAAGTTGGCGGTGTTTCACCCCCGTGCCTCGGAGAGCACGTAAAGCCGTCGGTCCTGCGCCTTAACTCTCACTGGTCGTGTCGAGTGGTCGTCCCACCGGAGTATGAGAGTGACAGGAATAGAGAGTGCACGTTGTGTCTGCGCGTACACTTGAGCACTATAATATCTCCTGCGCAGTTGGCTAGTCTCAATGAAATTGGCCGCCGTGGCCGGGATCGGTCAGGAGAACATCATCAGTCTTAAATGAAAATTTATTCCATAAACTACAATATTTATTAAGTACGAATTTGTGGAAGTTGTGCCACTTTTCTGTATAAAAACGGTTAATGCAAATAATTCTTATTTTACATACATTTTATAACTGAATCGTGATTGTTATTTTAAACTATGAATATATGAGAGCCATAAAAATAAGAGCCGTTGCTATAAATGCAACAGTAAACTGTAAAGTGATCAATATAATAGTTATCGTTTTATTAAATCAACTTTATATGATATAAATTTTATCAGCAATAGGTTAGATATCTCTTATTTTTGATATTTTTGGTGGATTGTAAAATACATTGTGGACACATATTATGTTATACTAAAACAAAATTTATGGTATGCCACTTGTAAGTTTATGGTATTTAACCCAGTCGCAAATCGAACCCACGATAGTAAACACGACATCCGATGTAGTGACACTGCACGTGTGTTCAATGTACTTATATGGTTTTATTTAAAGACAGAATGTAGGTTAATTTTGTTTATTTGCTACGTGATATAGAACTGCCGATATCACAAGCATGGTGAAAGGATTGTTTCTACCAGCTTAAACATTTGATACGGACGGTAAAAGGGAAAGGGGAAAATGAGCGCTATGTAAATGCCATGCCGTGGGAAAAGGGATGCTCTCAATCACACAGCTTTATACCTTCACACAGTATACATTTATCATACTTTAAAGAAAATATCTTAAAATGCCGTTAGAAAAGTCAACCATAAACAGGAATAGAAAATTAAATATTTTCAATATCTATAAAGAGATAGATATATCATAGTAAATACGTATTCAAATTGCTAATTGCAGCGTAACTCCAAGAGGAATAGTAATATAAGACACGTAGTATACTAGCACTGTCTAAATGAGTCCAAAATAATATCACTTTCTAATAAAAGTCTTCATTCATCAAAAGACGACACGTTTGGCT
Source organism: Brenthis hecate (assembly GCA_951806755.1). Taxonomy (NCBI): domain Eukaryota; kingdom Metazoa; phylum Arthropoda; class Insecta; order Lepidoptera; family Nymphalidae; genus Brenthis; species Brenthis hecate. The sequence goes on along the minus strand of OX638276.1, from coordinate 5,671,069 downwards.
CAGTGTGTAGTGACCCTACTTGCTGTGCCAACGGTCGTGGGTTCGAGTCCCGCTGGGGGCATTCATTGTGTGATGAGCACGAATGTTTGTACTCCAGTCATGGGTGTTTATATTTATAATATGTATGTATTTAAAGTTATAAATGTGTAGTGTATCAACTATCTGGTATCCATAACACAAGCCTCGTAGCTTACCATGGAACTAGATGGTGCTGTGTGTTAATGTCCCAACATATTTATTTAATTTATTTCCTAACCCGAAATATAGCCTATGCATAAAACAAACTCAAATTATTATAAACTTACTTTTTACTTAAAAAGTTCGCTCTGAAACAATAAATTCCGCTAGATTATTGTTAGGCAATGATTATTTTAAGCACCTTCGTAATATGCGAATAATTCTACATAAAGAAAATGTAATTAATCTAGTCATGCAAGGTATTATTAAAGAATTGATGCACCGTAAGTGTGCAATGAAGCTTATACGTGCCTCACATAATTATATATAGATGATCTTCGCATAAAAATATGGACATCCGTAATACTAGAAGCTCGAACCATAAATGTTGTAATTAACAACAAGTTCTGTTTTAGATCCCGGCGTTTTAATTCAGTTAAGATCAATTTAAAATTAGAAACTTTATTAATTATATTTTCTATAGAAAAATATTACAAGGAATTTATTAATTGGTAATATAACGTTTACCATATACATACATATTATATTTATAAGCATGGAAAAATTTACTCTTCCGCATAGAATAATTATAGCTTATCACGAAGAATAGTATCTTATGGTACTATCATCAATTTAAGAAAGTTTTCATTTTTATTAAAATAACTAGCTCTGCCGGCGGCTCCGCCCACGTTCGGATGACCAAAAACCAAATTCTTAGGTTTTATATATTAGTATACTCTTACATTGCAGTTTTTGTATTTTTTTTCAGAAATGAGACATTTTCCGACCCGAATCACCAGCTATCACCATACAAATTTCATCAAAATCCCTCCAGTGGTTTTTCTGTGATGCGGTAACAGACAGACAGACAGACAAAAATTCTAAAAACTAAAGATTCGGCCTCTGTATCGATAATAATGTTTATTTCAATAAGATTTTCCAAAAATATTTAATGTACAAATTCGGCTTAGCTACCATTTTATTATATGTATAGATTAAAATTCGAGTTTATTTAAAATGCAAACAAGACGACAAATATTACTTTAATTTAATTAAAAAAGTTTACTGCCTTATTGACTCGATACCATATAAAGGATACATGCAAAGAACAGGGAATGCCACAGTCTTTGTTTTTTTTTTTTGGTTATATACTGGTAACGAATCGATGTCTATGGTAATTGCATTCCCAACCTCTAGTTTTTACAAATATTCAACGGATGTCGCTAAAAATACGTTTTTATCTATACCCAAAACGAAAAGAACTGGTAATGTCCATGACATATTGGTAGAGAAAGAGCATTGTCCAAAAATGAACATAGTAAAAAGTTACTCCATACTATGATCTCAATAAAAATATTATAGTTCTAAACTTTAAATTGCTTTTTTTTTATAATCTATTCGTTAGGCCATTCCCTGTTCTTTACCTGTACCCTTCATATGTTAAGCAACTGTTAACTGCCTCGGTGGTGTAGTAGCTAGCATGTACGGCTGCACACTCGGTGGTCCTGGGTTCGAGTCCTGGGTCGGGCCAAGTGTAGTTATTGAGTCTTTCTGTAAAGTAAGTCTCAGTAACAGCCCGGAGTTGGGAAGTTGGCGGTGTTTCACCCCCGTGCCTCGGAGAGCACGTAAAGCCGTCGGTCCTGCGCCTTAACTCTCACTGGTCGTGTCGAGCAGTCGTCCCACCGGAGTATGAGAGTGACAGGAATAGAGAGTGCACGTTGTGTCTGCGCGTACACTTGTGCACTATAATATCTCCTGCGCAGTTGGCTAGTCTCAATGAGATTGGCCGCCGTGGCCGGAATCGGCTAGGAGAACATCATCATCACCATGTTAAGCATATAAATATAGTCTGAAAAGTTGTGCTTAAAGCTGTATGGACTTCGTTTTAGTATAACATCTGGTAGAAAACTACATAATTTTGTTATGTAAATACAGTAACCATGAATACATTATGTTCCTGATAGTAGCAGAGCTAGTGTCATCTCAAAGTGATTACATCACACATCACACATCACACGGGAGGAAATAGCATTTATGTGAAGTCAATTGCACATTACGAAGGCATAGCAAAGTTGTAATTGCAGATTGCCACTCGGTATCCCATTATTGTATTATGTAAATTAATCGCTTTATCTTTTAACGATTAAAGTTTTTGATTAAAGTCTTTATGTAATAATTAGTTTTTGTCTGTTGTTGTTGTTGGACGACTTACCGGAATTAATTATCTAGGACATATATATGCTTGGCTTTGTTTTACATGTTGAAAATATAATTTATATCATATGTTATTAACACCTCCAGGTAAATTTCTAAGAAATCTATTGTTAACTGTAACGCCGGCATGTCCGCGGTCGTGGAGGGATTAATTTAAATTAAGAAAGAAAAGAAAATATCTTAGCGTTCTGTTATGCAATGTGCATCTATGATGGCTAAATGCTGGCTATTTTTCATATTCTAAACTAGGAATGTGACGTTACATATTAATTTTATTTTATTTACTGTTACTTTTGAGTAATGTGACAAGAATCTATTAAATTACTTTGATTCTATCTGCGTTGGCTTTGGGTAAGTTAAATTGACTCTCTGTATACAGATAATAAATGAAAATAATTTGTAATTATCATTATTATATATATATATATATTATATATATATAATATATATATATATATATATATATATAATATTTAAAATGAATTAATGTAGTTTTTATGAACATAATATATACATATTTTATTTAAAAAGATAATTTAATCATTTAAAAAAAGGCCTCATATTAGTAATTTTATTAGCGTTTTATATTATAAACAACGCAAAAAGTATATTATTTAAATTGATACAATTCATTGAACAACATAATGTAAGAAATTTGAATTTAAACCATTTATAATAAGACGGCGGGATATGAAAACAGAATAAAAATATCTATACTAATATTATGAAAAGGCAGAGAATCTTTGTTTGTTTATTTGTTTGAACGCGCTAAGCTCAGGAACTACTTTTTTCTTCTTTGTATGTAATATTCTCTTTTAACTTCTTTCTATATAATATTCTCTACATACGTGTTTGATCCGGTCTGATCAACCATACATTACATATATGGAAGTAGAAAATAAATTATAGTGCCACCCTACAGTGCAGCCTACTCTGATACCAGCATGAAGCCGAATATAGCTTATGCTAATTATAGGCGATTGCAAAAAGAGAAGGTAATTTTCTGCTTAACAAATAAGTAGGTCTTCTATTAAAAGGGTACTTAAAGCCATGAATTGCATAAGTTAAGCATTGCCCGCGGCTCCGCCCGCCTTCAGATGACTAAAAACCAAATTCTTAGGTTTTACATATTAGTATACTCTTACATTGCAGTTTTTGTATTTTTTCTCAAAAATGAGACATTTTCCCGCGGTAAAAAGTATCCTATATGTTGACCTGGATAACATCATACCAAATTTCATCGAAATCCCACCAGTATTTTTCCCGTAATGCGGTAACAGACAAAAATACTAAAAACTATAGATTCGGTCTCTGTATCGATAAAAATGTCTATTTCAATAAGATATTCCAAAAAATATTTAATGTACAGATTCGGCTTAGTTACAATTTTATTATATGTATAGATTTCTTAGATACTATCATTATTCTTTTTTCTAAACGTAACACTATCTCACTTTAGTTTATTGTTTCGCAGCACAAGTGAGCTGGTGGCGCTAGTGGCAGTCTCGTGCACATTGTTCCTGTTCCTGCACACACGAGACCTTAGCACCAAGTTGCAGCGAATGCAGCGTCTTAACGATGATGTCACCGCCTTCAATCACCTCACAGACAGTAAGTAAACTTTTAACTATCGCGAGATTATAATAATATGTTTGTGCCTGTGATAAAAGGATATCTAAGTAAAGGTTCTCTAATGAGAAATGTGACAGAATCACATGTAAAAATTGATATAATGCTACCCCCAAAATGTCAAAATAGATCCAATGATTTATCCCCGCCATATTTGGCAGAAAGTAAATTAAAAACAAATTTTATGTTATTTTTAAATTTAAATTTACATAAAACACAAAATTAATTAGTAATAAATATAATGTTATAGCTTTTTTTTAAGTGAAACTGGTTTTTAGTAATACATTTCATCGCTGACATGCTCAAAATATTGAACAAACTTTCTTATTCAATGTACGTTCACACCGGCTGACGAGACCGCCAAAGTCTCTATCTGATGCCAAATCTGTGTTGTTATATAAAAGGAAATTGTAAATTGATTTATATTTATTATTTTATTATCTAAGACCAGTCCATTATAGATATTGCTTTATTATGAAAGCAGTTGCACTTCATTTGCATTTATTACAGTATTAGATAATGTCCGTGAAATAAAAGAAATTGGCTCTAATAGTTGTGGTAGAACAAAAATTCTCAGAAAGCTTTGTGTGTAATGATGATTGGATGTTTTGTTACATTTGTTACTGTAGCTGTAATTAATATTATTTTTTCGGCATGTATTATGTTTGTAAAATCCTTATAAGTTACTAGTGACTCACCCTCGCTTCGCTCGGGTTCGTCCCTAGCTTGCTTCCCAAAACGAACTTTCATCCCCATTTTCAACCCCTTAATGGATGATTTCCGGGATAAAAAGTACTCTATGTCCTTTCCAGATTCTCAAACTATCTTCTTACCAAATTTCATCTAAATCGGTTCAGTATATTCAGAGATTACCATCTACAACGTCACAAACTCACAAATTCACAAACTTTACCTCTTTATAATATTAGTATAGACTTAGTTTCTTATCTGTAACAACTTCATGGTTATTGCAAAAGCTTATTGAGTACACACATTAATAAGTAACGCTGCACACGTAACCTTATGAGGTTGTAGTGTCAAAGTCGGCCAAATATAGTCAATACGCAGACATACCTATACACTTAAGTAAACAAATTTAATTAATTACGTTTGAAACTTTTTATCTATGTAATTTTCACAGTTTATATAAGCAGAAAACTTGGAATGTTCAATCGGTTACGTAATTAAACTGCAAGCTAAAGCATCATTAGCACAGACTGGCAGATATGTAATCGAAGTCAACCGCAGACTAAAATGGCCTAGTGTTAAGGCATGCGCGCATTACTAAACCTGTAAGCTCGTAGGGCGCGACCACGACGCACGTACTCATGTACCGCTTCCCTATTAACTGATCTACATTGGACATATGAAACATACGTAACAAGCTGACTACGTAATACGTTTCATGGAAATTACGGTACTAGCACATTATTTATTAACTAGCATTGCCCGCGGCTCCGCTCGCGTTCAGATGACCAAAAACCAAATTCTAAAGTTTTACATATTAGTATACTCTTACATTGCAGTTTTTTTACTTTTTGTCAGAAATGAGACATTTTCCCGCGGTAAATAGTATTTTATATGTTGACCCGGATAACCAGCTATCGCCATACCAAATTTCGTCAAAATCCCTCCAGTGGTTTTTCTGTGATGCGGTAACAGACAGACAGATAGACAGACAGACTTACAAAAATTCTAAAAACTATAGAATCGGCTACTGTATCGATAATAATGTTTATTTCAATAAGATTTTCCAAAAAATATCTAATGTACAGATTCGGCTTAGTTACAATTTTATTATATGTATAGATGATTTTCTGTATGAGAAAAAAAATTAAGTTTTTGTGAGTTTATAATTTATTTTGTTGGGATTATTGGGTAACTCATGTGATGAATAAATGTCAAAAATTTCATAGCACAGATTATATAAAGAGGACTTTTACCAAACGATGACTAGGTACTTACGACAATAACTCAGTTTCTGTACTTCACAATCATTGATTGAGGGTGATTTTGAATAAAATCAGTCATTAACTCATTAGTCTATGTCCAAGCCCCTTAGGGATAGTAAATGGCGGATTAATTTGAAATTATCATCATCAAAATGATGATTCAGAATAGCAACATACTATATATTCGTACACATTGTGCCGCAATGGTGAATAATTTGGCTCGAACCGTTTGCTGCCATAGAGATAGCAATACGCTTGTTTTATTTATTAGTCATACTCGGCCAGGTCTGGTTTATAAAAAGAAACGTTGAGAATCAGCATATAAAACATATATTGTATCCAAAAGTATTGATTTATATATGTAATGTAGCAATAACATATTAAAATTATTTAATATAAAGCTTTTCAAAAAAGTTTCTCTATCCTCTCTCCTTTCTAATCTATACATATAATAAAATTGTAACTAGGTCGAATCAGTACATTAAATATTTTTTTAGAAAATCTTATTGAAATAGACGTTATTATCGATACAGATTCAGAAACTATAGTTTTTAAAATTTTTGTCTGTCTGTCTGTCTGTCTGTCTGTCTGTCTGTCTGTCTGTCTGTCTGTCTGTCTGTCTGTCTGTCTGTCTGTCTGTCTGTCTGTCTGTCTGTCTGTCTGTCTGTCTGTCTGTCTGTCTGTCTGTCTGTCTGTCTGTCTGTCTGTCTGTCTGTCTGTCTGTCTGTCTGTCTGTCTGTCTGTCTGTCTGTCTGTCTGTCTGTCTGTCTGTCTGTCTGTCTGTCTGTCTGTCTGTCTGTCTGTCTGTCTGTCTGTCTGTCTGTCTGTCTGTCTGTCTGTCTGTCTGTCTGTCTGTCTGTCTGTCTGTCTGTCTGTCTGTCTGTCTGTCTGTCTGTCTGTCTGTCTGTCTGTCTGTCTGTCTGTCTGTCTGTCTGTCTGTCTGTCTGTCTGTCTGTCTGTCTGTCTGTCTGTCTGTCTGTCTGTCTGTCTGTCTGTCTGTCTGTCTGTCTGTCTGTCTGTCTGTCTGTCTGTCTGTCTGTCTGTCTGTCTGTCTGTCTGTCTGTCTGTCTGTCTGTCTGTCTGTCTGTCTGTCTGTCTGTCTGTCTGTCTGTCTGTCTGTCTGTCTGTCTGTCTGTCTGTCTGTCTGTCTGTCTGTCTGTCTGTCTGTCTGTCTGTCTGTCTGTCTGTCTGTCTGTCTGTCTGTCTGTCTGTCTGTCTGTCTGTCTGTCTGTCTGTCTGTCTGTCTGTCTGTCTGTCTGTCTGTCTGTCTGTCTGTCTGTCTGTCTGTCTGTCTGTCTGTCTGTCTGTCTGTCTGTCTGTCTGTCTGTCTGTCTGTCTGTCTGTCTGTCTGTCTGTCTGTCTGTCTGTCTGTCTGTCTGTCTGTCTGTCTGTCTGTCTGTCTGTCTGTCTGTCTGTCTGTCTGTCTGTCTGTCTGTCTGTCTGTCTGTCTGTCTGTCTGTCTGTCTGTCTGTCTGTCTGTCTGTCTGTCTGTCTGTCTGTCTGTCTGTCTGTCTGTCTGTCTGTCTGTCTGTCTGTCTGTCTGTCTGTCTGTCTGTCTGTCTGTCTGTCTGTCTGTCTGTCTGTCTGTCTGTCTGTCTGTCTGTCTGTCTGTCTGTCTGTCTGTCTGTCTGTCTGTCTGTCTGTCTGTCTGTCTGTCTGTCTGTCTGTCTGTCTGTCTGTCTGTCTGTCTGTCTGTCTGTCTGTCTGTCTGTCTGTCTGTCTGTCTGTCTGTCTGTCTGTCTGTCTGTCTGTCTGTCTGTCTGTCTGTCTGTCTGTCTGTCTGTCTGTCTGTCTGTCTGTCTGTCTGTCTGTCTGTCTGTCTGTCTGTCTGTCTGTCTGTCTGTCTGTCTGTCTGTCTGTCTGTCTGTCTGTCTGTCTGTCTGTCTGTCTGTCTGTCTGTCTGTCTGTCTGTCTGTCTGTCTGTCTGTCTGTCTGTCTGTCTGTCTGTCTGTCTGTCTGTCTGTCTGTCTGTCTGTCTGTCTGTCTGTCTGTCTGTCTGTCTGTCTGTCTGTCTGTCTGTCTGTCTGTCTGTCTGTCTGTCTGTCTGTCTGTCT
>OX638276.1:5515543-5658043 GCA_951806755.1 Brenthis hecate | reverse complement strand
GGTTTTAGATGTTTGGTAAGTACTAATTAAATTGTTTCTAAACGTTAAGCATTGAGACATACCTACAATCTACATTGTTCTTGTATGTCATTTATTTAGAATTTATTTTTATAGTATAAAAAACAATTTTATTTTAGAATAGAACAATTTCAAATTCAATGTTCAACGGAAGGAAAAATCGAGGTTAACAACAATAGCGTACCACATTACGTTTACATACACTTAATTTTGAACAAAACGTGAGAAATACATATATTTAGATGTAGCTAGTAACAATAAAGCTCGTTAAATAATTTACGTATTGATATGTAAAATGATTCTTGTGTTCTATACATATTTTTTAATTAATAAAAGATTTTAAGTTTTTAATTACTTATATATATTCTATACATTAATATTAAAAATAACGTATTTTTTTAAAGTGAAAACTTCTATAGGCAGGTTTAGATGGAGAGTAAATTCATGTAAGTCGTCATTGACATGGTCACGTGACGTGTTAAGGCTAACACTCAGAGAGCCATAGATGTCAAAACCAGATAAGTGTAAACAGTTTTAATTTACAAATTTTAATTTAAAATCAAACAATTAATGTGAATATCCAATAATAGCAACTGTTTGTTTATAATTTTAAGTTTAAGTTTTCACTCTGTCGGCAGTCCTCGTGACTGCTTTTTTTTGTATAACAACAAGTTAGAGAAAAAAAAAACAATTGTAACTAAGAGATTTTAGTTACCAAATTTAATTAATAAAAGAAATACAAGTATACCCAAAATTCCTTCTTTTGTCTATTAGATTATATCGAACAGATTCACTATGCATCAGTTTCAATAATGAATTCAACTTCTTCTTCTCCCTGCCCATTTCCCAATCACTTGGGGTCGGCGCAGTACATCTTCTGTACTGTTGATAGGAATTAGCAAAAGTTTTACGACAAGCCGCCTGCCTGACGTCAACCCTCCTTGGGAATGCTATTGTTTATCGCGGAAGTCTTGTAAAATGCTCATTAGATTTCGTTTTCTTTTAAAATATTTTTTCATACTATTACTCAAGGTTTTAATGTAATTTTCGTATATAAATTTTGATCACACAATAAATTTTGTATTGACGTTGTCAATTTTTTTCTAAATAAATAATGAATTCAACTAATAGAGCTAAAAAGCATTTTTTTTTTGTATTATCATCCGAACTAAAAGTAGTTGATACCTTTGTAGAGTTGTTTACATACATACTTAGTGTCCTTTTTTTATACAAAAGTTGAACACTAAAAACTCGTAAAATTAAAATAAGTAATATATGCATGAAAATATAATAAAACCAAATTAATGTTACGCCCGAGTGGGTCAGTAGTATAACTACTGACATAACACTTGTTGTTGATTGACATACAATGCTAATAGTGGAAAATCGGTGAAACAGTTACTTTTTTTTAATTTGATTGACGGTAAATTGATGCGCACTGTTAAATTGTGTTATTGCGTTTGACCGTTCTCACATTATCGTGGCGATGAAATTATACTGTCATGATTTTTGTAACAATTATGTTTTAATTATTGACTTATTAGTGTAAATTAAATAAAATAATATAAAAAAATTGTATAGTAATCAAATTCATAAAATATTGATTAATTCTAAATACTTATATTTAGTGAGCATATTTAACTAACACGTGATGTAAACAAGTTTGGTGATCAGCGCATTACAATAGCTTCAAAACTTCACCGGACGTCTTATAAAGCTTTTTCGTTATGTTACAATTTCTACCTGTCATGTAGGTTATGTGGGACTAAATGACTAGAAAAGCCAGTACTACCCACTAAAACCCAAAAAAACATCCAATTTCTTAATAGGGCGTCGCAGGATCGCTTACGCATTCAACCACACCGCCCTGAAAAAAAACAAACGTGTTTAAAGTACTCCCTGAGTGAATTATAACATACTAGCGACTCACCCTCGCTTCGCTCAGGTTTGACCCTATGTTAATTTCCCATGCAAACTTACATCCCCATTTCTACCCCCTTAATGGATGAGTTCTGGGATAAAAGATACCCTATGTCCTTCCCAGGTTCTCAAACTATTTTCTTACCAAATTTCATCGAAATCGGTTCAGTAGATCCAGAGATTACCCCCTACAACGTCACAAACTCACAAACTCACAATTCACAAACTTTACCTCTTTATAATATTAGTATAGATTTGTTGTATTTTTAACCTTTTCAAATTATGATTAACTTTTATATTGTACTAAAATATAATACATTGATATAGTACAGCCAAAGTTTACTTACTAATTACCTGACATGGTCCACCGGCGAGCATAAAGGATTCAAAATGAGAGGTCAAAGTTTCAAAATCAAAGCGAGTACCCTTGTCAGCTTTACGAATCAACGAGCGGCTTATTCATCTTGTACCTTTGTACACATAATAGATGTAGATCAAATGTAAATTATGTCAACTTAATATTTATAAATATAATCGTTTGAACAAAATAAAATATTTTAAAGCCTTGTAGTGTAGTGAGTATATGTATTATCTCCCATACATATAATAAAATTGTAACTAAGCAAGCTGTACATTAAATATTTTTTGGAAAATCTTATTGAAAAGAGGCCGAATCCATAGTGTTTAGAATTTTTGTCTGTCTGTTACCGCATCATAGAAAAACCACCGGAGGGAATATGATGTTTTGTATGGTGATAGCTGGTTATCCGGGTCAACATATAGGATACTTTTTACATCGAGAAAAGATCTTATTTCTGAGAAAAACTACAAAAACTGCATTGTAAGAGTATACTAATATGTAAAACCTAAGAATTTGGTTTTTGGTCAACTGAACGCGGGCGGAGCCGCGGCCAATGCTAGCGTAATATATGTATTCTAAAACTTTTTGAAGTTTATTTCCCTCTGCGCTTAATGCGTTGATCCCTTTTCTGGAATTTCTGAAATTGCCAATTTAATATACCTATGCATTACTATTTACCGTAAAGACTAAAGGCTGTAGATTGCCTCCATCAAGAAATTATAGTAGTAACAACTACTCATAGAGTTAAGAGGCATGTAAGTTATTAGTGCTGTAACTTTTAAAGTAATCGAAATCTTTTCCTTTTATAATGCATGCTGTTATTTTAGTATGAAATTGCTTGTCTATACATATAATAAAGTTCTAACTGAGTCGAATCTCTACATTAAATATTTTTTAGAAAATCTTATTGAAATAGTAATTACATATATTCGATACAGAGGCTGAATCTGTAGTTTTTACAATTTGTTGGTTAAAATTTTAAATCACAAAGAATAAACTACTAAACGTAGCGGAGCAGAGAGCAGGGATTTTTGTCATAATAATAATATCTACCAGAAAGAAAGTCAAATGGGCTACTTTATTCCTAGTAGGCATATAGTTCTCAAATAATAACCAGCCAAGTATAAAATGTTTACTGTGTAATAAAAGTTTACTATATTTTTTAATATTCTGTTTATAACATCATAAATTATAGACTGTTTGAGATTTTCATATGTCAACTGTACTTGTGTTAGGGATGAAAATCGGACTACTATTATATGTATATGACAATTTGTATCAGTGTGTATGTTTGTTACATCTTTATGCTGAAACGGCCGTATGAATTTAGATTAAATATGTACACAGATTGACTTGGCCTGGAATAACATTTATTGTATTGTTAGGTACCTAGACACGCACCCGAGCTTAGCAAACTGATATACCGAGTATATCTAATCTATACTAATATTATAAAGAGGTAAAGTTTGTGAGTTTGTGGGTTTGTGAGTTTGTGACGTTGTATGGGGTAATCACTGGATTTACTGAACCGATTTAGATGAAATTTGGTAAGAAGATAGTTTGAGAGCCTGGGAAGGACATAGGACTTTTTTTATTCCAGAAACCATCCCTTAGAGAGGTGAAAATGGGGATGAACGTTTGTATGGGTCAAGCTAGGGACGAACCCCAGCGAAGCGAGGGTGAGTCACTAGTAGCTAATAAGAAATGAACTTCCAATAAATGTATGATTCTCAACACATAATATCATTTTTAAATATACATATAGGCGAAGAATAGAAAGTATCATTTAGCTCAATCCCATTGTCTATTTAGAGGTCGGTCAACGACCGCGACAAGCCTCAGGGTTCCGGAAGCGTTGTAATTCCTTTATCGTCCTTCCAAACCCTAGACCATTGTTACATCAGTTTATTGCCCCTTACGGCAAAGATAGTCCCTTTGTGGTGTTATCTTATTGGGATTGTCGGATCCAGTTAGAATTATCTATATTTGCAGCTCCATCATATTTAAACAAACTTAGGTTCTATTATATTTCCACATCGTATTTCACAATCAGTACCGTTATAATTATCCTTTAAGTGGCATAAATATCTAAGTATTTTTAAATGTGGCGTGTTGGTCATACTATCATAAATTCACATTATCATTTAGAGAATTTATTTAAATGTATCTTATGTAAATACAAAGCACTATAAAAAACCTAATGATATCTGCTCTTGCGAAGTAAACCGTTATGTTTATTGCAAAAAGTTGAATTTGTTATAAATATTATTTTTTTTTTTTATTTTTAAAGGTATTTTGTTTAAAGCAAATATACTATAAACGTCGAATAGCAGAGACTAAGGAAATAAACCACCCATGTCACCGATATGGATAAATTCTCAATATCTTCGAGGATTAAATTATGTTGCTCAAATATATACTCGACAACATGGTCAGGTTTTGTTATACATTAATTTTAATTTTGCGGTAGAAAATTTAAAACTACCAAACATCGTCTAATCTAATACTTTTTTTTACTACGACGGTTTTAATACCAAGAGACAAGACTTATTAAAAAAAAACTTTATTAATTAATTACACTTATGTCTTTTAAATATAAAAAAACTCATAAAATATTTTATTGTTCAATTTGGAATTGGTTGATGATTATTTTTTAACTGAAAAAGTACACTAAGTATAAAATCAACATAAATGTAATTATCTAATCTTTATATATATAATTCTTCTGTGAGTGTGTATGTCACTGAACTTCTCTCAAACGACTGGACCGATTTTGATGAAATTTTTTGTGTGTGTTCAAAGGGATCTGGGAATGGTTTAGATTCACAATTTTGTCCAAAAAGTTTGAAATTTTCAAATTAAAGACGTGTAGACAGGACAACGTCTGTCGGGTCCGCTAGTTTCATATAAAAAATCCACTATGGAGAGGACTTTTTTCTAGAATTTATATATCACCCTGGAAAAAAGAGGTTAGTGATAGACAAATATGTCATGTTACAAACACACAAAATAAAATAGCAATACACTTTAATTTTGCAGAATTTAAAATATGTATTGACAATTTTTGGTTACAATTGAAAATACTCGTAGTTATTACAGGAAACAAAAAAAATATATAAAATGAAATCTATAACTTTTATAGCATATTATAGGTAGCCTCATTGGCCTGTAGACTAGCATGTACAGTTGCAGATTCGGAGGTCCTGGGTTCGAGTCGGTCCAAGTATAATTAATTAGGTTTATATAATTATTATTACTATATAGGTAGCAGGTTTCTCTTTATGAAAGGTTCAGCTCCAACTAATATTGTCCGTTTTATCTTATAATATTAAATGAGCAATTCTTCTACATTTGTAAGTATATTTTATTTCGTATATCTCGGAAACAGCTCTAACGATTTAGATCTGTATTTAGATAAGGTTTTGTTTTTTAAGTTTATCTATATAGGTGTATCTTTTCCAAAAAAAAAAAACACAAAAAAAACACTGTGCGAAGCTCGGTTGCCTAGGTACTATCCCTTATATAAGTAACGTCAACTTCAAAAGCATTAAGCCGCGTGAAAGATCTAGTCATGTCCGTTCTCACACCGCTGGTAGTTTGTACATCAAACACTATTAACGTCGTGCCTACAATTCCCAGTACAGTGCAAGTTCATCAAACAAGGATTCCCGGTCTTCTACTATACAAAATGATCTTTTAAACTGTTTCTTAGAGGAATTTCCAATTTTACCCGACGAAGTCGTGCATTACTGTAGGGTACAGCTTAAACAATATTTACCTCTAGCTAAAGAGCTTGAAAAGGACAGGTTTAGCTGCTTTTGGACCGCCTTTTGTTTACATTTTCCTTGAACTTTTGGATTTTTGAGAACAAATAAAAATATCGTATAACAATAACGAACGATATTTTATTACAGAAATATATAACGTTAGTCAATTTTTTACTTTAATGCAAAAACTTTCTAGCGAAAGTTAAAATACCTGAGTATCTGATGATTATTTATCAGCTTGTAAATAATCTATACTAATATTATAAAGAAGTAAAGTTTGTGAGTTTGTGACGTTGTCTGGATATACTGAACCGATTTAGATGAAGATAGAATACTTTTTATCCCGGAAATCGTCCCTTAAGGGGGTGAAAATGGGGATGAAAGTTTGAATCGGGAATCAAGTTAAGGATGAACCCGAGCGAAGCGAGGGTGAGTCGCTAGTAGTTATAGAAAGCCAGTTCAAAACGACTTCGTCCTCAATTCAGTCTTGACGCCATCTAATAAGCGGACTTACATATGCAAAACGACTTACGCCTTTGATATTATAAAATACAATTTGCATACATAGTTACATAATATTATCTGGACTGAGTTTTTTGCCCCTCAAGGCAAGTACATGTTTTTTACATTTAAAGGACATAAAATATTTAAATTATTTCCGCCTCAAAAGATTTGAAAAAATTACTTGTTTACTTTTTAAAGTGAATGAATATAAAGTTTGAGTCATTAAACCATCATTACGCCGCTTTACGGTTGTTATATAAGAAACTAGCATTGCCCGCGGCTCGGATCAGGCATCTGGTTTTGATCATCTTATCAAAGACCAAATTCTTAGGTTTTACATATAAGCATACTCTTACATTGTAGTTTTTGTATTTTTCTCAGAAATGAAATAACCAGCTATCACCATACCAAATTTCATCAAAATCCCTCCAGTAGTTTTTCTGTGATGCGGTAACAGACAGACAGACAAAAATTCTAAAAACCATAGATTTGGCCTCTGTATCTATAATAATGTTTATTTCGATAAGATTTTCCAAAAAATATTTAATGTACAGATTCGACTTAGTTACAATTTTATTATATGTATAAGATGACTTAATGTTTTCGGTAACAACAGATACGTATTATTTAGGAATTAGTCGTTTCCTGCAAGGTTAAGTATATTATTATTTTTTATTATGCATTATTAAAACTTTACAGTGGTTAAATGATTTAAACATATTCTGAAATTCTAGGTCAGAATTACTTGAAACTTGGTATTAATGCTTTTCATTTTTCAATACAATTAAATAAATACGTTCGTGTTTTAGCATTTTTCGATATTCATCCCATAAGAGGGTAAAATAGGGGATGAAAGTTTGTTTGAAACCTACCTTTTTAGAGATTTTTTTTGTAGTTTTAGCGCGAGCAAAGCCGCGGGTTCTGCTAGTTATATTATAAACGAGAAAGTTTGTGAAGATGAATGAATGGATGGATGTTTTAATACTCTTTCACGTAAAAATTACTGAACATATTTTGATAAAACTTTATAGTAATATAGCTTATACATCAGAGTAACATATAGGCTATATTTTTTAGATAGGTATAGTATTATATGACTGAACTACGCGTGCGGACACGCTGGAAAACTTTTTACTCTTTTACGTTGATACTTATTCACGGATTTGGATGAAATTTAGAACACAGATACAGTAGATGGTTTGGCATCCGAAGGATGCACCTGAGCGAAGTGAGGTTCTGTCCCTTCTCAAGCCAGCTTATGTCACTCCTATAAATTAATTAGCACTTATCAAAAATCATCGATCCGCTACTGATAAATCCGCTACTGAAAAGAATGACATACACACTTTCATATATATGTATATGTAGGTACATAATTTATATTTAAAGATGTGGAAATTACATCTGAGCATTAATGGAAGTCTTCGTGTAAAATTTTCAAAGCTGTAGCTTGATCCTGCAGCAAATATTAAGTGCCTCATCCGCCTTTAGTTTATTCAACAAGGCGTGAGACAAAATGTAAACAAAGAAATCAGTAACTTTTTTTGTTAAATATCTTCGATCACTTATAAACTTTAGTGATCGAAATTAAATATACCTAATTAAAAATCAAACCGTGTCCCGACTGCATAAATAATTGTGATTATTTTATAGACTAAGTTTACTGAATAAAATAATTAAAATACACTATTTTTTTAACACTAATGTAAAAAGGCATAATTATATCCGTTAATTCTTTTTGTAATAGTACAAAGCCATTCATAATTTATATTTTTACCTTTATCAAACGAGACACTTTATAGAGTTTTTGTTTGGTTTGTTGTTTGTTTACATTTTGTCTCACGTTCCGTTGAATAAATTATAGTGGCTACTTACTGGCTAGCATGGTACGGTTCGGTTGCAGGTTGTGAAAAGTACCAAGTACTCGTATGCTGGGTCAAAGCAATTGTTATTGGGATTTCCTATAAAGAGATTCTCAGTCTTTGTCCCACTCCTGATCGTTTACAATTCTTGATGGATTGCCATTCTATCGAACTATGAATTAAAGATTAAAAAGAGAATGCACCTAAGCTTGCACACAAACTTGTGCACTATAGCGTCTTCTATAGACGTTTTTATGAAATAAAAACTTATGACTGCTTAAATACTAATGAAATATGTATAGTATACAATAAGTAGTTGCATTATCTACGCTTAATTTTCTGTTAATTGCAAAGTAAAGAAATATAAGTAGAAAACCAAAATAACTTTTATTCAACAACTATCCGGTAATGGTACTAAGAACAGTAGGGTGAAGGGTCCATTTCTAATTTATTTATAAAAACTTGCAAGAACGTCCTGTGATGTATACATAACAGAGCTGTTGCTAACATTTTTCTGAGAAATTATGTCATAACGAGTCTAGGAATTTTAGGTATGTCATATAAAAACTTTTTACTGAGTAAAGAGCGCATTTAATACTTTTAATGAATTTCTATTTTATGTTCATCAGGTCATTCCAATGTTCGGCTCGTCAACAGACATAGACCTATAAATAATAATAATAATTTATTTATTGTACTATATAAAGTGACAATATAAGGGGTTAAGGTAAGTAAAGCAATTTGTACAAAAAGTGTCAAAAAATAAGTTGAACTACTATCTCCTAAACTAAGCTAGAGCCTGTATAAAATAAATCTGTTATATTGAATCCATATGATCAGTACATAACATATGAATTGATTGTAAGATATTATTATTATTTTGTATCCATTGATTAATAATTGCGGGCTGCCCAGGACCGGGATGGTGAACGCTCATAGGGGAGGCCTTGGTTCAGCAGTAGACAGCAATAGGCTGATTGACTAATGATTGATTGATTAATAATTCTTTAATCTATACATATAATAAAATTGTAACAAGTGGAATCTGTACATTAAATATTTTTTGGAAAATCTTATTGAAATAAACATTATTATCGATACAGCGTCCGAATCTATAGATTTTAGAATTTTTGTCTGTCTGTCTGTCTGTTACCGCATCACAGAAAAACCACTAGAGGGATTTTGATGAAATTTGGTATGGTGATAGCTGGTTATCTGATTCAACATATAGGATACTTTTTACCGCGGAAAAATATCTCATTTCTGAGAAAAAATACGAAAATTGAAATGTAAAAGTATACTAATATGTAAAACCTAAGAATTTGGTTTTTGGTCATATGAACGCGGGCGGAGCCGCGGGCAATGCTAGTTGTTAATAAATGTGTATTCAGCCCTTTTTAACGTCCCACGGCCTGTGCTCTGTAGTTCTCCCTTCGTTAATAAACTTAATAAATACATACAATAATAATCTAATATATTATTTAGCAGTCAGATAAGAATTAGTAATAAGATCAAAGAGAGAGAGAGAGAAAGATACATTTATTTAGTAACCAATTCGGATTTATAAAAGATTTTAAAGGGCCGTGGATCTCACCGGAAAGATGTATGAAAAGAGAAAGACGTTAGCTTTAATCTACTCATCTATGTAATTTGTGGGAGAAGTTGTTTGTATAAGACTTTTTAAGAATTTAAATCAGAGCAACACGCAAAGCACGCACTTCCTCTTACATACTGACATACTATGACGAACTAAGTCACTGGCCGTAGTAAAAAAATATTTGTTTTTGCGTCGTTACTACTGTTATTTTTTCTGGTAACACTAAAGCCACCGTAATGTTATATACTTATTATAACATATATAACATTACCGTGCTAAAGCACTTCTAAATGTCTGTCACCATTTTTCTCTATATACAGTTTTCATTTATTTAGTACCTACATTACTTTAAAAATACTAAGTTTTCCCCGACTACAGCAAAGCTAAAGCAATGGTTATATTTTCAATTAATAGTTGTTTTTGTTGTTGTTTGTATTTACGTACGTTCCATCGTAACGCCTAAACTACTTATCAGATTTTGACGGATGCGGTGTCGATCGATTCACTTTATTGACCGGATCACATAGGCTACACAGGCTTCATTGCAAGACATTGCTATCGTATTTTTATTATTTGAGTTTGATTTTTTGATTTTTTTCCGTTAAATATTAGATATTTTTTTTATATTGTAAAAATAGTTAAAAGGAGTCTGCAGACTTAACCAAGACGACAATCTCAATCTTTAATAGCTAACGCGACTAGAAAACTAACAATTCTTTAAGAATAACACACCCATGTATATACGAGTTATACTACGTCATTCATATTTTTTTAGTTTTCTATTGATGATATGGATTATAGAAAAACATCTTATATAATTAAATCTTATGACTTGTCTCTGGTCATTATTTGATGAACCTATTTTTATAAGTACCTACTAAAATACTACTTGAAATTTTTATTTGAAGTAAATATTCATTCACTATATAAGAAATAATTTAAAAGTATATTATAATATAAAAAATATATCAACAGATAATTTTAATTATAAAATGCTGGTATAATAAAACACGTTTGTTATTAGTTATCTCGTCTTCCTATAGATAGATAGTAGCGTAGGAGTCATAGTAGCCCTAAGTTGATCAAGTAACTCGATCGAATAGCAATTACTTATAAAGAAAACAAGCAATGCCACTTAAAGCCATTATGTTAATTCTTTATAGCTGTGACAGCTGTGTAGTGAAGTGTGTGTGTGTGTGTGTGTGTGTGTGTGTGTGTGTGTGTGAGTGTGTCTTTACTGGAAAAAATCTTATGCGGATAAAACCAATTAAAGGACTTTTTATAAATAATTTTATTAAACTTACATTTATACTCCCTGGAAAAACAAAATTGAGGTTCTAAACTCGTTCAACTACCTATCCCTTCTAAATTTTATTATTATTTCTTGCATATTTTTTGATTATATTTATTTATTCTCAATCACTCAAATAGAATTATTTATAATAATAGTTATAATTTAAACTCTAAACGTAAAATCTATAAAAAATAGCTGAAGGTTTAAAACATTTTTTATTAATTAATAATAATAATTTTAACATAATAGGTAGGTATTTTTATAATTATTATCGAAACATCTCTAATACGTACGAAAAAATATCTTAAAAACTTTCTTTTATGTAAAAATTTTAACTGTATTTATTCATAAAATAATGATAAAAAAAAATGTTTTAATTAAGTACATTTAATTTTAATTTTAATTAACTGGGATTATTTTAATGTCACGGCCCACTTTCTCGATTTACGCGAATAGTGCATGCAATATTTACAAACCTACATTTTTACGTTAATTAAATCAAAGAAATTATAGATCATTTGACGACACATTTGGCTCAGTTCGTAGTGACCCTACTTGCTGTGCCAGAGGTCGCGGGTTCGAGTCCCGCTGGGGGCCTACATTTGTGTGATGAGCACGAATGTTTGTACTCCAGTCATGGGTTATAATATGTATGTATTTAAAGTTATATATGTGTAGTGTATCAACTATCTGGTATCCATAACACAAGCCTCGCCTTACCATGGAACTAGATGGTGCTGTGTGTTATGTCCCAACATGTTTATTATTTATTATAGTATAGATACTAATAATATAAGGCATATGAAAAGATTATTGTCTTGTTTGTATGAACACGCTAATCTCTGAAATAACCTGCGTGCAATAGCTACCTTAGACATTTTTCGAAAGTTTTATAATTGCGATTGTTCCAAGAAGCCATCTATAATAAAATTGAAGAATCTTGAAATTTATATTAACTATATAAATAATTGTTTCCGTTACATACAACCAGTGTGTTCACTTGCAATTTTTTCATTTCCCTTACATCTAATGATAAATTCATATCAAAAAGCAATTTTATAAATCAAATATATTCTAGAACGAATGTAGCACGTTTCAAATTACTCAACAAATTGCCGTACAAAACCTGTAATTATATATAAATCTCCTTAATAACAGATGATGATAATATTTAATTTTCCACATCTTTACTTCGATTTAGTCATTACATGAGTCCAAGATTAAAATGAATCTCAGAATCGCAATGAAATTATCTTTTAAAAGCAAAACGCCTTTCATTAGGACGTGCGAGTCACGCAATCTCTATCATAATTTTCGAGATCACAGTTATGTCTTTTAAATGTAAAGCCGCAAATACTTTTGCGGTCGATACGGGTGCTATTCTAAGAAGATAAAAAACTTCTTTAAATTATTAATTTGAATGTATTATGGAAGTGCTCGATATAGCTCTATTTTGTTTTTTATTTTTTATAGAGATTTAGTAAAATATATTGGATTACGTGACATGGTTGTAATTTAATATTTTATCTATTATATACACGTTCGGCTCAGTTTGTAGTGACCCTACTTGCTGTGCCAGCGGTCGCGGGTTCGAGTCCCGCTGGGGGCATTCATTTGTGTGATAAGCACGAATGTTTGTACTCCAGTTGTGGGTGTTTATATTTATAATATGTGTGTGTGTGTGTGTAATATATATTGTGTACCTATGTATCTAAAGTTGTATATGTGTAATATATCAACTATCTGGTATCCACAACACAGGCCACGTAGCTTACCATGGAACTAGATGGTGCTGTGTGTTAATGTCCCAACATATTTATTTATTTATTGCAATTCCAAATAAAAATATTTTAAGAAATTTTCATATTATTACTACGTAATCTCTGATGGACTCTGATCCATCTAACCTTTTTGAACCCTTACGATACATTTTTATTAAGCTAACTGATTGGTGATAAGATCGAAATAACTAACGCATCTTTAACGCACAGTCACGATTGATTCGCATTAAACTAATAATTTTCATTTCAATGTTTAATACAACTAAGATGAATATTGCCATTTAATATAGCAATCATCTTTGCTATTTGTCAGTCGAGTAGTTACTTTCGCCGGACTAGTAAATTACGAGCATATATTATACTGAGCTGTTGCCGCCAGCAAAGTTTTTTTTACCAAGAAACCTACACGGTTTGAGCCGATAATGCAGCAAAAAGGTTGAATAAAAAGAAAACAGCTGTAAAAGGTGATCTCTACATGTAGAGAGTGCAAGATTTTTTATTTATATGCAGTTACGTTCTGTGATCAAGAAATACATGTTATATCTATACATATAATAAAATTCTGAGTCGAATCTGTACATGAAATATTTTTTGGAAAATCTTATTGAAATGTACCTACATTATTATCGATACAGAGGTCGAATCTGTAGTTTTTAGAATGTTTGTCTGTCTGTCTGTTACCGCATCACGGAAAAACCACTGGAGGGATTTTGATGAAATTTGGTATGGTGATAGCTGGTTATCCGGGTCAATATATAGGATACTTTTTACCGCGGGAAAATGTCTCATTTCTGAAAAAAATACAAATACTGCAATGTAAGAGTATAGTAATATATGTAAAACCTAAGAATTTGGTTTTTGGTCATCTGAACGCGGGCGGAGCCGCGGGCAGTGCTAGTTTACTATAAAGCTCAACATGCGATGCATTGATTCTAATAATTTATTTGATTATAATGGAATCATGCAATATGAATTATTAAATTTTGACAAAATGAACCAGAAAACTATGTCGGACGGAAGCACTCCGCTATCGGCGATTCATTGTAGTCACGTTTTTTCCACTTCGATATCATCATTACTGATGTATCAAAGAGTTATTTATTTTCTTACGCCGTTATTATTCAAAATGAAGATGTACTTTTTGCGGTCACACTTCCGAATATCTTATTAGTGCTCGAGCTCTAATGCGAGTGACTTGTTACATTCTTATTTTGTTTACGCTTATTCATATTATGATCTTTCACTTTTCTTAATAAATGCATGAGTGATAAGTATATTATTTTTATATTTACTATGACAGTGGTAGCTAAATGGTATCGCGCTTGGGAAACTCAGTGAAGCGGGATAAAATTCCAGGTCTTGCACCTTTGATCTTTTCATGTGCGAATATTTTCAACATGATTACCACTTGTCTTACGGTGAAAACATCGTAAGGTGAGTGAAACATGCAGGTTTTATGTTTTTTTTTTTTTTTTATTTCTTAATTCTTTTATTCTTTTATTTCTAATTAATATTATATTCTTTCCGTATATGATAAATATCTGATTTTATAGAAATAAATATATGATTGTAACATGCGTAATATATTTTTTACATCGTAAGGTGAGTGAAACATGCAGGTTTTATGTCTAAGAGAACCCAGCAAAAACATGTAAAATCCGCCAACCCGCACTTGGTCAGTGGACTGGCCTGACCCCTCTCGTACTAAAATAAAGCCCAGCAGTTATGTTGAAATAAATGAAAAGAATTCAAGGTTTTTATAATCCTTGGACATTTCTTATAATATTAGGATCTTAATCTTATTTTCTATAATACTAGATTATATTATGTCATAAATTAAATGAGATTTTTTAATCACATATTTATTAGGTATAATAGTATCATTTTATTTTAGTTACAATATTTTTAAGTAATTTTTTTTCTTTAGAATTAATAGTAAATTCAAAATAGTGATGTACCAAATTACAATTCTCCTTCACTATTCCGCTTATTCTATCTTGATTCTATGAATACAATCTTGCGATCTATAAATAGCTTTCACTTTATAGACTGACCTTCGTGATACTTTAAGTTTTATTTTATTAGTAAAAGCTCGTATGTTAAGAAAATAAATAGGACAAACTTTTATCAAATGGGACTATCTGGTTGGTTTCTAGCAACACATTTCTACAGAAATTCGATAGTTCACGTTGCCATAACGGTAGTTTTTTGCAAAATAAAGACTGTGTTAAGACGAAATACTTTCTTAAATTATTACACGATTATTTGAAATTTTAAATAAAACTAACGCTGTTAAATTTTTCTGTAAAGTGAAACAAAATAATAATAAAACTGCAATATAGTTTTAAATGATTATTTCATGCAAGAATTCAGTATATAATATAAATATTGTATTATATTGAACCATATAATATGATACTTGCCATAACAGGACAAAATTGTTTTACATCGATCCACCTGTAGCAATTTATTTAATAAATTGTGTACCCTCTAAGACTAAAAGTTATTGCTGACAAGTGCAGATAGTAATACTATTATACATTATATATAAATTTTCGATTCGCAAAAGGCAATTTCCTAGGGGTCACAGGTACCTACAGATCCGGAAGATTTATGTCGTGCGATACAGTTTAACTCTAGCGCCGACACCACCGTTACATTCGTGACATCGGAAAGATTATTACGCAATCAATCTCATTTTACATGACGAATAATTTATGATTTTGCTGAAGAAATTCACCATATTTTTATGTAATACTAGCGGACCCGACAGACGTTGTCCTGTCTACACGTCTTTAATTTGAAAATTTCAAACTTTTTGGACAAAATTGTGAATCTAAACCATTCCCAGATCCCCTTGAACACACACAAAAAATTTCATCAAAATCGGTCCAGTCGTTTGAGAGAAGTTCAGTGACATACACACTCACAGAAGAATTATATATATAAAGATAGTCACATAGGTACTTGGTTAAATTATGTATCTTTATATATTTCCGACGTTACCATCAAAATCAGTTCCGCCGGTTATAAGTTATATATTACATACAGAAAAATAAGATAAAGCTTTTTTGATAAGGTTTCACGTATTATATATACGGTTTTCGATATTACTTTGAATGTAATTGTACCTCCTTCAGGGTTTTTTTAATAAATATAAGGTATAATCTCATATCTACTGTTTTTAATCAAATCGGTTTACAATTGGTGAAAATACAGCGTGACAACATACACAAAGACTTGATAAAAAATAATTGAGTTCTCCTCCTTTTATGAAGTCGGTCATTAACAGATCGTTTATAGTTCGATTACATACTTAGTTTAATGGTTCATAATAAAGCATTAATTTATTAAGATGTTATGTTATAGTTATTTATAATTATTATCTTTAGGTAAGTTATTTTGATAACCACTGCAATTATTACATTTATGAACGCATATTTTATCTAAAAATATACTCGCATAATACCTGTTTCATGTCATTGGGCGGTGCTTTTTGTTTGAAATCTATTGGTTGCTAAGTACTGTTCATTCCATAAAATCATTTTATAGCTTTCTTTTTGGGATGTATTCGTCCGTGCAAATAAGAAAAATATAAAATTTTACGATAACTTAAAATATGTGCAAATTATTTTATGATTTTTTTTTTAAATATAGTTTTTAAATTAAGTCCGCCAACCCGCACTTGGCCAGCGTGGTGGACTATGGCCTGATCCCCCTCGTATTAAAGGGAGGCCCGTGCCCAGCAGTGGAACGTTAAAAAAGGCCTGAATACAAAATAGTTATTAAATAAATAAATAAATAAATATGTTGGGACATTAACACACAGCACCATCTAGTTCCATGCTAAGCTACAACGCCTGCGTTATGAATACCAGATAGTTGATACATACCTATATAACTTTAGTTACATACATACTCGTATTATAAATATAAACACCCATGATTGGAGTACAAACATTCGTGCTCGTCACATAAATGAATGCCCCCACCGGGACTTGAACCCGTGACCGCTGGTTTAGCAAGTAGGGTCACTACAAACTGAGCCAAACGTGTCGTCAAAAAATTAAAGTTTTAATTGAAGACTCTCTGTAGATCGCGCATAAAGTCATTTAAAACCGATGAACGCTATGAAAATAATATACATAATGACTAATTCATTATTTGAAAAGTTTTAAAAGTTGCAAAATATATTTTTTCTATTTCGAGTTATAACATAAATATAAAACTTTAACTCAAAAGTGTGAATGACCTTTTCAAACGTATAGTTCATACAATCCCATACTTTTCAAGTATCCATCGCATAAAATGCAAATTATTGGTTTTCGATAAGTAAATTAGGCATCTAATTTGTAAATGTGGCTTATTATATGAGGTACCCCCGAACGGTATCATTATCTACATGAATAATTATAGTTACGAATGCTAGTGAATCGTGGTACGCTTCTTAACTTTTTACTCTTGAGTATTTATTAATTTAATAATATAAAATTATATTTAAAGATCAGATTTCTGACGTCCATGTGTTGTATTGCTTTAGTATGACGTTAGAGTGAATTTTGATACTCTTATATGTTTCGGTAACTAACTAGAAACTTTTTTTCATAAGTTATCTAAAGCTCTATATTTAATTTCATAGAAAAATAAATGTTTTTAGTACATAATGTTACTACACTGCAGTTAAGCTATGGATTTGTTACAGGAATTCAAACAGACCGAACTGAGCATGCGTACGCGTCGGCACAGGAATACAAAGAGGCTCTCGAAGCACTCCGAAGGAACACCGGCGTTGTGAGTACATTACAGCACAAAGGCTTGCTTATACTGTAACAACAAGAACTTATTATATATTCAAAGATAATGCAGGGTCTATATTACGAAAGATTTCAAGATATTTAATGCATCGAATATAACTTACCTACAGCTATGGTGTATTGAATATATAATGACTTTTTTACCTATAAATTACATCGACTTTATAATCAAATTGCTTATTACATCCTTTGTTATTTTTTTTTTTACATTAAAATCGGTTTACGATAGATGAAGATATCACGTAACATGCACACAAAAGGCCGTTGAATATTATAAATTCAATTAAAAATAGGTCAGATGCGAGTCGGCCGCAAATGAATTAAGGTTTTAAATTTCTGATAACTATATAGTTATTTTATACTGGCGTCAAGAGAGTGATAGGAAATAGACTGTCAGGTGCAGATATAAGTCACCAAATAAGGTTTCATTGCATCGTATAAAATAAAAAAAATTATGTTGTTAGTACGTTTTTTTTTCTCCAGGTGGGCACATAAAAAAGTTATATATACCGCAAACGCTGTTAAATTTATTTTAAATTTAATCTAATTATAATGATAAACCGTTTCAACAGGAACGCAGCAAACCCCAACGCACACTCGAATCGGAAATTAGATCTGAAGAGATCGATCAAGAGATACCAGAAGAAATCATCCCAAGCCCATGGGAACTGAACAATACAGCGCGTGCTGAAACAGAAATATTATTTTTCAACCGCGTACCTAAAGTCGGCAGCCAAACCTTTATGGAGCTTCTTCGTAGACTTTCTATAAGAAATAGTTTTGGTAGGTTAATAACACATATAATATATATTTCTGAAAAATCCAATTTAGTAAGCCTTTTACCTTTAGTAGGGGTTTTAATTTTAACTATTGTAGTGCAGTCGATATCCAATTGATTAATGCTACATTTCATGTTGGAGGTCTAGGGTTAAGTTTTCATATAAATGTTATGTGTTACCACTGGAGTATGAGAGTGACAGGAACAGAGAGTGCACCTGTGTCTGCGCGTACACTTGTGCACTATAATATCTCCTGCGCAGTTGGCTAGTCTCAATGAGATTGGCCGCCGTGGCCGGAATCGGCTAGGAGAATATCATGTGTTACCACCATCCAACACGCAGTGACTTATAAGTATGTAGGGACATATTAAGGGTACGCGAAGTAAAGACTAAATACTAACTTTGTCATCTGTTTCTCTATATAAACATTAATTTTGAACAAAGAATTTAATTGAATAAGAATTTAATTCATATGAATAATAATATATAAATATAGGCAACAAATTTATTTTTAACAAAATTATCACATTCATATTTATCAGTTTTATAGCACGCTGTTCGCATAAACAGTAATAAAAGCGGAACGCGCGAATGCGACATAAATTGCACTCTTTAGTGTGCCATTGCATTTATGTACTAAGTTATCAAAGCCATCTACTCTCACAATACACTTCATCCGTATATTTTAAACACCAAGGAAGAAAAAATCTTACTGTCTGGGACTGCATTGGTGCTGATAAGCCTAATTATAATACCTGCTTTTTATAGCAGATTTCCGATTAAAGCGTAATATTAGGAAATGTAGAGATGTTATGAAAATTAATTCGTAGACTAGGCACTATGATGTATGTATGAACATAATAATGTTGTAGGTAATAGTGTTGCTTAAAATTTAGTTTTTTTTTAAAGAATAGCAAACTAAATTAAAATTATAATTCTTAACTAATTTTAACTTTTTTAAATTACACATAGAACAATGTGGCTTGAATAATTAATTTAATTTTTTTAATTTAAAATGTCAAATATTCGCGTAAATCTAAGAAAGTATTAAAGGTACTATGATGTTTTTATTTTCACAATATTTTTTTTTATATATTATCTACAATTTTATTTTTATAATAAGTTTATTTTCATAATATATAAACGTCGTCGTCTTTTGTTCGGTCTTTAATAGTTTCGGTTTTATTAAAATCATGAACGAATAAACCACTGGACGAGACATAAAATACAAATGTATGAAAACTCGTTCAACCAAAAGACGCATAACGCACACAAAGATTTTATTACATTATTATACACACAGGTACACAATACAATATTTCTAGTGCTTGAACGTAATCGATAAAATACATATATCGATGAACCAATTAATGACATTTTAGACATTGGTTAGCATAGTCATCATATTTTACATCTTTTAATTTAAAATATCTGTATTTATTATAATAAATTAAAATAAATGAATTAAAGAGGCAATAATAATGTGTCAAATAATAATTATTTTTTAATTTGATTTATATAAATACGATGGCATTGATGGCAGCATTCTGTTGGTCTATAATAATGTTAATGAACAAATGAATATCGGGTGTATATTCCATTAATATATAATAAAAATTATTTTTTAAAGATTAAAAAAATATTAAGCTAATTTAATTAAATAAAGTGATTTTGTTGATTCTGTTATTGAATTATTTTAATTGGCAATTGATTGTCTCGGGTAGCTTATAAAAATGTGACACTGTCCTAATATTGCTCAGTTCTTAATAAACATTTGTGAAATTAGGAAAAAGAAAAAGTGATTGCAAATTAAAGTGAGTGTTGGATCGTGAAAGTAAAATAGATCGTGAAAGTAAAGTGTTTTATTACAAATCGCCAACCCAGAAGTTTAGTGCTAAAACATTATTGTTTGATTTTGTGTAATTTATGTGTTGAAATAAAATGATCTTTATTATTATTACAATGGAATAATATTCCAAAGTATATAAATGTGGTATAAAATAAAATAAAAAATTAAGTACACATACTAATTATAATTTTTGCATTTATATTTTTATGTGACTTAGAAAATATTTTTATAAATTTATTGTCATCAGATTGTAGGATACTGTGATAAAAGTATTTTATGTTATTGTACTGTACAAATAACACAATTCGTTCAGTTATTTCGTCAAATATCGATATATTTTTCGACATTGTCAAGCACTAGTCGATGTCAAATGGACTCACTCGACAGTTTAGTCATTTGTTCTGAATGGTATAATCCAGGGATTTTATGATGGTTGTCAGATGTCAACAATACATAGAAATATCGACTATATTTAACATAGTTGGATAATATGACATTTTATTTTACAATTTTATTAAATTGTGTGATAAATAACAATAAATGTAATAAAATAATGTATTTACAAGTGAAAAGAAACAGTGCTGCTTCCGCCGCTATAGTTTTTACACCATTTAACAGAACATTTAGTCATTTTTGGCAGATTGTTTGTTGACAAGTAAATGCTTGAGACTGACGCAAAAAACAAACGACAAAGGCTGAAATTTCCTGGCTACTAATAAGACAGATAAAGGTACGTCCGCTTATATGTCTGGTCCAGTGACTTATTCGTTCATGATTAAAATATTAAAATTATACGTTGGAAAATATAACTACGAACCTCGAAACTGAATGACTCTATGTACTTATTCAATGTCTTGTCAAAAACAATGATGGTAGCAAATCTGACTAAGTAATTGTGACCTTTTTCCAGGTCAAAATGAATTGTGTACATTGTGTATTGTCAAAAAATACCGTCTTATAATTTTTATTATGATATGTTCTCCCACGTCCCTCGATGCGTTGAATATTTGTGTAACTTTAAAATATGCAAATTTTTATTTCTCGAAATGTAAATGATCGTAAAATTAAATTAGATAATTCTTCGGATAAAGTTAGTCGATTTCTCGAAACTCTAAAATTTCAAATTATTCACATTAAATAAAACTATCTTTTCGGATTTTTTCGCGGATTCGGTTTCGAATGCTCTACGACAATCATGGTCATCTCGGGAACCAAAAATCAAAATAAATCCGCGAAAAATCCGAACATTTGCGTAAATCGAAGAAAGTATAATTCATATCATTTTTATCAGTTTTATATTAAATGAAAACTACATTAAAAGAATAAAAAAAAGCCTTTAAAGGCTTATAAGGTATAGAAAATTACAAATGGTATAATGAAGTAATTTCACAGGTTTTCATCGGGACACAGTGCAACGCGTGGAGACGATCAGACTGGCGCCCCCCGACCAGCAGGCGCTAGTGAGACTGGTGTCAGCGCACACGCCACCTGCATCTTACATTAAACACGTTTGCTACACGAATTTCACCAGGTAACTTTGAAATATCTATACATATAATAAAATTCTAACTAAGCCAAATCTGTACATTAAATATTTTTTGGAAAATTTTATTGAAATAAAACTTATTATCGATACAGAGGCCGAGACTATAATTTTTAGAATTTTTGTCTGTCTGTCTGTCAGTTATCGCATCGCGGAAAAACCACTGGAGGGATTTTGATGAAATTTGGAATGGTGATAGCTGGTTATCAGGGTAAACACAAAGGATACTTTTTACCGCGGGAAAATATCTCATTTCTGAGAAAAAATACAAAAACTGCATTGTAAAAGTATATAATACTAATATGTAAAATCTAAGAATTTGGTTTTTGGTAATCTGAACGCGGGCGGAGCCGCGGGCAATGCTAGTTAATTTATAACAGTATTTTGATCATTATTTTGCAAATAGACAGCGTTAAAAAAGGAAAGTGAAAAACTATCTCAGTCTTGATAAAATAATCAAATGAAGAAAACCCTCTGCTAATTTGTACTGCTGTTGGTTAATTTGTGCAGTCATTCAATCTGTGTTGTGGCCGTGTTAAAAATACAAACAAACGTAACGATCAAGTTTTTTATTATATGTTTTTCACATGTTCTATACTCTCTTCATAGCAACTTACGGGAACAAAGTGCGATAGGTTTGCTAACTGTTTTTTTGTTTTTTAATTTAAATCTAATATAAATAAAATCATTATTCATTGCTTGATTAAACCGTCATCTACTATTCACTAAACAAGTAGGTCGAAATTCGATAATTACGCTTAGTTCGTGATCTTAAATTGCTCTATTGTTTATTGAAATGCAAGCAGAGAAAATGTTATTAACCCATTATCATAGAATGTTGCATGATTAATGTTAAGGACTATTCAAATATCTATACATATAATAAAATTGTAGCTAAGCCAAATCTGTACATTAAATATTTTTTGGAAAATCTTATTGAAATAAACATTATTATCGATAGAGAGGCCGAATGTATATTTTTTAAATTTTTGTCTGTCTGTCTATCTGTCTGTTACCGCATCACAGAAAAACCACGGGAGGGATTTTGATGAAATTTGATGTGGTGATAGCTGGTTATCCAGGTCAACATATAGGATACTTTTTACCGCGGGAAAATATCTTATTTCTGAAAAAATAAAAAATACAAAAACTGCAATGTAAAAGTATACTAATATGTAAAACCTAAGAATTTGGTTTTTGGTAATCTGAACACGGGCGGAGCCGCGGGCAATGCTAGTATATTTATGTAATTAAACGTTTTACTAGTAAAGGACCAATATTTCGTATTATTAGTGAAAAATGAAGACGTCCAAACCTAAAAAATTATTTAAATCATCTGTTTCAATCGTACTAATGAGATAAGAATATGAATAATATTTACTACAAGTGACCAAGTGTAAGGAAATGTTTGATATGCACTCAAACGATTTTGATAAAGTTTGATACGAGACAAAAAGAGTTCTGGACTAAATCATAAGATGCTTATATGACACAAATGAGTCCCCGTGCTCTAATTCTCTAGAATCTAATTTTAACAACTATTTAGTACTGAGTTTGAAAAGTTTTATAGAAAACCTTGCAATAAAGGAAATGATCTTCATACAAGCCAAATCGCGTGCAGGCAGTAGTACCTATTAAATACCTAAACTGACTAAATATTTTACAGGTTTGGTTATCCATCGCCTATCTACGTGAACGTTGTGCGGGATCCCATAGAGCGAGTTATATCTTGGTACTACTACGTTAGAGCTCCATGGTATTATGTGGAACGGAAGAGGGCATTCCCTGATCTGCCATTGCCTGATCCAGCATGGTTGAAAAAGGTAAACCTATATTTTAAAATAATTTTTAATTTTCTCATATAATATTATATTAAAATCTTTGTCAATAATAGTAGATATATAAATTATATTAGCTTATCATAAAATGACCCCAAATTTAATACCATTCATATTGAATACAGTGTTTTCGTTTCAATGTTTCAAAACAAGGTTCGTAAGATTTCTATTTCATTTCAGATAAAAGTAAATCACTTCTTACAAAATTTTCTTTACATGTGAAAGTTTAATCGATATTGGAAAATTTATTTATCAAAATAGTTGTTACTATCTTTATATAGTGTAAATTAAATTACAATAAACAAATCTGTCTCTTCATTTGTTTATAGGACAATGCATTGATTCGATATTATATATTTTCCATTTTGCTTCGAAATATTATGTTCCATAATAAATTATAGAACTTGGTATTGTTAAAATAACTATACTGTAAGTGCATTGGAAAACTTTTGACGTAGAAGTTAGTTTCATCATGAATATAGTTAGGGAAGTTAATTGGAAATTGTTACGAGCACAACCAACTACTCTCAAACTGAGCAATTATGTGTGTGTGCGTGTGTGACTTAGGTGCTCTAACGTATGGCTCTAGTACATTGTATATATATATATATATATATATATATATATATATATATATATATATATATATATATGTACAATGTACTAGATATTATAGATATAGATAGATGTATATATATATATATATATATATATATATATATATATATATATATATATATATATATATATATATATATATTACATATAACTTCTCAATTTAAAATTGTTATAATTCTTACAAATTAAATTTAACAAAAAAAAAAATATGTTCTCATAATGTCATCAACTTATTAGTTATTACAAACTGCTTTATAATCAACAATATAAGCTAAGATATAAGATATATTTATATACTGTGGACCAATTATAATAACAACAGCCCTGACAACGTCAGAAGTGATTTCACCTTACTCTTAAACCTTAATTAATCTTACATAATAAACATTAACTTTATCGTATTTCACATAAATTGGACAATTTATAATAATTTAAGATATTTTTTTTAAAAAGATTGAGAATAATTTCTCTCCGTTGACACTACGTGCACTTAAATAGATACCTACTTTGTAAAGTTATCATCATGTATTTGATATTGAATGATCGCAAGGAATTAACATTAATAAGTTATAATTTAACTTCAATTTTCAATCATTTATATAATTTTTTTTGCATTTAAACCCTGAAAGTATTTTTTTTTATTATAAAGTAATCATTTTTTTTAATATATTTTTGTACAATATAATTTAATGTACACTGTACTATGATGATATACAGGGTCATTTTTAATTTACTGAAAACCTTTTGGGAATATACTATTTACATCATAACAACAACATCTGTAACAAGAAAAAAAATATTTTTCTTAATTTTTTTATTTTCATACAAAATAAAAATATTTTTATTGCACCTTCTAAATTGTAAAGTTCTCTGCTCTAGCATCTGGCCAAGTTTAAATGAGTAAGGGCCACTTCCTACACCCCTCCACCCCTTCTCCTCCACCAGTCACACGCTTTCTTTTGCTAATTGCTGGACTATTACCGCTTAGAAGGAGCAATAAAAATACTTTTATTTTTGTAAAATTTAAGAAATATTTTTTTTTCTTGCAGATGTTGTTGTTATGATGTACAGTATATTCCCAAAAGGTTTTCAGTAAATTAAAAATGACCCTGTATATATTAAAAAAGATTTCAGGCTCAAATTATTTTCCAATGTTATTTATTCCCTTCTGCTATTCCTTTACTTTGAAGTAGAGCGATGTTAAAGAATCATCTGTTTTTTTTTTGCTTTCTAATTTAAGTTGTTTCTATTGCAGGGTTCTGTTGCAATGAAAGTTTTTTGCAACCCGGAACAATTTGACAAATTCTTTGATTTTTTTATTTTAATGATTTATTTATAACTGTAGTGCTCAGTATCTATTTAAATTTTTAAATATAAAAGAAAAAAGTTAATAAAATATATTTTAGAATCGTCAACCAAGCGTTTTACGATCGTTAAATCTCTATTTTGTACCTACTATAAAAATCTAAATTCCTATCCAAACTTTTTGTCTTTTCGGAGCAGCGAACCTTTACACAATATCTTTTTTTAATAGGCCACAAAAACTTAAGGATCTTTTTAGCAGCAACAAATTGGTTTTATTGATTGTGAAAAATATTCCCTGTAAAAAACATACCAGACAAATTGAGCGTTAAGACGACAATAATCGATCAAATCCGTCTATTTTGCTTTAATAATATTATAATGTTTGATAGATGGAATAGAACAGGATAGTCCCTTTTAGAAGATTACGTGAGGGTCTTAGTCCGTGACGGAACATCGACGGTAATAGGCTGCGCGTGCTTGGTCATTTAAGAGATCTCTTCATATTGATGATCAGCGAGAGAAATCTATAATTACGTGCACTTTTAACTTAACGATTTCTAATATTTTAATATAATGAAATTGAAATTTAAATGATTTCTAAAATATTGCTTTCGAAGTAATGGAAATGTAACTTATAATATGAAACTTAAACCATATAGGCAGTACACTAATTTAACTTATCTCTGAAAACTATACTAATATTAATTATAAAGAGACAGAGTGTGTTTGTTTGTTTGAAAGCGCTAATCTCAGAAACTACTAATCCCATTTCAAAATTCTTTTTTCATTAGATAGCCCGTTTATTGAGGCTATGTTAATCTTCATGCTACTGATCAAGACAGCGAAGCAGTAATCATATAAGTATGTCAACAAATCGGGCAGATTTCCATACATTATTCTAAAGGGAAGGGAAAAAAGTGTTTGTTTTCTTTGTACTTTGAAAGCGAGTGAAGCCGCGGGTTCTGGTAGTTAAATATAAAATTATATGTTCTAATTGACTTCATAAACACCTTAATGTTCTTATTTTCACTAAACCACCGCATATATAGCGAGAAAGCCAATAAGAAGAAACAAAGACCGTAAGAAGAAAGGCAACTACTATTCGAAATATATATTTATTTCTAATTAGAAACTTAGTATTACAGTTCTTTAAAACAACTACTAAAAAAAAGTATTAAATTAAACAAAAAAAAAACAACGGGTAAAGCATTACGGCTAGTATATTAAGATCCTTTAACTCGAACTAAATGAGTTCTAAGTATGAGCAAAATTTTCCTGTTAATTATTGTTCTATTGTTAAACAAAGTGTGCCCAACTACTTTGTAACAGACAGGACAACGAATGAGGGGAACACAAAAAATAAATTAGTTTCGAATCAACAAAAAATATGATATTCTAATTAGAGTTTAAAGAGTCATCGTATATTATTCTCCTCCAACTCTTTGACGGCTAGTTCATAGTAACTGTTTAATAATATTTCAAATTATAATATAAAACATATATCTCGTAAGTAGCCTAATGTCATATTATTAAAAAAGAACAATATATGTAGGTTATTTTCATTTGAACGCATCATATATTTAAATATATTCCAAAATTTAAAAGCGCAGAAAGTACTTAAATGAATATGAGCAAAAATTTTAAATTTTACTTCTCGTCGGTGATTGTTATCACAGAAACTTAGACGTGCGTGTCGAATGTCGCTACGCTTTTTATATGAAAAAAGTATTGTGTTCATAACTAATTAAAATAATATGACGAATCCAATGGGTCCGTTTAAGTTCCAATTTTTAACTTTCTTTTATATATTAGAAAGTTTTTGAGCATATCTAAACTGAAATGTTCTTCTTTCAATTATTTTTTTTTTATACGCAAGGACACTATCTAGTTCCATGGTAAGCTACGAGGCTTGTGTTATGGATACCAGATAGTTGATACACTACACATATATAATTTTAAAAACATATGTACAATGTACATATTATAAATATAAACACCTGTGACTGGAGTACAAACATTCTTGCTCATCACACAAATGAATACCCCCAGCGGGACTCGAACCCGCGACCGCTGGCACAGCAAGTAGGGTCACTACAAACTGAGCCAAACGTGTCGTCAAATTGTGCTACATAATGTGCCATAATGTGCTACTATCGTATTTTCTAGGATTTTGAAACCTGCGTTCTGAGCGGCGACCGTGAATGCCGCTACTTAGAAGGAGAGACACATGAAGGTATTGGCGATCATCGTAGGCAAACCCTGTTCTTCTGCGGCCACGACCCACAGTGCACGTGAGTTTTTTATTCTAAGACAAAAATAGTTCATACATGAATATGCTGAAAATTGAAATATGTATATCTATAAAAATATTAATATGTTCCACAAATGATGAATGAAGATGAATGATCTATTATCTAATTATTTTTTTACAGACCATTTAATAGTTTGGAAGCCCTGCAGCGCGCGAAACGTGTGGTTGAACAACAGTATGCTGTAGTAGGCGTGTTGGAAGATATGAACGCTACACTTACCGCCTTTGAGCGATATGTCCCTAAATTTTTCCAAGGCGCTTTGAGAATGTATTGGGGTAAGTTAATGTAACGATTCAACCTAAAGAATTATTCAATTCTAATTTAAATTCAGATAAATCATCAAATTAAAATCATTTTTTCTCACGCTATCGCTCATGGCTCTGCTTAAGTCTTGAGTGTTACAATAATACAAAATAGCAGTTATCTTTTAGAATTATCTGCCCGCTAGTAAATCCCCGTAGAAATCTATTAAAAAAATCTTTTCTGTTTTCCATATTAAGAAAATCTTTGCTTTTCCACCCTTCTTAAAGCTAAACAATGAAATTTAAAGCTAAACATTAACTTATATGACCATATCAGGAAAATCACGTTGATCTTAACGGTTTAACCATTACAGAGATACCTTAATAAAAACACACATATATATGAATATACTAACAATCAGAAATAATTTAATTATTTTTTGAGTTTTAATATTGCCATATAAGCTTTCTATGACTTAGCTATTTTGAAATCACTAAAAAATACATTTAATTTTATTATAGATATCTTTATGTTTCTTTGCTTACTTCTTACTGCTACCTATCACTTAGTATAATTGTTAAAAGATGTTATAACATTTAACACATTTATTATAAGACTTCCTTATCAATTACAGAAGAACTGAATACGTTTAACCGGATCAATCGCAATGCCTTCAAACCACCGGTCTCAGAAGTGGTAAAAAACATTGTTCGTGCCAACTTTACGAGGGAAATCGAATTCTATGAATTCTGTAGACAAAGATTGCATCTGCAATTGAAAGCACTGCGAGATTCTTCTGTCCAATTACCCGTGACATCTAGCTATCAAATACCATCTAGCTACAATATGGTGTAGAACTAAAGACTGTTCGACTGATTAGCTTACAAAATTAACATGCAATGACCATATATTCGAAATTATTGTCAATGGTAAATAACGACACTATAGTCTTATAATTTCGTGCTCATCATAAGAAGTTTAACGACATCTATGGGATGTTTTAGAAACTGCTTTACATAGGATTAGTTTTATATTGTATAAGCGCCATCTATTGTTCATTCTTTCGTACTAAGCGTTAACGTTTAAAGTCAATCACTTATGTAGTCAAGCAATAAAAGAAAAGAAAAAAAGGTGTTTTATGATATTGTTCATATAATCTATACAAATATATTAATGCTAAAATGATAATATAACATTGTTTCCATATCAATTTCAAAAAAATATATAAAACTGAATTCGTTTAAATTAAAT
Organism: Brenthis hecate; assembly: GCA_951806755.1. Lineage (NCBI taxonomy): Eukaryota > Metazoa > Arthropoda > Insecta > Lepidoptera > Nymphalidae > Brenthis > Brenthis hecate. The sequence continues at coordinate 5,628,387 of OX638276.1, read as the reverse complement.
TCTTATTATAAGTAATAAAAAATATTATAATATGACATACTTATGAAATTATTCACGTAAAAATCTTTTAGATTACTAATATAATTTGTCATTATGTATGTATGTCGTAGAGTGTATATAACATCTCCAGTACCAACTTTCAAGAAATCTAAGCTTGTAAAAAATATATTTTCATTTTTTCTATGCTATTATTATAACCATTATTATTCCTAATTTTGTTATAAATACAAGGTCGTAAAAATGTAACTTGTTATCTTTAACGGTGCTTCACACTGTAGATATATTTAAACTACATATATTTGAAACTAGCGATTTACCCTCGCTTCGTTCGGATGCGTAAATATTTTTGAGCGGAACCCTAATTCTTTTTGTAAAATTAAATTAGCCTAACTTACTCCTTATTACTTCAGCTATCTACCAGTGAAAGTCCCGTTAAAATCAGTCCAGACATTTCGGAGATAAGCCGGAACAAACAGACAGACAGACAAAAACTTTTTAAATTGTGTTCTTCTATAAATTTCATATACATTGAGTAAAAAGCTGTTATTTTGACATTACAGACATTTCAATTTTATTTATCTGTATTCTGTATAGATATTGTAACTATAATACATACATATAACTTTATTGGTCTGCTTGTGACAAATGCAATGTTCAAGGAAAATTTTAAAATTTTTATGTCGACGCCCATGGCTCACAATAAATAACACAATAAAACTTATTATTATATGGGCGAATCACTAACAGAAAGTATTAATGAATATAAACATTTCAATAATATAGTACTTATACAGTAAGCAATGAAATCACTTGATAAATATATACATATAGCACTGATAAATAAAACGTGACAGTTGTTTATAAATATTCAATATCTTATTTATTTTCAACGATGTTCTCCGTCTGCCCCCAGACCAAGACTTTTGTAAGATATATTTTTTTCATTATATTGTTAATTAGGTTATAGTTTATGTAAATTTACTTTATTTACTTATTTATTAAAATATCATTTAATAATTGTGATATGTTTAGTCTTTATAAGATATTGTATACTTACATTAAAAAATTAAGTGACATAGTTGTTTTATTTATACTTTTTTTAAACCTACACCTACTAATTGTATTTAAACAATTTTTATATAGTGGAAACTTTCCAGTAATAATATGTATCACATAAGTTGGACTTGAAGACGCATTCTGATCAAATTCGGTTCATTCATTAATTTTTGCATCTGAGCACAGTCGTTACAACAAAAATTATTATTTTTTATTTAAATTTAATATGCTTGACCTCTCTGCAGATTTATAATAGTTCGATAAGATTATGTACTCACGAGTCAATGACCAGAATAACTTTTAATTTTTTCTTTATAATACTTTCTTAGATTTACGCGAATATTTGACATTTTAAATAAAACTATCTTTTCGGATTTTTTCGCGGATTTATTTGGCTTAGAGGTGTTAGATTTTTTTTATATTTATCCTAATAGGTAAATAATATTAAAATTTTTAATCTACTTGTAAATAACCTTGGCTAGGTTACTGGAAATAATTTTGTATTATTGAACCACATATTGTTACATGTTATGAATATGTGTGTCTATTGTAATATATTTTTTTAATACGTTTGTACATGCATAGCTAATCTGTTTTTATTTTCTGCTACGCCTTTTACCTGTCACGAGATCGTATATCATAATACACTCCATTGAATACTACTTACGTAGTTCCTCTTATGCTCATATATAATTAGATACTTACATTTAAATGCATATTTCAGTAAATGGTCGTTATTTCCCTGCCAAATTGTTTAATAACCCGTCTCGCTATATATTTAAAAAAAATTTAAACTATCTAATCAAAATAATGCATTTAAACATTTATCTTCATCCTTTTGGGATCTATGAAAAATCAAAAGGAACACTCTGAAAGCCTATAATTTGACATTTTTTTTAAACATTATACGTTTCCACAGTTTAAAATACTTTTTTTTTAATTAGCAGCCCTGGATTGTCAACGTCAGTTAACACAAATCTTTATACAATGTAACACACTTACTATATTTAAAACAAGGTTAAAGATATAAGAATACTTTCGGAAAAAAACAACCCATTTCGCTAATTATTTTTAGATATTAGGTACTTTTTAAACACATATATATGTATATATTTTTTGTAAATGTTATAGTTTAAATGAGATAAATTAAACAATAACATAATATTATGCACATTCGTTTATTCGTAAATTTATTGCTAAAAACAGGTGTCAAAAAGAACAATTACAATAATCGATAGAATAGCATTTCTGCATCGTACAATAAAAATTAATATGGCCACATTAGAAGACTTCAGGTACATATAAAATAAAAATCATTATAATAAATATTGCTCATCGCTTACAAATAATAATAATAATTTAATTCAGTAATTGCTAATAGTCTCAATTTAAAATAGAATTTCAAAAGCCAAGTAATATAGTTGTCATGATTTGGTTATTATAAAAATATAAAAAAATTATATTGTTTATACTCTACATTTTCATTTATAAAACCATAGGTCCATACACTTTCACGATCTCCACAAAGGAAGCTTAATGTATAACCGACATCTATGTAGTATATTATTATTAATGTAACAATTTATAAACATTATAAAAACCTAACAACACTAATTCCATCATATGTAATATATTTTATAATTATAATTCCTTATAAAATTTCATAGTGAATGTGAATAAATTCTATGTGACTTTGGATATAAATATAATACGGCTTATAGATTCACAAAATGTGTTAAAATATTAATATCATTCAGAATTTATCTCTCGGTCTATATACAAAGGAACAAAAGGCGGCGCACGCGACTTGATCTCGGCATACTCCTATCAAAATACAGTATTGCTTCTTTACTATCCATTAGACGCTTAAATATTTTGTAATAGTATAAAATTCTATAAACATAAACGTCGTCACGGAAAATGGCACTAATCGAGCTGCACTCGTATACATAATTTCTACGCCTATCCTACGCATTTATCACAAAAATACAATTTAAGCCTCGATTTGAGACCTCATATTCACTAGCGAACCATTCTCAGCTTCAAGTTTATACTGGGCGCAGGAATGTGGCTAGCAACTGGCGCCCGCTCTCCGCTGCACACAGCCGAAACGAGACTTGCCGGAATCCTTGCTTCCGATAGCTCATCACTGTCTCTCAACATTTACCGTTCATCCAACGTGTACAAACTCAGTAGAATGAGGGATGCCAATCCACACTAGGGTGAAGAGTTCCCGAAGACGAGGGCGCAGGCACCGTAGCGCCGAGAGCAAGACAATCAAAACAATAATTTGCTCCACTATTGTTGTCCCAGAATTGTTGACCTTTGCATTGAAAACGAACTGCCAGTTCTAACCTCTGCCCCGACGAAATGCAAGGTGCGTATAAAATAAACTGGAATCGATCCGAGAAGCCGTCGCAAGAACCTAGGACGTAATTGGCCTGTAAGTCTGTGTACGTCTTCCAACGGTTCATAGTGTATCGTATGTGTACTGTCTTGTGAAAGTCTAAATTTCGCACCCGCACTGATCCACATATAGTGACGTGTACGCCATCACAAACTCGAGAACTCTCCATGCAAACATTTTGTTTTTCTAACTTTTCTGTGAAATCGCGTGGTAGTTGGAATAGAGGAACTAGTGTTAAAGCACCGAGACGAGGTGGAGGTCGAGCGGGCGGTGAGTTCTGTACATCACAACCGGTAAGATCATCGTAGGCAGATTTCGGAATAACAGGGATTTCATCCATAAAAGTTTTAACATCAGCCAGATCGAGTCCTAAAACGTCTGCGAATCTAACAATTTTTTTACGACCTGGAGTACCAGGTGGCGTCTTCCCTGTTTTCAATGATGAGCATCGACGTACTCGTTGTGGTTTATCGTCTTCTAACTCATCTTCTGTCTTAGTTTCAGCATTTAATAGGGAAGGATCAATTTCAGGTGCCGGTGATAGATCTTTCTCAATAGGAACTTCATTGGTGACTATTTTCGCTAAATCATTGCTTATTACTATAGTTTCGTTTACATCGTTTTCATTATCTTCATCAACTCTTACTGTTAATATTTCTTCTAATTCGTTAAGAGTTTCACTATCAGTAATTGACAAATTTTCTACCGCATCTGTAATATCATTTTCTACATTGTTCTCAATTTGAGATCCTTCTTCACTTTTCGCCGATTCAAATTCTGAGTCGCTATCTATCGTTGAGCTTTGTTGAGAATATGAATTTAATCGGTCTGTGGTTGAAACTAAAATAGGCTGAACGGCACAATCGACTTCATCAAAACTATTTTGTCGAGCACAGCCTTCAAAAGTAATAGCAGAATACAGTGGTTTATCAACCTGACCATTCTCTCTCGATGTTGGTTGGTGTTTCACTGGTGACTCCGTGTAAAATGCTGTGGAAAACTTAAATCCATTTTTCCCTGCATCTGGTTGTTTCAATAATAGTTTACTTTGCTCTTTGTGTTCTGTGTTAGATTCAACATCATAAAAAGGCGGATCACTTTCTTCATTTTGTTTCTCTGGAAAGGATGGCTCATAATTTTCAACTGGACTGGACGGACTCTCGCATTCTAGTTCAAAATCGTAGAACGTTTCAAGGTCTTTTTGAGAGCGCGGAGAGTTGGATGGTCGATGTGTAGAATTTTCACGAGTAAGCCAGCTATTTTCGCATTCGCCGTCTTGTGTAGCGCCCAGACTTCGGAGACGCGAGTGTAAGTCCCGGGCAAACGCGGCAGCTCGACCGCGACACGACATCGGCAGTAGCGTTGTAAGACCGCACTGCGATCCCGCACGATCACCGCTCATCTGTGTCTGGAAAAAGAGAAAAAAAAAGTTAGGTAATACTGCGTAATCAACCATCGTGTTACACAAATACTTAATTCAAAAACAATATTTTATTTATTTAAAAAAAATGATTTTGTCTAACAAACTAGTCTACGATAGTCGGTAAGTGCACCTTTCACACAAATTATTTATTCGTGAGTTTACTATCCTCCGAATCGTGACTGTCATGACATGAAAAGTGAATGTCAAGTGTGAACGACATCGATAAGATAATTTATACGCAGCTATGAATAGCACGCACGCTTATTTTATAAGATAACTATAGCGGCTCACCCTCGTTTCGCTCGGGTTCGCCTCTAGAAAAACAAAAACAAATCTATCCCTCGGGAACCATATATTATTCCGGGATAAAATGTAGCTTTAGTGTTATTCCACACTATAATCTATCTCTGTGCTAAATTTCATCCAGATCCGTTCAGCCGTTCTGGCGTGAAGAGTAACAAACATCCATACATACTCACAAACTTTCACATTCATAATATTTGTATAAATATATAATACAGATGAGATAGCATGCATAAAAATAAAGGTAGTACAAGGAATGAGACATAACTAAATTAAACAATACTAAGTATTTATAACATATTGTTGAAATCATTTACATTTAGTTTTATCAGTATTCTGAATACAAAAAAAAACATGTTCAAGTCGGTAGGTATGTATAATATCAGTAAATTTGTTAATTACTTTAATAAACATAATTTGGTTAAATTAAACAAAAAACAATTGGTATTGCTAATTATATCTACTATTATGTTATTGTCCGACTTCAAAAAAAGGAGGTTATCAATTAAATATTATTAAAAGTTCGAAAATATTCACATATAATGATAATCTATTAGGGCTTCCAAACAAATATACCAAATTATATAGGTGTATGTATATTTGTCCACGTATTGCTCCGAAATTAGTAATCGGATCGCAATCATTATATTTTTATTTCCTTACATTTATTTCAATTTACGGAATAGTAAATATTTAATCAAAATCGGTTTACTAGTTTTTATGATAACGTGTAAAGGTCAAAATCGGACTAAAACGTGTAACGGCAACTTATTGATACGAGCCGAGGTCAGAGGGAAAATGTCTCAAAATCTTTATCAAATTTTAGTGCGCATATAAGAAAATCAAAATGGCCGAAACCAAACTGGCCTCATGATACGAATCCGCGGCGTTTACTAAGAATTAATAAGTTTGCAGGGCCAACCGATACGAGCTACGGGAGTGGATTATTAATTATTATTATTTATTACTCACTGGCAAATTAGATGAAGTTGTAGCACTAGCATTGCCATGTAAACGCAAACTACTACTACGTTCAAAAAATACAAAAACATTACAAAACTATTTCAGTTTTTACTTAAAACTAAAAATGATGAAATAAAAAGTAATTTAAAAAAATATTGCCGACTTCCAGGCACTTAAAAATTAAAAATAACTGAACGGGGGTTTTCATTTATCATAGTTACTAATCAGATATCTTCGAAGACGGCGCCAGCGCGCAATGCTTTAAGATAATATGAAAATCTAATAGGTAAATATGACAAGGTAGGTATGAGTTAAAATATTATACATCAATGTGTGATGTATTTATGTATTTATATATTGTATGGAAATAGATTTGCTTTGCTTTGCATCGGCAATTAGATCCATCACGTGTTTTTTTAAATATTTGAGCGGTCGGCTTTTTTCTATTTTTGTAATTTCTTTTAATGTAGTTTAAATTTAGTCGGTTTTGAGTTTAGAAACGCAAACGACAGTGCCTAAAAAATTGATAATTAATTTTATTGTTAACAACTTATTTTTCAAACACTGATTTAATGAAACTTCGGAGAAAAAATATTTTAATCGCGTTTACGTCACTTTACGAAAAATAGTATATAATATTAATTTTCATAATAGAAAAGCACGAACGTTCAAGTTATTATTGTAATGCTAAAATTGTTCTCAATTAGATGAAATACCCAGTTCATTTAAGAGACGTCGTTTTTTAGATTTCTAAAAGATAAAATAAACTTCTTTTTCAGCTCTCAGTGCATCAGAATCGTAGTATATAAATAACATCATATATTGCAATGACGACGGCCGCCTACGACAGTACGTCACATGATATGTAACACTTGCCAAAAGAAATACACGACGCAAAGGGGCGGTCCAAAATAACTGATCTGTAATGCAGATGCCGATATAATATCGACTTCCTGCGGATATAGATTTGATTTTCAATAAATGGCGGTTACTAAGCCACAGCACAGATTATACCAATAAAAGTATCATTTAGTATACATAAAACGTTCATATTAATTTAGTTAGCTATGAGCGTACTATTGTAAATGTACTCGTATACATCTACACATAATAAAATTCTAAGTCGAATCTGTACATTAAATATTTTTTGGAAAATCTTATTGAAATAGTCATTATTATATACAGAGGCCAAATCTATAGTTTTTAGAAATTTTGTCTGTCTGTCTGTCTGTCTGTCTGTCTGTCTGTCTGTCTGTTACCGCATCACGGAAAAACCACTGGAGGGATTGTGATGAAATTTGGTATGGTTATCCGGGTCAACATATAGGACTTTTTACCGCGGTAAAATATCTAATTTCAGAGAAAAAAATACAAAAACTGTAATGTAAGAGATACACTAATCTGTAAAACCTAAGTATTTGGTTTTTGGTCTTCTGAACGCGGGCGGAGCCGCGGGCAATGCTAGTATATGTATAAATATCATATTTTTAACTGATTTCTGAGAACATCTAAGTCCAATGACCAACATACATACATTTAGATGTCATACCAGATTACAGAGATCGATAAGTATTTCAGGGACAATCTACACATGTTATACTTATAAGGTCTTTTACACATTTAGTTCATGCCATTATCTAAACTCGTCGGTCACCGCTGTCTGTCTGTCTCTGTGGTCTCACAAAAATAGGTAAACGCAGTGCTCAGTTCACTTCCTCTTTTACTCCTTGTTTCATTTCACTTTTACTAGTTGTTTTATTTTAATAACTATAATAGTAATCAATGTTTTAATAAATGTAAATTATGGTTTTATGATTGTGGTATATTTCAATAAAAAGTATTATATTTATATTATACTAGCAGTACCCGCGGCTTTGCTCGCGATAAAACTACTAAAAAATCTGTATAAGTTTCATACAAACTTTCATCCACTATTTTACCCCTTTATAGGATGAATTTCGAAAAATGCTAAAACACTTACCTATTCGTTTAATTGTATTAAAAAGCATTTATACTAAGTTTCAAATAATTCTGATCATAAATATTTTTTGAGTTGTATTATAACTTGTTTTCCCGTGGGAATAAGATAATCTCTGAAGGGAATATGTCACTCTCCAGTCCTCTTTCTATCTCCTCACAAAAAATCACGCCAATCCGTGACTCCGTTTCGACGTGAAAGAAGGACAAACAAGCACACTTTCACATTTATAATATTAGTATGAACGTTTACTTTTTGGCTGTTATTAAAAAAACTTGCGCTGATTACAATTAATAATATAAAAAGAAACAACTTGTTTATTATAAAAAAAAAGAAAATTATCATTATAAGAAATAATGGCTTTTTAAGTTTTTAATGAATTTTAAACTGATAACAATGAAATTATTTATCATCATAATGGGTTTACAATGGTTGATAGTGATTGAGGTAGGTCAAGCATGAAACGATTGAATTTATAAAGAGACCAAAAATACCTCTTACAAACTAATAAATAAGTACAAAGAAATCAATTCAGGCTTTATCTTGAAATATTGGGATTTAAGACGAATATAACTTTTAATTTATAGCACTAACTTCGAATATTTACTACAATCCTCACAAATTGACCACTATACTTATAATAATAAATGATTAATTAATTTATAATATAAATACCTTATATTATAAATTAATAATTTCAATGTAATAAATATATGTATAATGTATATAATCATTCATTTGTTTTAATAATAAAAAAAATAAAAAAATTAATAAGCAAACGCTTAAAAAAAAGTTGTAATTAAATTGAACAACAAAAATGATAATAGTTACATCATGCATGGGACATGTTTTGTTTTAAAAACATATTCAAGGTGAAGTAGACTGATAAAGTGAAAGTACAATTCGATTGTCAAATGTAAACAACGCCTCATTGGTTTATTTACAAACATGTAAGAGCGAAAATATAAACATTATAATAAGTATGTTCGAGACGATGATAGTTCAAGAGATATTGGAAAAGTAATATTTAACTTAAAAACAAGAAATAATTTATTAAAGTTGTTACCACTCATTTTTAGGTTAGTTAGGTGGGTCGTATTTAGGTGGCACAAAGGAGGCGGTAAAAATATCGGCATATTGCTCATCTACATGCGTCTTTTAAAATTTCACACAATACCTAGGTTTCAAAGTCAACATAGATACTATAGATTATGCACTAAAACTACGTCGAAAGTCTGTAAAATGAAAAAGAAGATTCAAGAAATTATACCTACTCTCTGACGAAAGCTCCTTGCTGTAACAGAATTACAACTTCTTTTGGCTAGTGAAGATAACTTGAGCGGTAGGTATACTGCGAGCAAAATGAGGGCTCTCCTGGATGCGATAAAAACACTCCCAAAATATATTTGAACGTATAATGACATAAATACTAAATGCAGCAGTTGTTACACCAATATGAACCATTTACTTCAAAAGCTGACGAAAGACGACTTTAACGATTCACTTAGTAGTTTCTTGTTTGCAGTAAGCAACGTACCAGCAAAGGATCGATTCTGACACTATGGAAGATTTTATGGAGAATAGATGTAACGTAAGGCAAAACCTTGTTCGAATTATTCGGTTACCAGTCATTCGTGGCCAGCAGAATGACAATATATATATATATATATATATATATATATATATATATATATATATATATATACATGTGAACAATTACTATTAACTAATACGTTTACGGTACATTTTAACAGATAGTATGAAATAGATAGACTATACATATATACAAAGATTTATAGAAAAATTACGTTGTTTGGTCAGTAACGCCGACATATTCTTATTACCAAAATTATAGGATAAAATGTTTTTTTTTTTGTCCTTAACTTGAAAAATAATTTGTTCCCAATACAAATTTTCAACACCCAAGTTTCACTTTTGCGACAAAAAGTATTCTACGTCCTTTTTGACTTCATCAAAATTGGTCCAGCGGCTTAAGCGCGAAAATCATAACAGACAGATAGACAGACAGTTACTTTCGCATTTATAATATTACTGTTGTTGATTTTTTATGTGTAAAGTTTGGCATTTTCAACCGACTTCAAAAAGGAGGAAGTTCTCAATTCGACTGTATTTTTTTTTCATAAACAGGATTTAACCTTGATTAAATAGAGGATTTAAAGTCACGCTAGATTATAAGAAGGAGCACAATGCAATACACTATGTGTGTGTGTGTGTTTGTGTGTGTGTGTGTGTGTGTGTGTGTGTGTGTGTTCTAGAAAGAGGTAAGCAGAAGCTTACACTAAAATTGTGAAATAGGTCCATCTCTCGTCATAAAAAATTTACTCTAAAAAACTATTTAGGACGCATTACGTAGTGTTTAATGACACTGAAAGAATATACAGCACAGCGCTGGTCACTCTATTTAGTTTAAATAAACATTAAATGTATGGATTTGGTATTGTTACATATTGGGGTTTATTTAAAATTAGAAAAAATAGATTATGTAAAATCCATATTCCAATTTTAAAATATCTTGACAAAAGAAAACGAAATAATGATTTCCTAAAAGAGAAGTAAATTCATAATGGGTTTCATTGATTTTGCTAGATAGTACTTACTGTATGCATTTTCTATGTAACTATAAAGAAAAATACAAATATACTTAATCACAAATATACTGAATCCATATTTCCCTTGGTCACGCCATCATGCGTGAACGGCTAGACCAATTTAACTATTTGTTTTTGTTGTGTTATTGTCAGGAGAAGATTCTTATGAAAGAAAAAAAAATAAAAAGTGCGCGGAAAATTATAAAATTTAAGAATACTTATTTAAGAATACTTAACAGCCATATTAAAATTTATATGGCTAACGCTGGGTAATAACTATTTTTATATATTTAAAACGTACCTTAATTAAATAATTTATATATGTATACAAAACAAATGTACACTTTGTTATTACTGTTCAAGTCTGTCTAATGTCATTTTCTAAGTTAGTTTAACACGTAGCATCATCATCGATATTTTTGTTTATATTTTACTTATCTTGGTGCAAATATTTTTTTAAAATAAAACAATGATAGCCACCTGGCAGCTTATATGCATGCGCCATCTAACATCTAACCAGGCCAAACAAAATGGCCCGAATTAGGGCGGTCCAATTTATCAGTAATATGTACATACACTTATGTACTATAAAAATATACATAAGTTATCACAATTTTATTGCTTTTCATTGTTTATGCTTTTGAGATATTCTCGTAGCATTGAAAACTATTGCACATACGAGTATTTAAAGCCATCTTGCTTATATCGAAAAGTTTCATAAAATTAAAATTACAATAATTTAAAAGCATTTAGCTGCAACTAATTTAAAATTAATTATTTAGACTTAGTATAACACAATATTTAAAGGTAAAGAAAAATAGAAATAATTATTTTCAACCTATAAAATAGTCTTTGACAAAATCTTAATACCTAATATTTTCTTAAATTTACGCGAATGTTTGACATTATTAAATAAAACTATCTTTTCGGATTATTTCGCGGATTTATTTTGATTTTTGGTTCCCGACGTTTCGAATGCTTTACAGCATCCATGGTCACGGGAGAGACTGAGGTGTTACATGTCTTGAATGTATAGTTGTTACAGACAGCCTACCCACAATTAACAAAATGAAAGTTGCACCAATTACATTACAATATTTTTTTTTAACTTTAAACATTTTTATAATTTTATAATTTTAATTATAATTGAATATGGAAAATTATTTATTTAATTTTTGCTATTATTTTTATAATTATTACGATTTTAAAATATTAATTAGTAATCTATATTTAGTGTTGCCATTATTATATTTATAACCATAAAGAAAAATATAAAATATAGTATTAATTATTTAAGCCATATAATTTAAAAAAGTTAAAATTAATTAAGGATAATAATTTTAATTTAGTTTGCTATTATTTAAAAAACAAATTACTAAGCAACACTATTAATATATACTTTTACAAAGGAAAAATGAAAAATAAAATGAAAAATGACAGCTTATCTGATTAATATTTTTCATTTTTCCTTTGTAAAAGTATATATTAATAGTGTTGCTTAGTAATTTGTTTTTTAAATAATAGCAAACTAAATTAAAATTATTATCCTTAATTAATTTTAACTTTTTTAAATTATATGGCTTAAATAATTAATACTATATTTTATATTTTTCTTTATGGTTATAAATATAATAATGGCAACACTAAATATAGATTACTAATTAATATTTTAAAATTGTAATAATTATAAAAATAATAGCAAAAATTAAATAAATAATTTTCCATATTCAATTATAATTAAAATTATAAAATTATAAAAATGTTTAAAGTTAAAAAAAAAATATTGTAATGTAATTGGTGCAACTTTCATTTTGTTAATTGTGGGTAGGCTGTCTGTAACAACTATACATTCAAGACATGTAACACCTCAGTCTCTCCCGTGACCATGGATGCTGTAAAGCATTCGAAACGTCGGGAACCAAAAATCAAAATAAATCCGCGAAATAATCCGAAAAGATAGTTTTATTTAATAATCTTACTACCTACTGATTCCATATTGGTTCACTTGCGCTATTAAAAAAAAATAGTTTTCTTTCTATGACGTATGAATAGAATTAGATAGTATCGATAGTAAACATTAGAAACTAGTATCATAAGAGGCTCAATGAAGAATGTTGATAAAGCGGTCAGTGCACTCTAAGATAAGACAATGCGAATTGTCGCGCTGATATTTGTAAATTTATAGCGGCGTCATAACTCTGTAACTTCTTATTTGCCTTTGATTCAACAAGCACTTAAGATAAATGAAATGGAGGCCTATTTTTTGAAGTTTATTGTAAGTTATTATATAGGTTATTTATTTATTTATGTTTATTAATCCACAAAACAAATGGCAATCAAACACATAAATATAAAATAACAATTGCTTGCAAAATTAATACACAGGATTGCATTGTTATTGAAATATGAATTAACTTATATCTTATATGTGTATATGTTTTTATATAAAAATATAATTACTACATTAAATTACTATATTTTTACCGTACCCACGTACGTGTTTGTCTTCGTAAGTCATTATGGTTTATAAAAATAAGAAATGTTAAAATATTTTTAAATAAAACTATCTTTTTGGATTATTTCGCGGATTTATTTTGATTTTTGGTTCCCGACGTTTCGAATGCTTTACAGCATCCATGGTCACGGGAGAGACTCTCTCTCTCGAAACGTCGGGAAACAAAAATCAAAATAAATCCGCGAAATAATCCGAAAAGATAGTTTTATTTAAAAATGTCAAACATTCGCAAAAATCTAAGAAAGTATTAAATGTTAAAATAGTTAAATATAATGGTCCTTATCCTTGATCATGATACAATTACAAACAGATATTTTAGAAAACACTAGGGCTCACCCATGCTTCGCTAAAAAGAAATTTATCCCACGGGAACCGTACATTTTCCGGCATAAAAGCCTATGTGTAGTCTATTCCAGACTATAATCTATCACTGTACCCAATTTCACACAAATCCGTTCAGCCGTTCTAGCGTGATTGAGTGACAAACATCCATCCATCCAAACTTTATTTACATAGTAGTAAGATAAGATTAGTATATAGTTTTTATACTATATCTCGATACAAGATAAGAGATAATCACCTGAAACTATTTTCAATGTAAACACTTTTAATGTTTCGACATTATTACATTGTAATTTTGGTATCATGAAGATAAAATAGAATCAAATATAAAAATTGGACTCACTCATATATGGTGATGAATCGTTGGCGAGTTTAATACTCTAATAGTACGAGAAAAGGTACATCTTAATTTATATGATCCGATGTATTGTCGACCAATGGAAGAGGAAGGAACAGAAGATGTCATTGCCAAGCACGTGGCTATTAGTTATTTTGGTTTCCATGTAGAACGTCTGGATGCGTCTTCGTATTATTTTAAAACTGTTGTATCTGAAAATAGTCCAAAAAGCGTCTAGGTATTTGAAAGTCACGACTCAAGAACGTCAATTTAAATAACTCTTTAAAACAACAATCGTAAATAATGAACATTTCACATACAATGTCATATTTATAACATTTAGTTACAAACTTTATGTACAAATTGTTTTTAAGGGTAAACTTCATTTACATACAGCAAAACACGGTACGTTGTATTTGTACATTGATAGGTATTATTTAATGAATTCTACTACAAGAATAAGTAAGAATTATAAGCGATATTCTATCAAATTAACTAAACGATGCGTATCTATGACAATTTTAAATAATTACTAGCGGACCCGACAGACATTGTCCTGTCTACACGTCTTTAATTTGAAAATTTCAAACTTTTTGGACAAAATTGTGAATCTAAACCATTCCCAGATCCCCTTGAACACACACAAAAAATTTCATCAAAATCGGTCCAGTCGTTTGAGAGAAGTTCAGTGACATACACACTCACAGAAGAATTATATATATAAAGATTATAGATAGATAATATCAACAATGGCGTGATATTGGTCACCAAATCGGTCACTATACCTATTATATAATACATACATATAATATTCTTTATTATCATATATCTATTTATAAAACAAAGTCGAGTTAACTACACCATTTATAACTTAAGAACTGCTGGACCGATTTTTATGATCTTTTGTTTGTTGGATTTTTCTGCGCCCGAATAGCAGTATAACTATTAAAACATCGGAAAAATTTAGAAAAAAAGAAATTAAAATTTATATGTCCAAGGCTGGCTAATAACAATTTGTATCTGTTTAAAACGCACCGATGGACGCACCCGAGCAAAGCGAGGGTAAGTCGCTAGTTATACTATATATTTCCAACAGACAGACATAAATGACGATAAGCCGTGGTTGTAAATGTTATCTATAATAATATAATAAAGAGGTAATGTTTGTGAGTTTGTGACGTTGTAGGGGGTAATCTCTGGATCTACTGAACCGATTTAGATGAAATTTGGTAAGAAGATAGTTTGAGACCCTGGGAAGGACATAGGATACTTTTTATCCTGAAAATCATCCCTTAAGGGGGGGGCTAGTTTTCATATAAGTACAGAATTACAATTGTTGTATTTTTCGTATCTCTTGAGATAGATTAATGAATTAGTTAAACGATATATCTTTAAAAATCCTATTAAGATTTTTCTATGGTTTATTAGCTTAAGGTCACACTTAACCTTAAGCTAATATTTACCATAGAACAAAAATAGATTAACACTCAGAGTAGTGGCCCTTGGCATTGTATTCGTATTTAATAGAATTACCTATACTCGCTGAACGAGTATGACCGCTGCGTGCCCTCTGTTACATATTATGTATGCGCGATTTGGCTAGTCCAGTGTTAAAATTTTCCAGATAAACATATTGAATTGATTATTAAAAAAAAATATTAATAAATTATTTTACATATTAATTAAACTGCGAAATGATAATTTAGGATAAATGAAATTAAATATTTTAGTGAACATACAAAACAATAGCGCACATAAAATTTTATAAATTTTATATTGATTAAATAAACATGAAAATAATAAATGGCAACGATTGACAATGTGACTAGTTTGTATGTGAGAATTTGCAGCAGGTAAACTAGATTTGCAATAGAAATTATACGTCGGTTTTGAGACCGGTTTGAGAAAATTATGTGCTTTCTACAGGATTGGGTGTATTACTAAAGTTTTCAGAAAAATATGAATTCTATTCATTTTAACTTATAATAAATTTTTAACGTCTCACTGCTAGACACGGAACTTTGTTCATTGCAAAGGAGATCAAACCGTCATCTGTCTAAATCCAATGGTTAGCGGACTTCACACGTCTTTTGAGAACAAATTGCTTCACTCACAGCTGTAGGTTTTCTTATGATGTTTATTTGAAATGTTACCAAATGATAATTATGTAGAAAATGATTTGAATGAAACATGAAAATCTCAGATATGCGAGTCCGCTTTCATTTAATTAACCAAGCATTACCGATTGGGCTACTACTGCTTAAATTATACTATAGGTATTATATCTATTTACAAAATTGCATTCAAATCGGTCCATCCATTTTCTGTTGCTAAATGATCAACAATAATATATCTATAGACAGATTTAAAGATTATAAATTCCATCTTGAATTAAAATAACCATATTAGTTTTATATATCTATAGATTAACATAGAAAAAGTGTTAAGTATTCTACAGCGAATTAGATATGGGAGCCGAGACTGTGGTTGCGGTTAAGCATTCCTTGATTTCCTCCGTAGTCATTACTTAGGACGTTTCTATTTCAAGCCAAAAAGAAAGAAATAATACGAGTCTAACAATACGATATAGAAATGTATGGTAATAATATGGAAATAACATCAGGTCAAAGACCCTGGCGACGAAAAATAATGAATACGATTTTTCATTTAATATACCGCTGTGTGAGTGGATGGCTTTATTTTATCTTACGTGTCATCTTACTTTAGCAATAGTAAGCTAATTCTATGAGATAATTTACCATAAACAATTATACATGTATATGTATGTATGTGCCTGGTGTTATAGTCTGTTAGTTAATGCCGTCATAAAATTTTGCTTTACGTAGTTCCGAAGAAAATCTATTTTTATACTTCAGTTTATGTCCGATTTCCGAGACAAATTACGTCAATACGACATGATTTGATACAAAATATTTCAAGGCTTCAAATTTGATGATGTAAATATTCGTATGGATCGATTAAGATACCTTTTATAACAGGAAATTCTCTCATATTCACGGGAAAATACAATAACTGGTTCAGCCGAATTGTCCTGAATATTACACAAAATTTATTTAGTATATTTAACTAAACTATTATAAACTAAAACTATTATATATTTACTTAAGAAAATACATAATTTTAAATTTAGTTCGGGCGCAAGTCGAACATCTACATACATATATCTACGAGTATACATACATAGTATACAACAAAGTCGCCGTGTGCCTCCGTTTCTCTGCTTACTTTTTCTATACCACGTGTAAGGTTTCGCGATTTTAATTAATAATAAAACAGTAATTGATTGATTATACTGGCTACACTGACGACGCGAATGCACAAATTACAGATACCTTTATAAATCAGGCAGTTAAAAATTACGAAATGGGAAGACCAAAAAAAAAAGAAATAAAAAGATATAACATTTAAAATAGAAAAAAACAAAAAAGGGACTGGTTGTCGGAGAGTTGACATACTGGATGCGATCCGTGGTTTTAACTGGAATAAGGAAATCAATAAATGTTAAGAATGAGTATTTCCTAATAAATTGTAATTAAATAAATCTATTTTAAATATATAAGTTTTGTAACATGATGCTGACTTTTCCTGACACCACATGCAACAAATTTTAATCGCTGGCTAACATTATGGATATATCAAATCGATGTACTAGAAAATTGTATCTCCTAAGGTACACTCAAAATGAATGAGTTGTCGGATAGTAATAGAAGAAATGAACAGTGGGTACGACAGTCTATTATTCAGATTAATGGAATTCCACACAAAAATGGTGAGAACTTGATGCAAATAGTTAAAAATCTGTCTACAAAAAGTAGATTCATTTTAAACAGCGAGTCAGATATTGATTTCCTAACCAGAAGTGCTGTTAAAAATGATGCCAATGATAGCAAACCGCGACCAATCATATTGAAAATGCAGTCCAGGTATAAGAAAGACGATTTTGAAACGAAAGGTTTGAGAGCGTGTGACATTGGATTCGCAGGCATAAAAAATAATATATATGTTAACGATAACTTGTCCACTTATAATAAAGGGATTCTAGTGAAGCAAACGGCGAGTAAAGGAAAAAGGCTATAAGTAATGCTGAATCTGCAATTGCACGGTCATGGTCGAAAAACCAACAACTGACCAGTCATGTATATTACATCATATGACTATTTATAAAGGTCAACTTTTTATGTCTTTAATAATAATCTACACTTAACTTTAAATCTCTGTATCAAACATGTAAAAATAATTTTTAGAAGAAATATTGGTTATGGTGTTTGTATTTATATTTTTATTTATGGATAATTATTCTCTCAGACGATATGGTTGAACACAAATACTATAATTATAATAAATATACGTTGTTAATATGGCCCTAAATATTTTTTACTAAAACGTTAGAGGTTTGCGCACTAAAACTAAACTATTTACCTAAGTATCTTCAACGAAGGACTGTTTGATTCTCGATAAAATGTATATATGTACTTAATAATAGATATAATGATAGTAACCTGGCCCGACAGGGTGTAAGAATGGGTGGAGGAACTTTGATTGCAGTACAAAATAAATAATATTTTTACAATTATTAGAACAGAATAATTATATTTGTTAATTTTAAATTCAAATTTAATAAATTATATTAAAATTTAATAATTATTATAAGTGTATTAATTTACCATTGGTAAGATTATTCAGGGACTGCACTATCCGTATACTGACACTGATATTGCCGGAATCTAAGCTCTACATTTTCTCTGTCTAACCCCGCGAAGTTATTAAGATATGAATGAATCTTTATCGCTTTATAAGATATCAAATTTTGAAACTTTGGCCGTAGTATTTTTTCCGTCTATTCTTGTAAAGTTGGATATGAATTGCATTTTTTCGTTGAGATGCTATTACATTTTAGTTAACTTAAATATAAAGAAGCATCTATAGAAGCCAAGCAGTCGTGGCAATATTGAAGCTTGTCTGCTCCCGTTTCTGATAAGGAACTGGACCATTTTTATCTACACGTGAGTGGTTACTTCCTTTCCTACATATCATTATTGTTAACAATATTCTAAATATGTTAAGTGCTATTTAGTTGTGAGTTGTGACTATGAGATATTTTGATTTTAAATTATCATTTCATACACTTTACCTCTCATTCTTTTAACTTTGGCGCCTAATTGGGCGGTTTTTTTTATTTTTATCTTTATTTGGAGCTTTTTAATTTTTAATTCTGTTTAGTATGAATTATTAATTTTAATGATGATTTGAGAAGTATTGAGCCAAGAGTTTGTAGAAAATAACAAGTGATAACAACTAGTAAAGCACTGTAAAAATACAAACAACTACAAGTTACCCTCCTATTAAAAGGTATCTGTCATCACCTACCTACATGAATTATAATAATTTTCTTTAACAAGAGTCTTGTACGGTTTATGAAGATTATGCATAATGACAATAATTGTATATATTTTTCAATTCGATCATTATTTTATAAGTATTTCTGCGTGTATCACATGAAAGCAAAAATATATAACCAACTTATTACCTATATTTAAAAATCAATGAAATTCATTGCCATATTAAACAAAAATACCTAGCAATAAAATTAACGATTACACTATGCTGGTTCGATCATTCGCGTTCAGAAATATTGGATCGGTTTCAATAAATAATTATGACATATTTTCTTGGCTAATTAAGATTTGCTGTACACCAAAAGCATTTTTAACATAAGCATAATATGACTAATAACTGAGGTTATTTTGTTTGAATGATTTACATTAAAATTAACATTTCAATAAAAACTTATCAGTATACATTAATGTTTTATTAATTCGTCAAAGGTTATAAGTTGATTATACACACAGTACCTATATATGTACGTACAACTTACGTCGTACTACTTAAAAATGAGTTAAAAATATGGGCAAAATATATATACGTATAAAAAATGTTATTATAAAACCCATATTCTATAAGCCTGAGCATGAGGGCAGGTCATTAGCTAACTAGCTGTTAGTATATTTTAATATACATATAATCCTATATAGCCAAAACAAATAAATTTTTAATTAGATATCAGTGTTGCCAGATGACAGTTATTGATTTACCCGACCAAGAAATCTCAAAATACCCGGTTTATCCCGCCAGCGCCAACCATGAGCAGAGTATCCGAAATTAGTTTTTTTTTAAGTAATCGATTCATGTTTTGTGTAGAATAAAAGTAAGTACTAATGTTAGAAAAAGAGGTCATTGTGATCAATTCTCAATTAAACAGCTTTAAATAGTAAAATCAAACATAAAAAAAACTTAAACTATCAAATTAATCAGCTAAACTAAAATATTGCTCAATGCAAGTTCCCATCAAAATTACCCGCCGTCAAAAATCGCCTAAAATTACCCGCTTTTCGGGTAATTTACCCGCCAATTGGAAGCGCTGTTAGGTATTCTTAAACATCATAGTGCCTATAATAATAATATTTCTAGTATATAAACATGTAATATGTATTAGCAATATTTATCAATGGAAAAGTACATTAAGTATTCTTAGCAAAAACTCGGGGTGATAACAAAACACGCAAAACTAGCCAGATACTCGTATTATATAAAAAAATAATATTATTTTTTACATAATATCTTTTTTAATCTAAGTATCTACTGACACCATTATGAAGTTTCAAGTTGTTTTCACTCTCTCATGTACAGAAAATTATAAAACTAAGTATATGTTAAATGAATGCTTGCAGATTTTAATTTCATTTCGCATACTTGTTATACTGTAAAAAACTATGCAATCATTTAGTAAGCATTGCGTCTAAATAACAAAACACGCAAAACTAGCCAGATACTCGTATTATACAAAAAATAATATTATTTTTTACATAATATCTTTTTTAATCTAAGTATCTACTGACACCATTATGAAGTTTCAAGTTGTTTTCACTCTCTCATGTACAGAAAATTATAAAACTAAGTATATGTTAAATGAATGCTTGCAGATTTTAATTTCATTTCGCATACTTGTTATACTGTAAAAAACTATGCAATCATTTAGTAAGCATTGCGTCTAAATAACAAGTTGACCACGTACTCCTAGCTCCAGTCATCATATCAATATAATTATATTCTAGCAAGTAGAAACTTACAACTAGATTTATAATTGGTGGTAGAGCATTCAGCGAAGGGTGTACGTTTTAGTCATAAAATATACCTACAGCAAAACCCCCTCTTCTTGAGGCAACAGCATTTCAATTTAAAATGATAACTGAGTATGGTAAAATTATACTGCTGTTTCAAAAAGGTGAAGTGGTCGTTTTTCTGATAAAGTGGCTCTACTTGCACATGATGCTATGTTGTGTGAGAAACTAGTGATTTTCATAAATGAATACTAATTGATACTTTTCTATAAATAATCTATAAATATAATAAAACAGTAACAGCGAAATCGATGTGCGCGTTTCACGCAAAAAGGACTCAACCGATTTTAACTAAAATTTGTGTAGAGATAGATAACTTATTACTCGGATCAGCATTTTAGATACCTTTTATTATAGGAAAATCTTTCAGAAAATCTTTCCCGTGGGATGGGAAGATAATAAATTAACTACTACTTCAATCAAAACTAGTTCTGTAAGTAGTTTAAAAACTAGTTCTATAGAGTCGTTTTTTGAAATCTTCATGTCTAACGCTGGCTAAACCATATGAGATCAGAGATACATCAAAACAATGTACTAGAAAATTGTAGGTCTTAATAAGGCCTACAGAAAAATCTGCAATTGTATAAGTCTTTCTCTTATGGTACGTTCGCAATAATTAATCATATCTATTTATTAAATAAAAAAACGTATCTAGAGATGCAATTGAGCGAAGCTAGGGTAAGTCACTAGTTTGACATATACATTTGAAATTTTTATCACCATACCAAAATGTATTATTTACTAGCATTGCCCGCGGCTCCGCCCGCGTTCAGATGACCAAAAACCTAATTCTTTGAAAAACCTTTCAGAACTGAGATATTTTCCCGCGGTAAAAAGTAGCCTATATGTTGACCCGGATAACCAGCTATCATCATACCAAATTTTATCAAAATCTGTCCAGTGGTTTTCTCGTGATGCGGTAACAGCCAGACAGACAGAAAGACAGACAAAAATTCTAAAAACTATAGATTCGGACTCTGTATTGATAATAATGTCCATTTCAATTAGATTTCCCAAAAAATATTTAATTTACAGATTTGACTTAGTTAGAATTTTATTATATGTATAGTTATATAATACATATCAATAACAATCTTAAATCCTTTTTTAATAAACTTCTATCATTTAGGTCAATCGGTTTCCAATCGGTTTAGGTGTATAATTCATTAATGTTTTGTATAAATTGGCATGTGACGAATATTGTTTAAGATTTCGAATAAAATCATGCTGACTGGGAGCTTTACTGGCGTGCGCGGCTTAGACTACTGCAGATACTATATCTACATATAGATAACACGAAATGTTTTAATAAATTGAAAAACAAAAAAAGAACTATAAAAAAGTCCGCGTAACATATTATGTCTGTCTATCTTTTAAGGTGGACTCACAACAATCATTTTTATGGTTCTCGAATTGGGTCTAAAATAGTGTTTTATTTGCGAAGGTGTTTTTACTGACATGGTGTTTAATCTTTATCTAAATAAATATGTTAGACAACTTAAGTACTTAATGTACATCAAAACTGACCTTTACACCATTTAAATTAGATAAATAACTTAGAAGATACGAACAAAATGAAAATAACATGCGAAACGTAATAATATCTTAACGACGGCGACGACAGCAGGGCAGTGGCAGACGAGGACGAGGGTTGTAGCATTGTAGGGCTATATATAGGGCACTTTTTATTGATGAAATATTTAGGGTTCCAGCGCGAAAATGAAAAAGCCTAAAAAATTACTCAAGATTCGAATTTACATTTCATTAAAATTTTCAATAGAGTTATTATGAATACCTTGTGTTACGGAGTTATTCGCACCTAGGGACGCACCCCAGCGAAGCGAGGATAAATCGCTTGTAAAATCATAATAATGATTGTAGTTTAAGTAAAATTCAAGATGTGATTTAATGGGTAATTACATTTTTAACCAGTAAGCAAAAGTTTTAGATTTCCATATTCGCATTTTAATTTTTAGTATTAAATAATCAAAAACATTAAAAAAAGCCAAAATAAAACATAAAAAGTAAAATATCATTCGACAATGGTATAATTTTTACCTTTTTCATCAAGACTGGCATTTGATGTTCCAATGACATTTTTAGGTCTGGAGAACTCATGAACTCCGTTACACAAAATTAGTCTTTAAAACACTTTGAGATTCCCCACTATTCCACAACAACTTTTATAATCATCTATTGACACATAATTTATAGTTAATGATGCCACCCAAGATAACTATCACCCAATGTTAGCGTGATATGTTTGCGCGTGTTCTATTTTCAAGATTTTAAAAATTAGTTTGTATTACTTGACACCTGACTGCGGGTAGATATTGATTCGGTTAAATTTATCGCAATGCGCAACGCGTCCACCCGTCGCCGGCGCGTGAAGCGAATGAGTCGAGACGGAGTTAGGCGCCTGATTCGTTGCGCCCGCGCATCACTCAACGCCAATTCTAGACATATAATCAACTTTAATGTCCACCGTGTTTACATTTGTTCATACTAATTATGTCAGTGGTAGATAATCCATCGATCCCGTCGATATAACAAATACTATTGAAGGAGTATTATGGAATTTACATAAATAATGCTCACGATGGCCCTGCGTGATTTACATGCGTCGCCGCGTGATGCCAAACCGCCCTCAAAGTTCTTGCTCTTGAAGACGTGCGAGCGGCTAGTTTGCTTAATGGCATTTAAAAATCAAGTTTTTATATACCAATGTCGTAATTAAACAGTATATTGATAAAGGCTACCTCTATTAATACTACTACTACTACTGTACTGTTATGATGGTGGTGTTATCAAATTGGTGCAGTCGATCGGAAGTTATCCGCGTACTTATATTTCGGTGATTCATTTTTATTTAAGTATATAGATGTCACTGTTCAATTGCAGAATTACAAGTAAAAATTATGGTCAAAATTCAAATTATATTCTTGCTAATAACTGGCACAAGAAATCAATGAGACGCGAAATTAATTTTAAATGGAAAATATGCGATTAGTTTTTCAAGTGGGCGTGAGACGTGAGTTAATGGCAGAATCCCAAAGGAACCGTGATTTTGATAAAAACTAAAAATATATTTTACATAATTAAATTACCTCGGAGTCTCGTTCATTGATTTATTGTTTTTAAAATAGGTACCATAGGTTATGTACAGAGAATTTGAGAAAGATGTAATATGTAAGGAAATAAAATACGCAATATAAGTAAAAACATGAATTGATAGAAATTCGGTCGCATAATGTTTGTGTGTAATAAATTTTAATCACTTGAAAAAAATTATTGATTATTATGAAATATGTATGATATTATAATGGAAAATGCATTTATGTATTTATCATATAATATGTATTATTAATAACTGCTCTATCTATGCTTACTTCAACTTCTCTCTCGAAACTCGATATGAAACTGCAACGATTACAAAGTTTTTTTTATTATTATTATTTTATTTTAATAAGCAAAAAACAAATAAAAATTAAATCACAAGTTAATTAACCTACTAATCCATGTTTCACTAGATATACTGAGATAAAAACGAACTTATACAACTCTAGAATCCATAAACTGTCTCTGCGCAAAAATTCAAAATAATATTTTCATTTTTTTGCAGATAATACAACAAAATAGTTCATATTAATAAGATATTTTTTTTTAGATAAATAAATAACTAGGAAATAAATGTAAGTACGTTTAAAAGCAGTATGATCATTGGTCAACCTTAACACTTTCTACAGATAACGCTAATTTATAATTAGAAGTAAATAACATATTTATTTATATAATTAATTTGTTTTTATTAATAAGCCAAGTAATGTACCTACTTATTACGTACTTGCTAATTAATTTGTTTACAGTTAAGCTGATAGTGTGGCACCAAACCTAAATAAAATACAAAACGTAGGTAATAATCTTTTTAGATCTGTAAATAGCAGCAATGTATGTATTACAAACTAAAAGTAAATACTAAATAAAAAATGTCCGCGTGGTAAGTACTGTTAAACTAATAAAATAGGCTATGTGTAAATCTAAGACATAAGTTTTCTTCGTTTGACACAAAAACGTTGAGACTTAAACCGTTTCAGCGTGAAAAAGTAACATGCACGCGTATTTCCCTTTCCGCTTTCAATTCGTGACACCGGTTGAATGAAGTCTGCGCGCATCTTAGGCCAGTAAAAATGACTTTTTTTGGTCAACTTTGCACTAAATTTTCGATCATTTTTTTTTATAAGGATCATTTACTGAGTATTAAATCACGAAATGCTGACAGATTCCTGTGGAGCTTACATAATACATATTATATACCTCTACCTTTGCATGTATAATGTACATATATTCAGTTCATTACGTTTCCTACAGTTCATTATATCAAAGAAAATAGACGCACTTATGCACTTATTAGACACACAAATGAGGGGTCCTATATGGGAATCCCATAAGGGATCTATTTTAAAGACTTTACGGAATCGTAAAATCTAAAAACATAAATAAAAATTTAAATTACAATCGTAAATATAATTAATCAGATCGAGTACAGATATAAAGTAGGTACCTACGCTTGCGGCGACTTGAACCCTCTATCGGAAAACGGCACCAGAAATAAACTCCAGACATGCTCCACTATCTCAATGTATTACCACAAGCTTAAGATTGCTTCATGTACATATAAAATATTTCTCTGCGAATGTTTAAGGTTTATTAACCTGCGTTCAACGCTACTCATATATGTTTAACATCAGAATGACGGCATACGACTATTACATAAAATCAGTTTACTAAGAGATAAATCACATTACATAGGTTTATGTAAATTGCATTGAATAACATTTGAAGGAAATGGGATTCTGATATTGGCAAGTTTTTTTGAAAGCCAGTGTTAAAAAGAAATCTCAGGAAAGCAATCGTTATAATCTATACATATAATAAAATTCTAACTAAGCCGAATCTGTACATTATATATTTTTTGGAAAATCTTATTAAAATAAACATTATTAACGATACAGAGGCCGAATCTATAGTTTTTAGAATTTTTGTCTGTCTGTCTGTTACCGCATCACAAAAAAACACTGGAGGGATTTTGATGAAATTTGGTATGGTGACAGCTGATTATCCGGGTCAACATATAGAATACTTTTTACAGCGGGAAAATATCTCATTTTTGAGAAAAAATACAAAAAGTGCAATGTAAGAGTATATATATATACATATTATAATATGTAAAACCTAAGAATTTGGTTTTTGGTCGTCTGAACGCAGGCGAAGCCGCGGGCAATGCTAGTTGTCAGATAAAATTACTTACATGTAGCCTCGAGCTTTGTATTATAATAGATAGGTAAATAACGTTTGATCGCGTCTCCGCTCGTGTAATTTATTGAGGTAGGTATAGTGGTCCCGCTTGTAAGTCGTAGCGCGATGTTAGAATAAATATATATTCTTCAGTAATAAATAAGCTATGAAATGCAAAAAGAACTATTTTACGTCTGGATAGAAGTTCCAGAGATTAGCGCGCAAACAAACAAAAAAAATCTCATCTATATAACATTAGTATTTAAGTATACATAGATTAAACAAGAATTCTGAATGATTTTAATAAATTTCTTGTCAGTTATTGCCATTTTATGTATCTTGTAAAAGGTTCAAATTATTGTTATACAATATACAACTGTTTCATAACACATGGAATAATGAAAACTGGCTCGTACCTCTTATCCGTCTTTAGTCACCCGATTACTGCAAAATCCAAAATATTAACAATAATTAAGCAAAGGAACCAGACAACTATCGAATACTACTATTACACTCGTATTAAGCAATAGGTATTTGCTTGTAGGGCTAACCGAATTTATTTACACTTTCTTTATTATTATTTTTTTATGTTGGGACATTAACACACAGCACCATCTAGTTCCATGGAAAGCTACGAAGCTTGTGTAATGGATACTAGATAGTTGATACACTACACTATAACTTCAAATAAATAGATACATATTATAAATATAAAGAAATTACATACTACTATAAAACTTTCTTTATTTTAATATTACCTACAATCATTTTAGTAGTAAAATATGTATGTATGTTTCAACCTTTGCTTGTTGTATTTAAAATTAATTTAATGCACTTATCTGAGACATTAAAATATTTAGGTTTTTAATTATGATTTTTTTTTTTATAAATTTTGTTAATACACCACACGACAGTAAAAAATCATGGAAAGAATTTGTCATAAAATGTGAAGAAAGTATGTGTTTTACAATGTCTATACGTGTCTAACGTTCTTAATATAGAAAGGTTTTCAATTTGCTTGCATTAATAATAATAATAATTAGTATTCGATAAAAATACATTTATATAAATAAGAATTAAATCGATTTCTTAGTGTTTCTAAGAAATTAATAATTTTAGATTCATTCGATGTTAACTTGAAAAATTGTTGTAACCGGTAACGGTAACCCTATTCGTGTTCGGAATGCTACACCGGGACCGGTCGCCTGCATACCGCAAGCGCCTTACATCTAGGGATAGGGTAAGCTAACATATTTCTTATTCTTATATACTTACCATATCTGTACTATCTATACTAATATTATAAAGAGGTAAAGTTTGTGAGTTTGTGACGTTGTAGGGGGTAATCTCTGGATATACTGAACTGATTTAGGTTAAATTAAAAAAAAGATAGTTTCGAGATCCTGGGAAGGACATATGATACTTTTTATCCTGGAAATCATCCCTTAAGGGGGTGAAAACGGGGATGAAATTTTGTATGGGGAATCAACCTAAGGACGAACCCGAGCAAAGCGATGGTGAATCGCTAGTATAAAATAAACTGAGCTTTATGAAATCTTGTTTATATTACTTTTTATTATATTTTCTTTAAATATATCTTTATATATAGGCATAGTAGCTATATTTTTGGAATATCAATATAATGTTTACACCAAATTAGAAGCGCCCTGCGATAACAATAAGTACAATGTACGTGATTCGATAACATTATTAATCATACAGATTATTAGGTAAGCTTGAAGTAGTTACGTGGCTAACAAGTTCTTTTATTATATGTTAATTTTACTGTAACATTATAAGATAGGGTTTTTAATCAAAATATTTTTGAAAAAGAGGTTACATAGTTTCCTCTATATGAATCAAGAGGTACCTCACAAATACATACATATAATAATAGTAATATTTGATAATAGCAAAAATTTGATTTTTTTTAAAGATAAGATAATTATTTATTATACTATAAAATATAAATTTTCGAGTCAATAAAGTTCTTATAACAAACTGTCTCTTAATCTCTACATGAATCACCATAAACCTAACTTATATATCGAGTTGGATACCACGACGTCATAATGTTTAACCTAAGCTACGAATAAACGATGTCGCTTGAGATTTATGCAGCCTTTTAACTTTCCGTTGGAACTGAACTAGTATTGCCAACAAAATGGACTTACAGTATTTCCGTATTCATAGCACTTATTTTATAAGTTTTATTTAATATTATTATAATACTATTAAACAATAAATCATGAACTTAAGAGGATGTAGTGTTAAGTTAATTTAACAGAGCGCGAATACTGAATTAATCATCTCATATATACGTATATATGCATAAAAATATAAATATATTTTTAATCTGTATAGAAATATAACCAACATTTAAATGGATGTATTTGTATTGAATGAGTAACTATGATAAAATCTGATAGCGTGATAAAAGTAGTTTAGTAAGTGTATTTGGGTCAAAATGAATGTAATGAAAAACTAGATAGGCACAGCACTTAAAATAAGAAGAAATTTTACTAATTCATCATTTTAAATTATGTACTTCAAAAAGCCTCATGGAACCCGCTTGTGCATATGTAGGTATTGTTTAACATAAAATTAGGTCAAAAAGTTCGTAGAGAATTCGATTCAAAAATTTCAGATCATTTATTTTATTTCCTTAATAGAAAAAGTTCAGGGAAAGAATTAATATATTATATGCGATTTCTCCAAAATCAAATGTCAAATTTCACTGGACTATTAGTTGGTGAGTGTCAACAAAAATGTGGTTATATATGGCATTGTGGTTGAATTTTAATAATAAATTACATATTCCAAAAAAGGGAAAGCTAGTTTAGTACCTACATAAGATTGTATCATTTTTTCATATTTGATTACCAAGCTGGGGCATATCATTGGAAATGGCATTGAAGAGTTTAAACCATTTATTATGATTTAATTACTTATCGAGAATATGCATCGAACTAAGCAGCTGATTAAACAACTCCTTAAATGTGGTGGTAGCCTAAAATATTGTAAGACCAGGTCATCTTTTTCTTATTTGTTTAATAGGGTCATGTCTACATGTATGACATTATTATTTATTATGCATTATAAATAAATCATCTGCAATTACACATAATACGCCTTTAGTAGAATAAAGCAACATATTTAATTATAATATTAATATGTCACTAACAGGTATTACTGATAATTGTATAAATTTGTTTTTTTTGGTATGTACATGGGACAAAAATGTGTGTGGGGGGAGGGGTTGGTGGATTTATCATTTTATTCTTAAATAAATGTATGAAATCGGCTTATCAGAACTAACGAAGGCGCCATATGTTCGACGATATTATTTAATTACATCAAATATGAAAATAAAATAATAAAATTAAAATAAGACTCGCTCTCAAACTCCGAAGTTCAATTTAGAAGATATTTATTTTGAATATAATATGTATACGAGCGCAGTTCATCGAACTCATTAAAGAGCTGTTTTTGGGGCGGGCGGCGCACGTGCAGTGACCTTCAACGACATTAGCGAAAAATAGAAAGAAGAAGACAATTTAAGCTCACAAAGTATTTAAACGTTATCACATAATTTTTTGATATCACCCTATTTGCAGTGATAGCCCAGTGGTGACGCGCTCGCTTGGGAAACCGAGTGAAGCGAGTTCAAATCCCAGATCTCGCACTTCTGATATTTTCATGTGCGAATCATTTCCAACATGATTACCACTTGTCTTAACGGTGAAGGAAAACACCGTGAGGAAACCTGCATGTCTGAGAGAACCTAGTAAGTTTTCAAAAGACATGTGAAGTCCGCCAACCCGCACTTGGCCAGCGTGGTGGACTATGGCCTGATCCCCGTCGTATTGAAGGGAGGCCCGTGCTCTGCAGTGGGACGTTAAAAAGGGCTGAATACAATACAATACACCCTATATGTTAAAATAGTCCAGTACTTTACTTAAGTATATATTATTAATTCAATTTATGTGTACCATATATATTTTTAACAATAATATTTTCCCCCCATTTACTAACATATAACATATTTGCTTTACTCATTAGTAAAGCAAATATGTAATACTAACGATTCACCCTCGTTACCGCATCACAGAAAAAATACTGGAGGGATTTTGATGAAATTTGGTATGGTGATAGATGGTTATCCGGGTCAACATATAGTATACTTTTAACCGCTGGAAAATATCTCATTTTTAAGGAAAAATACAAAAACTGCAATGTAAGAGTATACTAATATCGTCCCTTAGCTTACAACACCGCTCAAGTCGAAAATTAGCGGTTTTCACATTTTAATGCCTTTAGATGGAGCTGCTCATTGCGCGTCTAACCATTGGTCATATGATATAGATTTCAGCTAATCAGAAGCCGTAATTCGAAAAGTAGTGACAGCGCGCAAGTCGGTTGGCCTCTCAACACCGCACAAGTCGTTAGTCTCTCATACTTTTCTTGTAAAAGTACTTCGCGCTCCGTAATTACGAGTATTGTATTTTTACGCGAGTTTTATCGCTGAAAGGTCTATGCAAGAAGTTTAATGTATATTGATTTACGCGTATTAATATAGAAAGAAATAATAGAATTTCATTTAGCGGTGTTTACTACGATATGTAAAACATAAGAATTTCGTTTTTGGTCATCTGAACGCGGGCGGAGCCGTGGGCAATGCTAGCTAGTACCGTATATAATTCCAGATGCATTTAGTAAAAAGCTGTTATTTGACATTAAAAACAGACACTTCAATTTTATTTATCTGCATACATGTATAGATGTTAGTAGATCGCGCTTATTCTATTTTATGTTTAGTGCGTAAGGACTCGCCCACGGGAGCATGTGACGACGCAAAGCAGCGTGACGGGCATGCAGCGTGACACGCACACATGTCTTAAACAATGGCCGAACATAAGGATTTTGCGACGCACACGTAGACAATAGATGCCAGAGAAATGTAACACATGACACAATCTTAGAATATTTGTAGAATTTGTTTATATGGAATTTGGCAGAACTTTCAGACTTGAGCCATTTTTTAGCCGATAAAAATAGAATTGGACATTACCTTTGCTAAGCGAGCGCTAAAATTGATACCTCATTTCTCATTACATAAGTACCTACTAGCTGTAATAAAATTTGGCATGAGGAAACAGAAACAAAAGGTAAGAAGCAAACCCCATCAAAAAAAATCTATAATTTGCCCACAATTCACTCAGGCCTCAATTCTGTCATGTCGGTTAAATAGCTGTTCTACGAAAACTCTGATGTATTGATAAATAAAATACCATATTATGAAACTTCTCATCTTCCACAACACACTATGAGTGTGTCAAACTTCATCACGATTAGTTGCTGATGCTTTCAGCTTATTATTCATTGTTCACTGGTGTTGTTCCAAACATAATATTGATAATTTATCTCATTAAAATATCAACGTACTAACACATTTCCTATTTAACTTGCCTGACCTGTATCGAGTTCATGTCTTCCGTGAACGATAGGTGATAAAGATAATCGCAGAAAACAACTAGTTTGTGAAAATTAATTAAGAAGATTATTATTTTTCTAATTGCAAAGAGTATCAAAAACCATAAACAATAAAAAAAAGAGATTTTATTTTAAAGCAATTTCGCGTCATTCATGTTATGTCAGTGGTGGCCAAAATTAACACAGTTTTTTTTAAATATGTATGTAAATTTTTTTTATTTATTTATTTAAAATTTTATTACATTTTTTGAAACATTAATCTAAACACTAACAAAAAAAACCATGTATTATTTTCCCGTGCACTGCGGATTCATACAGGATAAATAGGTATGTATATTATATAAAAATAAATCGGCCAAGAATAAAGGCATCGGCGCCTACGTTTTCATATTTTGCACATTCCATCAGGGGACACGCTTATATTATATTGGTGCGATAACCTTTAGTGTCCCGTGTGTTTACAATCATGCGATGTAAATTACTTAAACATTTAATATAAAATAAGACCTGAATAATTAATCGAATGCCAAGCTAGAAATATTTACTGTTAGACAATGGAGTAATCATCCTTTTGAATAAGAGGTATCTAGTTATCATATACATATACTAGCAGAACCCGCGGCTTCACTCGCGCTAAAATACCCAAAAAATACTCTAAAAAGGTAGGTTTCATATAAACTTTCATGTCCTATTTTACCCCTTTATGGGATGAATTTCGAAAAATGCTAAAACACGTATTTATTAAGTTGTATTGAAGTAATTTTGAACATATTTTGTGGGTTGTATTAAAACGTGTTTTCCCGTAGGAATGAGATAATCTTTCGCGGTAAAAAGTAGCCTATGTCACTCTTCAGCCGACTCAACTAACTCCACACGGTAAATCACGTCAACCCTTTACTCTGTTTGGACATGAAAGAAGGAGAAACAAACAAACAAACAAACAAACAAACACACTTTCACATTTATAATATTAGTATGGATATGGATTTCAATACTTTCTCACGCTAAACAATGCTTTTGTTGAATTATTTGGACTGAGAGTAGGAAAGAGTGTCTTCAAAACTATATCATAAGAATGACTGTGCTGGGCTGTGCAAAGCTGTGAAAAGTGTACTGCAGTGTGCATTCAGGAAGAAAATGATAGATTGTGTGTTTTAGCTTGGCCTAGATTGCATTCTTTAATAATAATTGAATTTAATTGATGTATTTGCAGAGCATTTCCAACTCTTTATCTACTGGTATTGGCGACCTTAGAAATACGCGAGTTACTAATATTATTAATGAATATTTAAAATTCCTCATGGTTTATGATGATGGCATATACAAAACCTCGCAAGCCTTCGCAAAGCTGTGCTTTTTGCTAGTATTTATTACTGTGTTGACGAATTCTAAGCAACTGTCTTATCTATTCCGTATGCTAATTAAACAAAAATGAGTGTCAAGGATTTTCCCAAAAAAAAAATACGTACATGTTAAACCTTCTAATAGTACTGGAAGAATATATCCATTCAAAACCAACGGCAAGCTGTTGTACTGCATTATAAAAAATGTATGTATACAAATGCATCTTGCTTTACAAGGGACATGTAATGCCTTTATTAAGTAAGAACAATTTGATGATTGCCTTAATTAATGCAAAGAAAAAGTAGAATTAATCATTATACCATTTTTGGTAATTAAAAATGTACCTAAGTAAATATAAAAGTAAATTCACACAACTTCAATGTTACATTACCATTTATTATTGATTTTGTTATTTACATATTAGTAAGGTTTTACATATATTGTTGTTAGTGATGTAGGTTAAATTCATTTTCAACCGACTTCAAAAAGGAGGAGGTTCTCAATTCGACTGTTTTTTTTATGTTTGTTACCTCAGAACTCCGTCATTTATTAACCGATTTGGACAACTTTTGTGTTGTTTGAAAGTGTATACTTCCAGATTGGTCCCATTTAAATTTCAAAAAAAAATATACCACCCCTAAGGGTGGAAAAATAGCTAATGATGAATTTAACCTACTTCTAATTGTCATATTAACTTGAAACTTTGCAAGTATTTCTATTTCCGTTGATAGTACAGTGGTTCGTTATTGTTGACCTGATCTGATGGTAAGGCCAGAAGGTGGATAAGTGGAACTCTTCCACGGCTAACAGTAGATACTTTGAGTTTGGGCTTATTTTGTTTGATTTGACAAGCCTAACACGTTAGAATTCTTACTTTGCTACTACTGTCTACACTAAAAAGGGAAAAATAAAAACTTTTTAACAAAAAAATAAAAACCGACTTCAAACAAAAGCACTAAAAAGTGAAAAATAACTGATTAGTAGTTTTCATTTACTATACATACCTAATCAAATATTTTCAAAGTCGGTGTGCTTTGGCTAAGTGATTAAAGCCTACCTATTAAATACATACCTAATCAAATATTTTCGAAATCGGTGCCAGCCCATATAAAGCAAAGCACACCGACTTCGAATATATTTGATTAGGTATGTATAGTAAATGAAAAGTACCAATCAGTTATTTTTTACTTTTTAGTGCTTTTGTTTGAAGTCGGTTTTTATTTTTTTGGTAAAAAGTTTTTACATGAACAAGTAGTAGCCCAGTCATTTGATGCTCAAAAAAGAATTTATCTGGGAAGTTTTCCGGGAATTTTGAAAACTAGTGATTTTATAAATTTTGACGGGCTCTTTTCGAATTTCTAGTTTGCTGCCTCGTATCTTTGCCGCTCGCACCGCCATATTGGAAAAATGGTGCCGAAAAACAGTTTTTTGACAATATCTCCTTTCCTACTCATTTAACGATGAAAATAGTTATGTAATAAATGAAACTAGAGAAAATTTTCTATAACTTATGTAATATCCTTTTTTTGTATAATGAATAGATTTAGTATACGGGTGCTGTAATTACTAACGCGACTTAACTTGCGTTTTGACCAAAAAAAATTATTTCCACACCATCACGTTAGACAGAGTTAGTGGCGTGTTTTTTTATCATGGTATCCTCAGTATACTAAGACTATCAAATGCCTGTACTATAGGTATAATCTTCAAATTTATTATTTAGAGCTCTCGGGTGTAAGGTCAAATTGGTTTAGAAGGCTCATAACAAGTGAGTTCTAAAATAGAATGATAATATCAAATAGATATTACCGTCAATTTTTAATATTACTATATATTTGCAATTTTTAAAATATGTATATTGTTCTCAAAATTAAAACAACGCCATCAGAGTTATAGTATTATGTGTTTTACCTTTATCAAGACTTTGACATTAGGACTCGGACAATGCGATATAAAAAGAAAACTGTTCATAAAATAACATCAGTAAAAATATTTTAAACAATAGTTAATTACTTTAACGACTCTTGATTAAAACTGTTTGTGATAACCTCACAACTCTCACTATATGTATTTTCTCCAGCATAATAGTCATTTGATATCACTGTAAATGAGCTAAATTGCAATCTCATAAGATTTATTGTTAACTAGCTACTCACCCTCGCTTCGCACGGGTTCGTATCTAGTGAAAAACAAAAACAAATCTATCCCGCGGGAACCGTACATTTTTCCGGGATAAAAAGTAACCTATGTGCTATTAAAGACTATAATCTATCTCTGTACTAAATATCATCCAGATCAGTTCAACCATTCTGGCGTGATTGAGTAACAAACAACCATCCACCCAAACTTTCGCATTTATAATATTAATGGGATAATGGGCTGGGATTTAGCCAGGTTTAATCAGTGCAGTTCTTTAAATTAATTTTACATGTTACTTTAATTATTTTTTTATATTTAAAACGTGACGGTGATGGTAGTCATCGTAAGGAAACCTTTAATTCTGTGAGTGTTACCTAGGAAGTTTTCGAAGGACATATGAATTCCGCCAAGCCGTACTTGGCCAGCGTGATCGTTTAAATATATTAGATATGTACATATTATAAATATAGATGGTGCTGTGTGTTAATGTACCAACCTATTAATTTATAATATATTTAAGTAATTTCTCCTAATCTTACTAAGGTATCCCCCCTATATTAATGAAGAAGATTAATTCATACATGTGTTACTCCTCATACATACAGTGGGAAAGATAAGAATGGTGCAAAACATTAAACTATCGTATTAAAGTCCGAAAACCACAGTTTCTACTGTCACTCGTACTAAGTACACTGTACACGTGACATTGATAAAAGTTATATTTGTATATGAAATAGTGATTAAATGAAAGCCCATGTTTACTCTCCACACTTAAAGAATGTAAATATTTTGAATAGATATAACCTACATTCTTCATATAAATATGTATGTATTAATTAATGAATAATGAGATCTTCATACAAACCTCTTCAAAAGTCGGACAAGTGTGAGTCCAAGCTCCCGCACCGAGGGTCCGTACCATTTAACATTTTTGTGTTATGTTTAATAGCATCAGAAGAAGTTAACATAACAGTGTAATTGAAAATGTTCACCATCTCGAAAAATACTCTTGAATCTTCTTCAAAATAAGTTTGTTAAAAGTATTTTAGTAATGTTTACTTTTTGTACTTCAAATGTTAAAGTGGAGGGGACATAATGCTAATACATAATTTGGGAAGCTTATTAGATAACTCTTGGCTTTAGCCAACAGTTATTACTTTAGTAAAAAAGTAATTTTGACATTTTAAATGAAACTATAAAAAAATTAAAACCTATATTGGAACATGAAAGAACTATGTAAGCAATAGTCTCAATAATGATATTGAGACTAAAAATAATTGAAAATTATAAGAGTGCGGTTTTTGATTTTTGGCTATAGAATCCTAAAAATAATTTTAACATAACTTTGCCCCATTTATATAGGAACCTACTAGCGGCTCACAATCGCTTCATTTGGGTTGACCTCTAGGAAATCAAAATCAAATCTATCCCTCGGGAACCGTACATTTTTTCGGGATAAATTTTTCATCCAGATCCGTTAAACCAAACTGGCGTGAAAGAGTAACAAACATCCATACATTCTCACAAACTTTCACATTTATAATATGAAAACACGGATATTGTTTGTTTTTTTCTTATAATCAGGGCATTCAAAGTTTTCCTTAAAAAATAAAATAACAAGACAATTTTGTTTTAATGTATAGTCTTAAAGTAAATTTTGAAATTTATTACGTAGAATATCTATGTTGGGCCTATTTAATATCTGTATCCTATCACATATGTATTATTTTAAAATATACTTACATGTCTTTTTTTTTAACATCTTATAACTACATTTTTTTAAATAATATTAATAATAAGTACTTATAAATATTATTTTAGTCATTGTAAAAAGTAGGCATATATTAATTCAAATTGAAGTAGAGATATAATTCTACAATTATTTTCGTATAGATCTCTTATATGGGAAAGATATTATGATTCTCTAATATAACACTTGTATTTGTTATTTTAATATAATTTTTAAATTTTATATTCGTAAGCGATTGTACTATTCCATCTTGTTCAGCTTGACACCTCAGACAAAGGAGGTAGAGTTAAAAAAAATGTGTTTATTAGTGTAGTAGTACTTTGTAGTTTGTTTGTAATTTGTGTAATTTAATTAAAAAAAAATGTAATTAAAAAGTGGCAGGTTAAGTTACATAGCTTACCCGAAGATCCATTTCATATCAATCACTTAAAACCACGGTATCACGATTTTTCTATATAACCAGTTGTTACAAATAACTCTAGATGAAGTGCGCGTGAGACGATTGCGGGAGGATGACTGGACGCTAGGTCCCAACTCCCTACACGTCACTACATACAAAGGTTCAGGAAGGTGAACACACAAATATGTTTTGCATTCAGAACCTTCTCCGTTTTCCTTAATAAGTAATAAATTCACCTACGTGAATTATGTTACGTTATTAAAATTATCCTTAATATATCTATACAGATAAATAAAATTAAAGTGTCTTTTTGTAATGTCAAAATAACAACTTTATACTAAATGCATATAGAATTATATACGGTATTTATACGAAAAACACATTTTTTTCATTTTGTCTGTCTGTCTGTTTGTTCCGGCTAATCTCCGAAACGACCGGGCTGATTTTGACGGGACTTTCACTGGTAGCTAGTTGATGTTATAAGGAGTAACTGAGGCTACTTTTATTTTAGTAAAAGAATTAGGGTTCCGCTCAAAAAAAAAATATTTCTAGGGATGAACCCAAGCGAAGCGAGGGTGAGTCGCTAGTCTTACATAATACAATAAGAAAGCATATTTTTTATAGCCTGATAAGTAACGAAACAATGAATAAGTTAAAGTAATAAACGATTTTAAACATATAATTTTTATTCTTTTAATAAAATATATTTTAGTTTTTAGATTTCTCTCGCGAAATATTTTCTCCATGCAAATTTGTTTAGACAGTTTTTTGGGAAGTTTATCTACGTTAATTACTATTATCTATATATTAATACGTGAAGCAAAAACTTCGTACCCCTTTTTACGAAACTTACACACGCTACCATGTATTTGACACACACACGCATAGGTATATGTATACTCTTTTGTTTATTGTTAAAGTCTGTGGTCAAATTGAGAATTATGTATATAATAGCTTAACGAGCTTACGTTTTATAAATAAAAAAATCTATAATAATCATGGTCGAAACTCGAAGTTCGACCACTCGGTGAACTCTAGGATACCCAGTTTTGCACATACTTACTCGATAACTGATATGTCATTAAGTCTGTTATTCATTTTCTATCAATTAAAAACAGTAGATATTAGTAAAATTTGTTATTTTCAAGGTGGCATTAAATGTTACATGAAATAAACAGATAACTTGAAAAGTACATCACAATCTGATGTAACGCTTATATTTTGTAACATTAGATTATTTATTTATAAACGAATATCGTACATAATATGTTAACCTTTATTATTCTATTAAGAAGGAGTAGGCACTAAAGATAATATTATATAATCATAATTAATACACTTAATAAAAATATTAATTATAATATGTACTATTAATTTATGCGGTAACAAAACGCCAGCCAGTGCTTTCTCCTTATCTTTCGAGGTCAACGGTTTAGTATGGAAAAGTACCAGCTCTGTCACTTGTATAAAACAATGTCACTCTATAAATAGCAAATATAATGCGCGGGCGCAATGGGCGGGCGGATTGAAAAATTGGCACACGAATGAAAGTATGTAAACAGCTGCTACGTATGCATTTAAAGTGGTACGACACCATTTAAAATTCAGTGCATTTTTATTTAGCTAAAATGGAATGTTTTACCCATCATTTTGTTTCTTTACCGCAGAGTTTATAAGAGATTAAAACCTACGAAATATAAATTGTTATCATAATTTAATACATCAAATCTTAAAAATTACATTATTAGGGTAAGTATAATACTTTCAAATAAACGGAAAATTATCAATTTATAAAGACATACGAGTATGACTCGCTCCGCTTCGGTTCGTCCCTAGTTACGTTTTGACGTATAGTATAGATTTCTCATATTTTTGTAGTAAAAAGTATCCTATATGTTGACCCGGATAACCAGCTATCATCATACCAAATTTCATCAAAATCTGTCCAGTGGTTTCTTCGTGATAAAGTCACAGATAAACAGACAGACAAACAAAAATTCTAAAAACTATAGATTCGGCCCTTGTATCGATAATAATGACTATTTTAATAAGATTTTTCAAAAAAAAATTAATGTACAGATTCGAATCAGTTAGAATTTTATAATATGTATAGATTAAAAAGTAATTAATATCAAAAAGTAATTCGTAATAATTTCGCACATCCGCTCAAAAATGACTAGAACCCTTCTACGGCAATGCATGTTTTTATGTACTAATAAATCCACAAACATATCTTGAGATCCTCATTATTTGCGCTTATGTAAAATGGTTTTAAGCGAAATTATAATATGTAGGTATATATGTGCAGACTAAGCCGTAAATTTCATTTAATATCTATCATCACTTTTTTTTATTTTAAGTAACTACTTTTCTTATAAAATATTTCCAATAATTTATATATGTAACATTTAAGAAACATTCACGCTGTACGTTAGTGAACTAATGATACAAATGAGACTAAACAAATCTAAGAACGTGACTACGACACGATGCGAATGTTCTTAAAACAAACTAGCAGTTCTCAAACAATTTATTTCCTTGCTTATGCTGGAAAATAGAAATATGTATTTGTTTTTACTTATATATTTTTAATTTCATATAATATTCATACACATTAAGTTTGATTGTTTTTTAAATTAAAATAAAGAATATTTACTAGTAATTTTTTTGTTAAAGCTGTTTTATTCTAAATAAAAGCTAATCTAAATTCTTAGATAATAAAAGACAAATCTTCTGATATATAAAAATCAATGTTTGTTTGTTTGTATTTTTTGCGCTCATCCGATTACGATAAAACTTTGTCAACTTATTTCTTGCACTTGGGCGAACGTTATAGACATATCACATAGTACAATTAACTTAGTAGGTGGCGTAGGTGTCGTACCAGCAAACATATTTGAAAGAGCATTTTTGTCAAAAAAAACTGTTTTCATACGCTCATTTACTAGTAGCTAACACTGGCTAAACCTTAGGAAATACATGAAAACCATGTATGTAGGTGCTATATAATTGGAGGCCTAACCAAAATGACCTAATAACATAGGTGTGTATCTTCTAAGATACACTCAGAATAGCGAAGGAGAAGCGAGGGAAGGACTCTAAATAAATTTTATTAATATTTATTGGACAAACTATTATAAAATTATGTTTTATTGTTAGTGCATCCATATTTTACGATTCACTTGTGCGAATTTTAACTATAAATAAGTAATATGTACCGACTTAGAGCTGGTCAGTATTTACTTTGTATTTACTGTTTACTGACTTAATCAAATAAGCTCTTGTTGACAAGTAAAGATATGCTGTAACTAAGCCCAAGAAAATAAGGCTTTCACATTTGGAAAAATAAAAAAAAAGCTGCGGCCCATTTAAAAAGAATTAATATTATAATAAATGTTTTAAATATTTTCATTTTTCCTAAATGTTTTGCGAATACTTCAAGCTGTCTTCGCCACAGCTTTTGCAAAATTAATGGCCGATTTCACCAACGTCACCTAAGCATGGTTAGGGGGCTGTTTTAGGGGATAGTTTCTGTTTCACCGACAGTTAGGGGTCACCTAAATGTTAAAACGCCACCTAAGTATAGGTACTAGAAATGCGGGCTCTGACGATGTTAAAACGAAATTTAATTTAGGGGCTAGTTCAGGGGAACCTTCAAGCTTTTACTTAGCTTTTTTTTTTACCTATTGGTAATGAAAAGACGCTTGTACTTTCTAGCTTTATATAAGAGTATATTTCAGTTTTAGTTATTTATTTTATTTACACCTATATTTATTAAATTATTAGTTGTTTTATAGAATATTTTAGCTTATTTAATCGATTTCACGATTCAATAAAACAGGCAACAATGAATTTGATAGCAATTGTGACTATGAATGACGAAGTTTATGGTTAACCGCATGTCTCAGATAAATTGCAAACCATCGTTGCGTACCTTTGGTTGTAATATCGATCTTATCTAGTCTATTAGTAATCTAGTTATCTATTAACGACGAAGTCTTATAATCTACTAGTGACTAACCCTCGATCCACTCGGGTTCGTCCCTCGGTACGTTTTTATGGTTAGTATGGAATATATAGACTATACCTATAGTATACTAGCGACTCATTCCTTACTCATTCGTCCCTAGTGTAAATTTAGTTTTTTTTGTATTTTTTAATGCCGAATCATAAAAAAATTAAGATATTTTAAATAAAACTATCTTTTTGGATTATTTCGCGGATTTATTTTGATTTTTGGTTCCCGACGTTTCGAATGCTTTACAGCAATCATGGTCACGGGAGAGTTATAGGTATACTTGTTACAGACAGTGCCTACCCACAATATTATAAAAATGATTTCAAAAATTCAAAAATGGCACCTTACAATATTTGTTGATTTTAATTCTAAACATTTTAATTTTTTTAATAAGTATTATAATTAAATACAGTCATATTATTTATTTAATTTTAGCTGTTATTATGTAAGTACTCGTATTATAAATATTACAATTTTTCAATAAACTTTATAAATTAATATCTAATATTAAATATTTAAGTATTTAAGCAATATTATTGTTTTATATATAATTTAAAAACTTAATTATTAATTTAGATTGCTATTAATAACACACAGGTGTGCATATAATTTGAATATACATAAGCAAATAGACTTACACTTCGCAAATACTTATCCCAATTTGAAAATCCTATTATATAAATTTATCCACTCATAGAAAGGTTATACATGTAACTAACTTAGACTATGTGATATATCAAAGCATGTCCACGTTTATATGGGTCCATTTAAAAAAGTAACTGGAAAACGCACAGCAAAGATCTGAACAATGCGAGACAGTTATCTACCTGATCATTATTATCATTATTATAATAAATGTTACTGTTACGGAGAAACTACATCCTATCCCAACATTATCCTGTTAAGCGTTTCTAAAATTCCTATTTATAAGACATGCAAAACACAGAGCGTACCGAATTCACATCACGATTTTGAACAGAAGGTGGATACATTGACCTCTGCACTCAAGGGCTGTAAGATATCAAGTTAGAGATAAGCTATGAACCTAGCGGTAGTAATTACACTCTACGATAAATGAGTTTTAACTGTATACTAGTTATCGCCTGTGACTACACGGTCGTCTATCTATACTAATATTATAAAGAGGTAAAGTTTGTGAGTTTGTGAAATTGTGAATTTATGATTTTATGACGTTGTAGAGGGGTAATCTCTGGATCTACTGAACCGATTTAGATGAAATACGGTAAGAAGATAGTTTGAGACCCTGGGAAGGACATAGCATACTTTTTATCTCAGATCATCCCTTAAGGGGATAAAATGGGGATGAAATTTTGTAGCGAAGCGAGGGTGAATCGCCAGTATCAATACAATGATATAGCTGCATCGGCTAACAGCTGTAATATAAAATATCATGAGATTCTAAGCTTGATCGAAATGACATCCAGATAACATTGATGGATGACACCCTAGTGTAATACTAAGAGGAAAAAAAATTGTTTTTAACACTGTCGTGTAATGAAAATAATGACGCAAACCTGTTTCTTTAAACAATGTACAGAAGATTTTTACCTATATATGTATAAGGATATGAATCCTTGTTTTTTATTAATTCATTAATTCATTCACTGATCGACAAACAATAAACCTAGGCCGGTAGATCTAAAAGCATTAAAATTTGGCACAAGACTGATTATATATGTAGGAAGGTGAGCAATAACGAATTTATTTTTTTGAATTCGCCCCTAAAAGGATTGAATGGGGGATACAATTTTGTACAGTATTTTGTCATTTTTACATTTATTATATATATTTTTTTACATTATTTAAATCATCTTTTGATTGTGCGCCAGTCAGATATTTATAATTTTACAGAAAATTAACAAGAAAGCGTGCAATAATTTTAAAAGTATGTCCATAAGTTTTATTATGATGTTTATCTACTTATAATATTTTTTGACAGTGATGTCATGTTAAGTGGATGCTGTTTACAAATTAGCCATATTTACCATAACTTAAATTGACAAAATGACATAGAGAGCAATGACATAAATCTCAGCATTAGCTTACACTAAATTAAAAAATATAAAATACTAGCAGAACCCACCGCTTCGCTCGCGCTAAAACTTCAAAAAAATCTCTAAAAAGGTAGTTTCATAGAAACTTTCATCATCTATTTTACCCCCTTATAGGATGAATTTCAAAAAATGCTAAAACATGTACTTATTAAATTTTATTGA
The DNA here is from genome assembly GCA_951806755.1 of Brenthis hecate. Taxonomy (NCBI): domain Eukaryota; kingdom Metazoa; phylum Arthropoda; class Insecta; order Lepidoptera; family Nymphalidae; genus Brenthis; species Brenthis hecate. The sequence goes on along the minus strand of OX638276.1, from coordinate 5,584,579 downwards.
GGAGCATTGATACCAAGTTTCAAGTCATTCTGATCATATTTTTTTTATTGTATTACAACGTGTTTTCCCGTGGGAATTAGTTAATAATTATTAAGCTGTTATTTACATAAGAAATAATTAAACTGATATTAACAAAAAAATAATACTAAGAAATAAAAAAATTAAGAATTAAACGTGTATTGTAAAACAAACTACAATAAACTTGTAACTATCTCGAGTACAACCATTTGTATTTATTCTGTCACTATTATATTGACCGTTGAATAGCGCTATTGAAGGGCTACATACATACAGTATTTTTCCACTAAACAATATATTCGCCCTTCGACATAATTAGTCGAAAAAAAGTACATTCCAATTGCATTTATTTATGCAAAGTCAGATAAATAATAATTAAATTTGCCTATTAATTAATATTATTCGGTGTCTATTAGCACTATACAGATTAAATTTGGACATCTGGTTTGTTGTGTCAAGCAGTAGACAATGCTCTATAATCAAATTACTCTCTATTCATGTCACTAAGAGGTGAACAGAAAATTCAGATAAATAAGATCTAAATCATTTCTACGTGACTTTTTTATTTCAGTTAATAGGATGCTTCTACAATTGTATTCATTATGTCGAGCCAAATGAATCTTGACGAAAACTATTTAAGTGAAGATACGAGTATGTATATTAGGAATGTTTTTTGTTTCACACTTTGTTAATATATCGTCACTAAGTTAACTTTGTTATTCAAAGAAGTAATTACTATGAAATACAAAACTTATTTACGTTGGCACTAAAATAAATATTATAGTTGGGAAAATGTTCTAATAATTTTAATTTAACTAACATAACTAAAATAACATAAATTTATACACGCTCGCACGATTTACTCTTTAATAAAAAAGTCCTTGTTACACTACTATATGCTTACAAAAGCCCAAAATGTTTCTTTTCTTATTATTATGGAACTTCTTATCTTTCAATTTCTTAGAAAATACGTAAATTATATGAATATTTTTGCCATAGTTTATCAAAAACTTAAAAATATGATGCCAATGATGATTGATAAATGACAAGTGATGATTGACAAATGACTAATAATCTATCATATTCATATTTTCACTCAAGCATCATCACCACCCAGGTAACTTCCGGTGACGTACCCTGGTATATTAGTGGCGCATTTAAAAAAAAAAATGACCAAAGTCATCACTTGGTTCATAACATGAATTATGTTATGAAACAATATATACAAGCGTATCAATGGAATAATTAACGATAGCAAATGGAGACACACCTTTCTAGTATATTCAGACGGATTTAGAAAGGTAATAGTAAATCTTATGACTTGATCAGGCCACATATTTGGCAAACAAATACTAAATGCAGTGCCAATGAAAGTCGTCTCATAGTATTCAGAGATCACGAGCAATGATATGAGCTGAGCTACGTAAACGTAAAAAAGTTTTTGATATAATACAATATATCATGAAAATATTTTCAACCGAGTTCAAAAAGGAGAAGGTTCTCAATTCGGCTGAATTTTTTGAATTTATACTTCTTTTGGCACGTTTGGAAAAAATTATGAGAGTAAAATTTGTAGGATGCGCGCGCACACCGACAGCCAAAAAGCGACGTGATGAAGTTAGCTCCATTGCTTTAACAAACAGAGAGTTGTGACATACGGGATGAAAACTTTAGTTATTTTTGTCCTATTGCGCCAAAGAAGTATAACTTCTTACGTGCGTAGTGCGTACATAAGTACACACTACACACACACACACGGTTTTTTGGTATTTTTATATACACCTATGAGCTTATTTTTTTTACATTCGTTACCTCAGAACTCATATATAATATATATGATGATGATAAATGATCAACCGATTTGGACAATTTTTGTTTTGTTCGAAAGTGTTTAATTCCAATTTTGTACCATTTTAATATTTTAAGTTTTTTAACGCAGTTAAATATATTTTATTTTTCTATATTTATATTATAAAAAAATACAGATAACTTTCCTTTAAATCGAATAGATAATGCTTGCTTGTCCCTTTCCCATATTAAGCTGGGGATCTGTTATAGTCCACAGTTATTGACTAAATAAAATATGATGCTGCCATACTAGATCGATATTACCTATATATACCTTATGATATACATAATTAAATATATATGAACGACGGGCTATGAAGATTTTCGTCACTGCTTAAGCGGAATACATACCAATCTAAATAATTTGGTAATAATAGACACAGATAATGGTATTCTGAAACAGATGTTTTCAATTGAAACTTATGTTGTTAATATACCCAATATTAGTTTTATAAGTTGACGCCATAAATCTCACTTAAGCTCATTATGAAAAATGTGTATCGATGATTTATTGCTGCTATCAATAAGTGTTGCAAATAATTAATGTGCATTTAATTGTACCTACCAAAAAGTTTTTACTGAGATTAAATAAATATTAATAAAATTAGATTATTTTATAAAAAATTAGCTTAATTCAATCGTTTTTTTTTTGTATTGCCCAATTTAGTTTATTATTTTAATAATGGCCATACTTTTATTAATCCAAATATGTGCATGCTGATGGTGGTGCATTGCACGCAGGTGCATGATAATTTAATAAATTAAATAACCTAGAAGAATATCTATTGTCTATAATATTTTTATAACCTTGAAAACCTATAATTTACCAACCCTTAAAAATAGCTTTATCTACCATATAATTTTCATATCCAAGTTGAAACCTGTCAGTTGTAAATAGTAATTGAGTTTTATAGTGTAGCAATAACCATAAAATTAAAACAGCCAGCACTATCGCCCTTGGCAATCAGGATGAAGGCTTGAGATCCTGTTAAATGTATCTAATATTAATGTAAATAGATCTTGTTCCATGCTACTATGTTTTGTTAAAATACAGATTAAATTTATGTATCAGCTGGAAATCACTTTTTTAATAAATATGTGTATTTGTTAAAAAAAGTGTTTTAAAATTTTAACAAATATACTAGCGTGAAAAATAAAAACAAATCTATCCCACGGAAATCGCACATTTTTCCTAGATAAAAAGTAATCTATGTGCTATTCCAGACTATAATCTATCCCTGTGCCAAATTTCATCCAGATCCGTTCAGCCGTTCTGGAATGCATAACAAACATTCATCCATCTAAGCTTTCGCATTTATAATATTTATTATGGGATTTTATATTTTTTTAATCAATAATCACAAAAAAACAAAATTTCAGAGATTCAGATACTTAATTTAAAGAATGTACTAAAGATAAGCTCTATATTATAACTTAATTTAAATATCATATTATACATATTACTTATCTAGAAAGTTAGAGCGAGTCGTTATATACAAATATGTACATACGAGTATACATGCCAGCTGTAGCGGATCTTAGAAATTAAAAAAAAAGTTTTTTTTTTTTTAATACACTCTTATCTGTTATTTTTCCTTCATACAACAACTTTAATAATTAATAGTAGAATAGGTCGACAAACCCATATCTGAAGTTTTATATCAGTAGTAGTACTTATCTTGAGGTACGCGTTACAATAACATATTACATATGTGAAATATTATGATGATGATGATGATGTTCTCCTAGCCGATTCCGGCCACGGCGGCCAATCTCATTGAGACTTGCCAACTGCGCAGGAGATATTATAGTGCTCAAGTGTACGCGCAGACACAAGTGCACTCTCTATTCCTGTCACTCTCATACTCCGGTGGGACGACCACTCGACACGACCAGTGAGAGTTAAGGCGCAGGACCGACGGCTTTACGTGCTCTCCGAGGCACGGGGGTGAAACACCGCCAACTTCCCAACTCCGGGTTGTTACTGAGACTTACTATACAGAAAGACTCAATAACTAAACTTGGCCCGACCCGGGACTCGAACCCAGGACCTCCGAGTGTGCAGCCGTACATGCTAGCCACTACACCACCGAGGCAGTTGAAAGTGAAATATTATATACTTTGCATATCTATGCCTGCTTATAATTGAATTTACTCGTAAATAAAATTTTACTCATTATTTATGAGTACCATTTGACGTACCAGAATATTACACTACACTATGACACTATCATATCAAAATCTTTATCTATGCAAAAGAATCGGTCTAATTTAGTAACAATTTTATTCAAACTATATGAAAGAAGGACAAAACTTAATAATCTATAAATATAATAAAATTGTAACTAAGCCGAATCGGTACATTAAATATTTTTTGGAAAATCTTATTGAAATAAACATGATTATCGATACAGAGGCCGAATCTATAGTTTTTAGAATTTTTGTCTGTCTGTCTGCCTGTCTGTCTGTCTGTTACCACATTACAGAAAAACTACTAAGGGGATTTTGATGAAATTTGGTGTAGTGATAGCTGGTTGTTCGGGTTAACATATAGGATACCTTTTACCGCAGGAAAATATATCATTTCTGAGAAAAAATACAAAAACTACAATAAAAGGTATACTAATATGTAAAACCTAAGAATTTAATTTTTGGTCACCTGAACGCGGGCGGAGCCGCGGGCAATGCTGGTCAAAATATATTTTATTCAAAAATATAAATATAGAAATACTTTATTACAAGAGTTTTTGCATCGTCACTTTTTACATTTTGTTACATTTAAATTAAATGTCAGTATTTAAGTCCGTGAGGAAGCTATCACCAACTTGGAAGGAAGTTCTACTAAGAAGAGTAGACATGGATTTCAATAGTTACTCTTATAAATATATTATTTGTTTGTAAAATTTGAATACAATAACTTTGTACATTACCTAGTGAGATAGGCAAAGTTAATTCCATAATTTAAAATAGTGTTACTAAAAACTTTTTTTTTTAATAAAACCTACTTCCAGGCACTAAAATGTAAAAAATAACTAAACAGGGATTTTCATTTAGAATAGATACCTAATCAGATATTTTCGAAGTCGGTGCCAGTCGACGCATAAGAAATCTAATATATTTTGATACATTAAATACATATTTACCTATTAGATATTCATATCTTTAAATATTGTCCGCTGACCGATTTCGATAAAATTTATATGGGACCACCTGGGAAGTATACCCTTACAAAAAAAAACAAAAAATTTCCAAATCGGTGCAGGCGTCTGCGAGTAATCGGTGAACATACATAAATAAAAAAAGATTCCGACGAATTGAGAACCTTCTCGTTTTTGGAAGTCGGTTAAAAATCATATTACATTTATTTGCTTCAATATCCTACATAATACGCTCTCAGTAAGCATCTACAATATATTCGATATTCTAAAATTGAGGATAGCATTCATAGTTAAAAGTTAAAACGGGTTTTTGAGGTATGCAGGCCCTGTGATTATAATTTATACTATTATAGTGCCAACGACTCGGACCTCTTCATTCTTTGATCTTTCATATAACACATGTCGATAACGTCATAGCTTGTTAACCTAGATATTGACCTGCTCTTAGATTTTAAATGAAGGTTTTATTCGTATCTGCTTACTCACATTGCAAGGTAGGGTTAAGTTATACATTTTTTTTTATTATATGTATTAATAACGTTAAGATATACTTATTCTATGCAGTCTAGTAGTGAAATTTAAACATTTAGAAATATCATAAGATCTGTCTGTTTATCAGTGTTGTTTTATCTGAATTATTATCTAAATGAGAAAAATATCTAACTTTTATTTAGTTGGCCGAAAATATTGCTTCTAATATTCTAATTTTATTCATTACATAAGTAATATCACTCTCGTCCCTCTGTCTCTCTCTCTCTTTGTGCCTACATTTGACAAGATTTTTTGCTTTTTTTTGTTATTGACAAAAATATATTATGGTAAATGTGCAACTTAAGTTAAGCTTCTAAGAAAGATTAATGACTTAGTTTTTAATATCTAAAAAAGGATACAAAACTCTCACCCGGAAACATAGCTCGAACTCATTGACATAAGGTTAGGGTTCAAGGTCACTTTTATTTAGAAATTCAACTTGTTACATAATGATAATACAATAAATACAAAAATTTTAGATTTTACATAAAGAAACAAATTAAAAATAAACATATATATTTTAGTAAAAAAATATATTAAAAAGTTATGAAACGACAACAATCGAAATAGGCAGTTATTTAAAAAAGTATGTACCTACGTACCTTTTATAACGCAAGTCGACAAATTTCAGCACTCAATTCATACCACATCACAACACCTCAACGTAATTCTACGACACAGAAAATTTACGTTATCGAAAAGGAAAATGAAAGTGAAAATATGTTTATTTACATGTGCGGCGATTCGGCGTGCGCCGTCGACTGGCGGTAAGGACGCGGGAAGGTCACGTCACGCGTACATCTGCGCGCATGCGTCGTGAAGTTCATCACCGCTGCTGCCAAACTTATCACCTTCAGACTGGCTGGCATTCTTAAATTAATAAACATAAAATTATACCTAATTAGATGTAAACTTTTTGGCACGTTATTATTTAATTATCTAACCTATTTTACTATTGAGTAAGTGTATGCCATAACTAGCGAATCACCCTCGCTTCGCCCGGTGTCATCCCTAGCTTGCTTCCCCATACAAACTTTCATCCCCATTTTCACCCTCATATGGGATGATTTCCGGGATAAAAAGTATCTAAATCTAAATGTAAAGATCCTATGTCCTTCCCAGGGTCTCAAACTATCTTCTTACCAAACATCTAAATCGGTGTAGTAGATCCAGAGAATTGAGATTACCCCCTACAACGTCAGAAACTCACAAACCATCTTATAGAAATATCATTCAATAGATTACGACACGGTCGTGGTTCCATACATATAGTATGTCGTATTATCACTTCAACCATTTGTCCAAATTATATGCAGTAAAAGGGATAGCCTTCTGTTTTAACTTTTAAACATTTTAGACGATAAATTTACTTATTTTGATAAGAATTCATAATTGTTGATAATATGACCAATAAACATGACCTACCGAATTAAATTATTTTTGAATATAAAAAAGAACTTTTTGTGACTTAAATATAAAAATTAGACATAATATGCTGCCGCTCTCGAACATAATCATATAATATCTCTCATCGATATGGCAGCGTTCGTAATAAATGTTCGACCGTTTTTTCTCCGGCTTACTTTGCAAATCCGCCTGCCTTGAAAAAGTCTTTTCATTCTTCAGGCTAATATATAGCCTATGACACTCAGAAATAACATGGCTTTCTATTGGTAAAAGAACTTTCAAAATCGGTTCAGTAGATCCAGCGATTACCCCCTACAACGTCACAAACTCACAATCTCACAAACTTTACCTCTTTATAATATTAGTATACATATATAGATGATACGTGTAGGTATATAAAGTGATAGGGCTAAAAAAGACAATAATTTGAAATCAATGGTTGATAAATAAAATATAAATTAAAACCTCTTTTACGAGTAGTATTGTGTCATTTCTATAACTAACAACGATAATAACTAAAATATATTTATGTTAAAAAATATAAACTTTTCAAAAAATAAATAAAAACAGAACTGAAAAAAATCACTAGATAGTAAAAAATAACTGATTGGTAGTTTTCATTTACTAGGTATACATTACCTCATCAGATATTTTCCAAGTCGGTGTACTTTGTGTATCGGCTGGCACGATAATATCAATATAATAAATGTGAAAGTGTGTTTGTTTGTATTTCTTTCACGTCGAAACGGAGTGACGGATTGGCGTGATTTTTTGTGTGGAGATAGAGGACTGAAGAGTGACATATTTCCTTCAGAGATTATTTTATTCCCACGGAAAAACGAGTTCTGTTACAACTCAAAAAATATTTAAGATCAGAATTTTTTGAAACTTAGTATAAATGCTTTTCAATACGATTAAACAAATAGGTACGTGTTTTAGCATTATTCAAAATTTATCCCATAAGGGGGTAAAGTTGGGGATGAAAGTTTGCATGGAACCTACTTTTTTAGAGTTTATATTTTAGTTTTAGCGCGAGCGAAGCTGCGGGTTCTGCTAGTTTATACATATACTAGCAGAACCCGCGGCTTCGCTCGCGCTAAAACTACACAAAAAAACTAAAAACTTTCACATTTCTAAATATTAGTATGGATTTAAAGTGTCATAAAGGCTCGCATTGTTCCGGCTCCAAATTTATATAAGTCAGATTTACAAATTAAAATTTAAAATGCCTAGTTTTAATAACACGTTAATTCATGTCATGTATTAGTAAATAATAAAAAAAATTAAGGTTAATGGCATCTATATTATACGTACAAATGTACCTACACAGTATATAAAAATAAATATACGGATATACGAGGCCTCGAAGTCTTGGACGGAATTCTCTTTCAAAATGTCTTTTTTTTTCTTCTCAAAGTAAAACTTTGATTTCCCGGAATTTTCATTTTATCTTCCATCTTTCCTTTGAACATAATTATAGCAGCATGTAGTCTCATCACGAACAAATAAAAATTAATTCAAATAAATGTCAAAAGGTGGCTATGTAGGTATCGATATTTTTAAGTATTTACTGAACGTTAATAAATAGATCCCTAACAGGTATATTATGGTTTTAAAAAAATATTCTAAGTGAAAGCAAATGTAGCAATACGCTTGTAAGTCAAATTTGCGTAGTTTTACCGATTATTGAAAAATCAGCAATCAAATAATGATCTTACAAAGCATATTAATCACAGATGGCGTTTTTTAATTTTATGAATGACTAGCATTGCCCGCGGCTCCGCCCGCGTTCAGATGACCAAAAACCAAATTCCTAGGTGTTACATATTAGTATACTCTTACTTTGCAGTTTTTGTATTTTTTCTCAAAAATGAGATATTTTCCCGCGGTAAAAAGTATCCTATATGTTGACCCGGATAACCAGCTATCACCATACAAAAATTCATGAAAATCCCTCCAGTGGTTTTTTGTGATGCGGTAACAGACAGACAGACAGACAGACAAAAATTCTAAAAATTATAGATTCGGCCTCTGTATCGATAATGTTTATTTTAATAAGATTTTCCAAAAAATATTTAATGTACAGATTGGGCTTAGTTACAATTTTATTATATGTATAGATAGATTATTATAGATTTATTAATACCCACCCCCCTGTAGCGACATCTAGTTATGATTTGCACAACTATCACGAAAGTCAAAACGAAACATTAAAAAACTTTTTTAATTAACTTACCTAGTATACTTATAAAAGACGTCATTATTCATTAGTGAGCTCAAATTTAATTTATAATTGTAAGAAAGATCTATAATAGTTACATTTATAATATATCTATTCAATATTACAATCAGAATCTAGTGCCATCTATTGACAAAATTACGAGGCGTAATTTCTATAAAGCCATAGAAATAGTGCTTATCTTTATAATTTTTGACTACGTAGTAATTTGTATAAGTAGAAATTATCTTTAGTACTGACATAAACATCAGGTCTTACTTCTGATAAGACAGATTTATTAACGCCTCATACTAGAATACAACGGTAACTACTATAGAACGTCTATACAAAGCGGGTCATTAGAATTACATATCTATAAAATAACTAAACGCCTCATTTTAAATTAGATTAAATAAGTATTTACCCCGCGACGTGGATTAATCACCATGTCATGGTGGCAGGGCTCATTAGCGTCTGGCAATCCAGCCGGGTGCGAAGCCAAGAGAAACACAGGGAGGTGGCCCACTTCAGTCGGCGGTGTACTATGAGCCTTATTCTTGGGTCAACTTTTAAGATACCTTTTCCTACACTAGAAAATAATAACTGATTTTATCGAGTCGTCTTTAGTCATTTTGAATGAGGAACAGTCATTTCTCAAGTATGGGTTATACAACATAAAAATATTATACTTATGTGATTATGACTCGTCTCCGACATACTTATGATTAAAAGTTGAAAAAAAAAACAATTTGAGGGTAAAATTTAAGTTTTTTGTAAGTTACTTGTTCAGTCACCACCTGAAGATAAAGTCGTAGACTTTTGATATTTTGTATAAATGAAGCTTTCCTATGGGGCCATCAATTAAACATACAGGAGATTAAAAAAAAAGGATTTTTTTTTTGGCCTGATTCACTCCCCCTTACCGTTATTGTCCCGTCTCAAAAATCGACCCAGTAGTACCCTTATCTATTCCATACTAACTGTGAAAACATGCCTAGAGACGAACCCGAGCGAAGTGAGAGTGAATCGCTAGTTCATACTAAGCTTTATTCTTTATCCGCCTCCGTGCAAATTTCCGGGTAATGAATTGTTAATTGACACGCCGGCGTATCCGAGATTATCAACAGATTAATATATAAAACTATACTAATATGATCAATCTGAAAGTTTGTGAGTATGGATGTATGTTTGTTACCCTTTCACGCCATAACGGCTGAACGGATCTGGATGAAATTTGGCACTGAGATAGATAGTCTGTAATAACACATATACTTACTATCCGGGAAAAATATACGGTTACCGTGGGATAGGTTCGTTTGTCAGCGAGGGTGAGCCGCTAGTAATATATAAAATTCCCGTGTCACGATGTTGGTCCAGGGTGAATTCCGAAACTACTTATCAGATTTTAACGTATTTTTTTAAATGTGTGAAAACTGCGGGAAAATATCTCATCTCTAGATAATCTATACTAAACATTTCCGTGGGATAGGTTTGTTTTTGTTTATTATCGCGGAAAAATCTAGGGACGAACCCGAATCGAAGCGAGGGCGAGTGACTCGTAAATATATACATATACTCGTACAGGTAGGTACTTACCTAATACAATGGAAAATTATTTTGGAAGACACTTTATATCATTAAAATATTTGCTTTATTATGCACGATCAAATATAGCTCGAAAAATATTTTTTTTCTTATATATTCATAATAAAAACAAATACATAATATAATCATTTAGAATTTTGAGGCCTCAGTGAAACTACGGCAGGTCGCTAGTCGCTATACATACTACGTACCTACTATCGTCACAGTTGATCTGCCAGGCTTTCTATTAGGTAGTAGGTAGGCAAGCAATGTATTAGTCATGACTCATGACATCCAACAATACAGAAATGTATCAATAATATATTGTGACCTACAACTGATACTGCTTTGCTTTACTCTGTTGAATTCAGATATTTAAACTTAGTTAATGAGGAAAATTTAAATTTGTCTATAGTTCATAATATACAAATCATTTAATAAATATAATTAAATATGGAAAAAAATATAGTTACACAAGTTAAAATAATGTAGTAAAAATCTAAATTACCACACAAATAAAGTAGAACTTCTAAATTCTTGTTTTTTAAGGTTAATAAAAACAAATATTGTAAAAATATAATATTTAAATGATCATACTATATAGATTCATGCAAAGAAGTTTTAAAAAATAAAAAAAGGTTATAGATATTATGTGTATGGCATGGCATTGTGGTTCTCATATAATAGCACAATTGTTCCCTTGTGTACAATAAGATCATTGGGAATCACAAGCTATTCCTAAACATTGTACTTCCTGCCCCACCTTATACTTGAAACCATATATCTGTTTACATGTAACAGTTTCTATAATTAGATCATAAAATTAACAAATAGCAAATATGTTTAATTTTCATATTGCTTTATAAAATCTAATGTGTTATTTTCTACAGGATTTTAAAGTAAAAAGACCATAATAACAAGCTCGTTTCGTAATTTTATTTATGTAAATTTGCAGATATAATTAATACAAATTATGGTCATGTAAATTGGGATCTATGGTAAATAATATAACTATTAACTTGTTTAAGGTCACCGTTTCACTGCCTCTCAACAACAGTCAATTGCAACCATTTATAATTTTATGTGACTCATTCAAATATAAAAAGGCAGTCTCGGAAATGTGGCATTACAAATACTGTCTTATTTCTAAGTTTACATTATGAGATTTTTATTGTGATAGTGATAAAAGACAAACTTAATCTATGTGAACATTCTACCAGAATGGCTACTGTATGCATGACCTGCATAGGTTTTCACATTCTAGGTGGTTTTAAGTGCGATACTATGTCAGCTATTCACTTCTAATGTTTAATTTAATGTGACCAAACCTATATTGTCTATATGTCATCATACATCACAATTTTCTACAGCTATCTGTACAATTTTGGGAATTTGGAGATTTGTAAACGCCAATCTAATTTGATGCTACTTACTTGAGCAGCAGGTGTATTATATACATAGCTACTGTCAATAATGGGTCTCTAATATCTCATGACTCATCACATCTTTCCTCTATTTGCACACAATTTAATTCTGGAATCAACGATTGTGAACAAAACAATCTAGATACAAATTAAACTATTCACAAACAAATCCATAAATAAACTTTGATTATAACATAAAACACTGAAATACTTAGTTATGTTGACACTACTGATTTGAAGAATGTATAAACATTCCATGTGACAGAGAGCAATTATTCCTCAGACTCATTTTGTTCTGGCTTTATTATCTTCAACCAAGGATGCTGAAGGCACTCATAAGCAGTAGCTCGCCGATTAGGATCAAAGTCCAACATGGGCTTCAAAAAATCAGCAAACTCCTCGGCATCTGTTTGGCTCCATTCATATTTCTCAGTTAGGACAGAAACTAAGCCCCAAGGCTTTAACCCAGTTATATTTCTAAGTTCACCTTTTTTATTAAAAAATATTTTAGAGTACTTTCCTGATGCAGCAATTCTTTTAGGAATATCACCAAGCAACTCAATGATATGAGCTAAGTGATCTTCATCTCGGCTATAACCATCCCCAGAATGAGGTTCAAAAAGATAGTCCCCTGTAGCTAATTCAAAAGCCATACAGGCAGTGCTCCAAATGTCAGCTGATGTGCCATAACCTGCACTTAGTAAAACTTCTAATGATCTGTACTGTCTAGTTTGAATATCTTCTGTAAAGTGACGATGAACCCAACAAGCATTTCCTAAATCAGCAATTTTGACTTCCACATCGCAAACATCAAATGCAGGGTCCGGTGTCTTGTCCATTTTACTTTTATTTTGGGAATTAAAGGAAGGTGGGGTATCAGTCATCTCTCCCTCAGACATAGGTGTGCCTGCATCATCTCCACAACCATACTGCTTACTTCTTACTTGAACTGATTCAGCATCTGTATCAAAAACATCATCATCTGCTCTTTGCATGTCATTGCAGCCATTTATATTCAATTCATTTTCAGATCGTGTGTTCTCTATTACACTGACTTCTTCTGGTGTGGGTGGGGAATCATCATTATCCTGTGACATAGGTGCAGATTCACTGTTGTTACCTGTCTTTTTCTGTTCTTCCATTTCTTCTATTTGTTCCATTTGTTTTTTTAAAAGCATAGATTGGCGCTTTGCCTTTTTCTTTAACTTTTTCTTTTTGTTTCTACTCATTTTGCCAGTAACTACTTGTTCTTGAAACTCTTTTGGTGCAGTGCTGATGAGAGAATGAGGTAACCTGAGACCCAAGGAATGTAGCTCAGTAGCCTCTGCTGCCAATTTACGAATATATGCTTCATCAACACACACTAAAACATTTTCAGGTTTTATATCAGTATGAATTATTTTACATTTAGTATGAAGATAATCCAAGCCCTCCAGTACTTGGCGGATAATAGTTTTAACATTTTCACGGGGAATGCCTCGGTAATTAGACTTTAGTATTAACTTTAATAGGTGATGTCCTAAGACCTCAAACACCATGCACACATGAGTTCCATTCACCCCTGTTATTTTAAAATCATTAAGCAATTGAACTGTTTTATTCCTCTTAGGATCAGTAGGATCACTGTCACGGACAGCTTTTAATATCTTAATCTCATCTAAAGCTGTTTCTGTAAAATGAGGTGCAGACTTAACTACTTTTAGCGCGACAAATCGCTTGTCAGCTAGATCCCAACACAGCCATACGGTAGAAAAATGACCCCAACCCAATTTCCTTGTGACGTGGTAGCGATTCAGGAATAGGTCTCCGATTTTGACAGGATGGTATCCACCCTTGCAGTAGTCGGCGCTGTCCTCTTGCTCCTCGTCGTCACTAGCATATTGTTCATCTTCATCCTCCTCAATCGTTTCATTGGAAGAACTGTGTGTCGGTTCAAGACGATTCTGGTTTTGATTGCGCAGCCCGTTTCCTTGTCCACCAGCGCCGTGATCTTCCTCACGATTTTTCTTCTTTCCGAGTTTATGCCTTTTCTTTTTCGCCTGAATGGCGAGGACTCTTCTGTTTACATCTGATTTAGAACTCATTTAGTAAATTAAAACACTGGTACCGAACTTCAATATAAATAAATTTATCTTTTCATCTCAATCTTTTTGTTTGAGTATGGCGGCCGGTTTCAGACAGAACAAAATGCGCTCGAACATGAACCGTTTTGGTGCTGCCATAAGAAAATTAATCATAGACAAAGTCTATGAGTATGACACAATGTATATTATAACAACGTGGAGTGGGTTCTGTCTGGTGCCTCCTTATAGGTGCGTAAATTATCAAAAATTAATTCAAAATACTCCACTATTCTACAAGTAAAATCATAAAATTATATTTGTAATCATCACATTAAATACTTTAAATTCTAACGAATAGTATTAATGTTAATTGAAGGTCAAGAGATTAAAATCTATACGTATAATAAAATTGTAACTAAGCCGAATCTGTACTTTCAATATTTTTTGGAAGATCTTATTGAAATAGACATTATTATCGATACAGAGGCCGAATCTAGATATCGTTTTTAGAATTTTTGTCTGTCTGTTGCCACATCACAGAAAAACCACTGGAGGGATTTTCATGAAATGTTGTATGGTAATAGCTGGTTATCCGGGTCAACATATAGGATACTTTTTACCGCGGGAAAATATCTCATTTCTGAGAAAAAATACAAAAACTGCAAAGTAAAAGTATACTAATATGTAACACCTAAGAATTTGGCTTTTGGTCATCTGAACGCGGACGGAGACTGTGACTAGTGCCTAGTTTATACTATAGAAAAGCCTGAGAGAAGTGAGGGTTATAACTAGACTACAATAAAACTAGACAAATGCTGTTTAATATTATTAGGTAGCTAGTAAATATTATGTCATATTTTTTTATCAGAAGGTTCTGTAGCAGCAGGTATATTGCATTTGTTTTCTTTATTAGACATCTTTTTAACAGGTAGCAAAATTAAACCGCCAATCATGATAAAAATACCAGCTACACAAAATGCCACAGAATATCCATACAGGTTTTTCAACATACTAGCAGTTGGAGTACTGATTAAACTACCTAATCCTTGAAATAACAAGAGAATCCCAGTAGCATTTGTTAAGTTATCTAGTCCGTACAAAGATACTAAAACCATACTTCTTAAGGAAGCAAGGCTAGATATGAAAAATCCAAAAATGAAACAGTACAAATATTGAAAGTATAAATTAAAAGACAAATGAGAAAAAATCGTACTGAATCCTGACACTAACATAGAAAATAAATATACATACACTGGATCTACTTTACAGGCGAGAGCTCCTAATATCAACCTACCAACAGCATTTGAAAAACCTATAACACTTACAAATAAGTTACAGTGTCGGGGATCTAATCCTGCTTCTAAAGTCCTATCTTGTATAAATACGTATGGAGTTAGAAAACCCACATATATTAACAAACCAGCCAAGCATAAGCATAAAAATGATTTCTTTTTTAATAATTTAGGATCCATCATTGTCGCTAACACTCTTCTAGCAGCCGTTGTAAATACTCCTCTTTGTTCTCGTAAATCTACCGCAGTCGCTGCTCTAGATACTGCTAACTGGTACTCAAGTCCAGTTTTCGACGTATCTGTTTTCATCATACTTTTTTGGTAAACTGGTAGTTTTTCTAATTTTCCATGATAAAAAGCGTCGTCTCTATACATAGGTCGTGATTGTGGAATATGTTGTTCCCAATGACATAAACGTCCCCAACAACTACTTTTTTTTGGTTGCTCTACTGTTACAGTTATTTCTATAGCCTTCTTAATTTTATCCTGTACACTGGTCCTAGACATAATAGATTGTACTTGCTTTAATTGCCTAGGGCTTATACCTCCTTGCGGCGCATTTGCAGTCAGTGTAAGCTTAGATACTGCTGCTGTTGATGGACCTGGTTGAGTATCTGTAGTAACTTTACTCTCATCTACCACAGCTGCAGCAGTTGGAAAATTTAAGTTTGAAGCAGCGCAGAATAAGCGTTCAGTTGCTGTAGGCATTAATTCATCTGTTTTAGTACGCCCTGCAGTTTGTTGAACCACTGCTGTCGATAGGTTAGGTAAATAAGTAACAGTACGTGTGGAATCATCAGTCGCTTTTGCAACAGTGAAAGATAGTAAGGGTTGGAAAGTCATTCCTAAGAAATAAGTCATACCAATGAGTCCAGAATGTAGTAATGTTGTAGTTCGCCAGCCAGCTAAATTAACTAAATAAGAATTCAATGGGAAAAAAACCATAACTCCAACACTGGACCCGCATGTAGCTACAGCCAAAGCTAGTGATCGTAATTTTTCGAAATAGAATCCCACAACGAGACTTGATGACATATTTATTAAGCAGTACCCGATTCCGGCAAAACATCCGTAAAATATACAAAGTGATGGAAAATTGGTTGCAAAATATGAAATGAATAAAGAAAATGAACTAAGTACAGATCCTGACATTAGACATGCCCGGAAACCAAAACGATTAATAAATGCTGATACTATAGGACCTGCAATGAAATAAATTGCAATAGCTAAGGAATTTACAAAGGCTATTAGAGAATCAGATACATCTAAATCATTTGCAATATCCTTTAATAAGCTCCCAAATGTAAAGCATATTCCATCTAATATGAAAACAGTACAAAATGAAGCAGCAACTACAACCCAACCCCATCCGCCTTCTTGGGGTACTAAAATTTGTGCAGCGATTTCTGTCTCTTCACCACCTTCAAGATTATCAGGTCGACTTACTATTCTACTGGGTGTCAGGAGAATACTTTTCCTCTGTTCAGTTTTTACAAGAATCGGCTTAGGATTCATTTTTTAACACTGTATGCTTTTTGATAATTAAAATGTAATATAGAAATAATTTTATCGAAATATAGACATCTTAAAAAAAATGTTTTCAGTTAAAAATTAACATTTCGCACTCTCTTCTAATTTATATTATTTTAAATAATGTGTCACTGATCAATCAACTGACATTCAGACCAGAAAGAACAAATTCACAGACATATTATTCTTTTTAGAAATATTTATTTTTAAATATGTTTAATACGTACTTACTAGAATAACAATGGAGTGATCATTGCAAAATTTTATAGTTAGCAAAAAAAAATACAGAACAGATTTTAATTTTATTTAGTTTATTTTTTATTACAATTGATAGGATAATATTGTAATTTAAAAAAGTGTTATCCAGTATGTGAAAAAAAAATTATATCATCCAGCATGTTGCATGATATAGTTTTTTACTAACGGGCTTCTAAATAATGATGTTAAGATTTTAGAATTTTAAGGTACGTAATTAGTGTCTATTTCACATTTGTTTCGAAACTGTATTAACGAATTTTCAAGTCTTTTGCGCATACTCTCACTAAAATATATGAGCAAAAAAGTTCAAGTTGTTAACAGTTCAATTGGTTTTGATTATAGATGTAAAACAACTGATTTAAAACGTTTTAAATAAAATGTTGCCGTTTTATACCCCAAATAAATCGTTTTAAACGGTTGAAAACTCGCTCACAAATAAAAGAACTGTGTTTTAAGCTTCGTTGTTTTATTACAAAATAGTATTTGTGTAATTAAATTGTATTCTGCATATTTTATACTATATGTATTCATTCTTTAAAATGTCATAATATCTGTATAAAAGTATTATGTGCAGCGATGCCAATTGGCGGGTTACCCGAAAAGCGGATAATTTTAGGCGATTTTTTTATGGCAGGTAATTTTGTCGAGTATTTGCATTGAGCGGGGTAAAAGCTGGTATTTTAGTTTAGTTGGCAACATTATCATAATAATAATTAAAAAAATATTAAAACAGTTCATCGTAACTCATTGAACACAGATACTGTTGTTGCAATATTGGCCGTGCGAAAAGGTATCCGTATAGCAGGAGGTATCGTAAAATTCCAGCGTTCAAATTTTGCGAACCAAATTATGGGCTTCTGACTTTACTAAGCCCAGTACGAGTGGAAATTGCTTAATTTGATATTTTAACTATTTTTTATAATACTATCTTAGGTTTACGTGAATATTTGACATTTTAAATAAAACTATCTTTTCGGATTTTGTCGCGAATTTACTTTAGAACGTCGGGAACCAAGGTGAAAATAAATTCGTAAAAAAATCCGAAAAGTTAGTTTTATTTAAAATATTTTTTTTGTTTGATTCAATAATTTAAAGCTGTTTAATTGAGAACTGACTACAATGACTTCTTTTTCTAACATTAGTACTTTCTTTTATTCTACATAGGGGGCCATTTATAAAATGCGTCACGCTAAAATCAGCTTTTTTTAACCCCCTCCCCTCTATTGTCACGCTGTGTCACACTTTCTGTCACCCCCCTAGAAATATTTCATCACATAAACTACGACCCCCCCCCCCCCTGAGTATGATAAAATTCAAATGATAGTATACACATTTTTACTATTTATTTTGTTATTTTAATAAAATTTAAATAAATAAATATCTTATATAACGAACATATTTGCCTCCAAGGATTGAGGATGAAGGCCGCTAGAGCCGCGCCATAGTGGTAGACCCCGTCCCCCCGTGTCACATCTTGTCAAATTCAGCAAGTCAACCCCCCCCCCCCCCCCCCTTCCCTCTGTATGCGAACGTATTTTAAGAACGGTCCCATATACATGAATTAATTATTTTAAAAAAGCTGTCATGAGGGCCGCCGACAGAAGTGAAAACATATTAAAACTATAAACAAACAGGTATTATTGGTTAATATTCAAATTAATTGTTTGATCTTAAATTAAAATTTGTAAATTAAAACTGTTTACATTTATCTGGTTTTGAGATCTATCGGCAGTCGGCACTCTTGAGTGTTAGCGTCATGTTACCATGTCGATGACGTCTTACTTGAACTTACTCAACATCCAAAACGGCAATGAAATTTTCACGTCAAAAACTATTTTTGGGTATTCTGCTCATGGTTGGCGCCGACGGAATAAGCCGGGTATTTTGAGATTAATTGGTCGGGTAAATCAACGATTATTATCTGGCAACCCTGATTATGTGGTCTGTATCTGTAGGTACTTAAATATATATTGACTTTTGACAGCAGCTATCAGCATTTTTATAACGGATTTTGGAGGGAAAACAGAGGGTTAAAGTTACAATAATATTCAAATATAATTTTTATATTAGACTTATTTTGTTTTATATTTAAATTAATCATGTCTCAAACAACACTTACAACGTTTTTTAATAGTAGAAAGAGACCTGCAACAGAAGAAATAGTAAATTCCAAGAATAAAATTGCTCATATTGAGCGTCCGATAGATATAGGAACTAAATCAATTCGAAAATCTAGAAATTGTGATTTAAAACAATCACCTGTTTTATCCGTTGAATCAAAAACAGAAAATGTTAAGAAAACTGAAATCACACATCAAACTTCTACACCAGATAGTCTGCCAGGTCAATGTAAAAATTTAGCTACATTTGCGAAAAAAGTAAATGCTAAAAATGTTGTGATGAATGAGGAACTAAAAAGCGAAACTTTAAGTTTAGCTAGAAAAGAATTAAGCCTCGGTGATATTAAAAAGAAGTTAGCTGGAAGTAGTAGATTAGCCGAATTAAGAGCTACAGCAAACCGGCTCAGTAAAGGGATACAGCAGCTAAAGGAATCTACAGAAAAGAAGAATCTAAAGGAGTTCAAATCTATCGATGTGGACGTGCCTCAAAGGTACTTGAACATGTTAATTTGTCTTATGTATGTGAGTTGAAAGTGAGTTTGAACTTGTGATTTTTTAAATATTCTTTTCATTACATTATTCCAGTCCAAGTAAGAAGTCGACAATACGCAGTGAGTTGTTATCACCAACAAAGAGTGCAGGTGTAGAGGTTACTCCCCAAAGACCTTTAATATCACCTAGAAAAGTTGTGGTCAGTCCAGTTAAAAGTCCTAATAAGGTTTGTAAATATTTGATTATTTATATTTAATCATTATATTTATATGTATACATGTTAAGTATTGATGACAGTAACTTAGATTATAAATAATACATACTATTATCTTTATATATATAATTCTTCTGTGAGTGTGTATGTCACTGAACTTCTCTCAAACGACTGGACCGATTTTGATGAAATTTTTTGTGTGTGTTCAAGGGGATCTGGGAATGGTTTAGATTCACAATTTTGTCCAAAAAGTTTGAAATTTTCAAATTAAAGATGTGTAGACAGGACAACGTCTGTCGGGTCCGCTAGTTATAATATATTACTTAAATCATCTGGGCTTATGGTAAAATTACCTGTTGATTTTTGTAATGTTAGAAAAGTACATAAAATAAAAAATAAAAAAATAAAAATTGTTGAGTTTGCTCAAAGCTACATTAATATGAATGAAGTCTTTATATTAAATATATACTATCCTGGTTTGCATCTTAAACAGTTAAAACATCAAAATATGCACATTTCTATATACATATGCTAAAGAATAAAGCTAGTAGTATATTTTATTTGCAATAATGTTGTTTAACCTTTCAATTTATACTTTTAGGTACCTGCATACATACGGCATGCTTCATTAGCATCTTCTACATCTTTGCAATTACCTCATCATTATAGATTCCTAGCTGAATTGTTTCGAGGCATGGAAACTGTTGTGGCATTGCTCTATAATAGAAATGAAAAAATTACCTTTAATAAACTGAAACCATCTATTCAAGAGATGCTTAAAAGAAGTTTTACTGAGAAACACTTGGCACAAATAAAACATTTAGTACCAGACTTCTACAATTTTGAAATACAGAAAATTAAAAACTTTAGTGCAACCTCACAGAAAGAAGCATTTGAACTAATAATATCTCCAAATTTCCCTAATGACATTAAAGTTATGAATCCAAGTGTTCTCCTGGAAAGGAGACGATATTTCTATGACACATTGTTGCAGCTAGTTAAAAAATACCATGCCCAATTTTTGGCCACTCTGGACCCTCCAATTGAAATACCAGACAAAAAACTGGTCCGTTGGCACCCTGAGTTTGAACTAGAAAAGATTCCGGAAGTAGATAGTGCAAAATTGCCTGAAATGCCTAATGCTGAAAAATTCTCATCGGCACAAGATGTATTAGCTAAAGCCAGAGAGTTGTTTAAATGTAATACAAAAATGGAAAGAGCATTAGAAAAACTTGCTCAAGCTAAAGCAAAAGGATTGACAGATCAAGAAAAGGTTGTAACAGGTATCAAAGATGCACTGAAAACTCATAATGAAACTCAAACAAGTGAACCAAAACCATCTACAAGTGTTCAAATACTCAATCCTGCCCTACGCAATTTGCCAGCTGCACTGTTAGAGAAAGTCAAAGCGAAACAAGCCGCAAAGGCTTTGGAAGCCATGACAAGATCAAATGAAAATGAGCAAAAGTATTTAGTATATAGCCGTTTGCCAGACCTTGCTAGGACTCTTAGGAATATATTTGTGACTGAAAGGAAAAATGTTTTAGCATTAAATGTTGTTCTTTCAAAATTAGACAGTAGTTTCAAGTCGAACGTATCTGCTAACGATTTACATAAAGACATTAAATTATTGACTGAAGAATCTCCAGAATGGATTAAAATACATGAAATTCGAAACACTTCATACTTAAAACTAGATAAAAACAAAGATCTTAAGGGTATTACAACAAAATTGGAAAATATTGCAAATAAATATAAAATTGATTAAAATAAACTTTATTTAGACTGATTATTACATTAATTAATATAATATGACTGCATGTTAGATTTAAAATATATTGAAGTGTTGTTTCATGATTATAAAAGTTCAACAATATGCCAAAACAGTGAATGTATTTAAAGATTATGAAGCTTATGCTATATTGTAATTCTCTTTACTAAGTTTTCTTTATATTGTTAATTTATAGTTAAAAGTACAAAATGTATTATTAAATGTATTGTTTTCATAATTATTTGACTGAAGGTTAGATATTGTGTTGACTTAATTATGTTTATGTTTAGAAATAGAAAGCTGACATGAATTATTGATTCTCTAACTTGACATGGCAATAGTATTTAGATAAAAATTTGGACATCTGTTTTGCGTTAATTTTACTATAAGTAATATATTTGTTTCTTTTCTTTCTATAATAATTTATATTTCTGTACCTTTGACGAGTTTTACGATTTAGTGAAATTCTAATTACTTATATACTTTTCGTGTGTTTTTAATTAAATTTTTAAAATGATTTATTAATGTTTTTGTTTTTATAATTGTGTCCAGTTTTTTTTAATTATGTTCTAATGTAATATTTACCTACACCTGGCAGTTACATTTTATAAATCAAATGGAATATATTTTTTTAATAGCTTACTTTAATTTAGGTTTAATTACGTGGATATTACTATTAAGAAACAGAGTTTCGAACAGAAAAACATTTTTGTATGGAAACTGGCATAACTTACCCGCCGACATATTAATGTTTTAAAGTAGCAGCGTAAGTTGCAATTATTGGTGTGTACATGATAAATAGACAATAAAGAACCTACTTAAAATATCTCGGTAACTTAATACTCTAAGGTTGCGGGATATTTTAAGATACTTTTTGCCTGAAACGCGTACACACTACAGACATTTTTTTTAATAACTATTGTGGGTCTATATTCTATATACAATACGTCGTTACATTGTTTTTAAAAAATATTTCGTATACAAATTTCGCTAAGTTACTATTTTATTTATATACTAGCATTGCCCGCGGCTCCGCCTGCGTTCAGACGACCAAAAATCAAATTCTTAAGTTATACATATTAGTATACTCTTAAATTGCAGTTTTTGTATTTTTTTCTCAGAAATGAGATATTTTCCCGGGGTATAAAGTATCACCATACCTAATTTTATCAAAATCAGTCTAGTGGTTTTTCTGTGATGCGGTAACAGACAGACAGACAAAAATTCTAAAAACTATACATTCGGCCTCTGTATCGATAATAATGTTTCATTTCAATAAGATTTTCCAAAAAATATTTAATGTACATGGCTTAGTTACAATTTTATTTTATGTATAGACTAGCAGCTCACCCTCGCTTCGTTCGGGTTCGCTCCTAGAAAATCGTAACCAAATTTATCCCTTGGGAACCGTATATTTTTCCGGTTTAAAAAGTAGTCTATATGTTATTTCAGACTATAAATATATATACCAAATTTTAACCAGATCCGTTCAGCCGTTCTGGCGTGAAAGAGTAACAAACATCCATACATACTCACAAACTTTCAAATTAATAATATTTATACATTAGCAATATACCGCGAGTCATAATAGTTCAACGTGATGTCGAAAATTTAGATTTGTGTCAAGGGTAATTAATACCTAGATATTTAATGATTGATTTAAAGTGGGACAAGTGCATGCAGTGTCAGCAGTCGGCAGACATTGCATGTGGCAATCGTGTGCGTTAATTATAAATTATGATGACGAATGATAATTTTGATGAGTAAATATTTCTTATTGGTAGTGTAATTGTTTCTTATTGTTAAAATTATGTTTTTAAATCATGACTATGTTTAGATAGGTATATTTATCAAGCGACTCCAGAAATTTATCGATGCTTTGAGAGGGAGGTCTGTAAATCGCCAATTTATCTATATCGCTATATTCTGTTAATTTTAATAATTAAACAATATCCTAGAATATTGGTTCATCGACGTTTACTGTCAAGTTTTTTTTAACCATCATTTTCGTTAAAATTTATTTTAGATAGTCAGTTTTAACGTTTAGAGTAGATTTCTCAGAGATGAGACATTTTCCCGCAGTAAAAAGTATCCTAAATGTTGACCTGGATAACCAGCTACCATCATACCAAATTTCATCAAAATCCCTCCAGTGGATTTTCCTTGATGCGGTGACAGACTGACAGACAGACAAGAATTCAAAAAACTATAGATTCGGCCTCTGTATCGATAATGTCTATTTCAATAAGATTTTCCAAAAAATATTTAATGTACAGATTCAGGTTGGTTACAATTTTATTATATGTATAGAAGAATAACGAAAAACAATAAAAATTAAATCTGGTATATACTTAAATAATCATTTATCATATTATATACCTAAGAAAAATTGCAATTTTTTTTTTAATCTATACATATAATAAAATTGTAACTAAGACGAATCTGTACATTAAATATTTTTTGGAAAATCTTATTGAAATAGACATTATTATCGATACAGAGGCCGAATTTATAGTTTTTAGAATTTTTGTCTGTATGTCTGTTACCGCATCACAGAAAAACCACCGGAGGGATTTTGATGAAATTTGGTATGGTGCTAGCTGGTAATCCGGGTCAACATATAGGATACTTTTTACCGCGGGAAAATATCTCGTTTCTGGGAAAAAATGCAAAAACTGCAAGGTAAAAGTATACTAATCTGTAAAACATAAGAATTTGGATTTTGGTCCTGAACGCGGGCGGAGCCGCGGGCAATGCTAGTTTAAAATAACTTAGCAATACGTTTTGTCTGACTTACCACTAATTACATTTAAAACTTATTCTTTTACACAGGAACTGTACCGGCTTTGGAGTATGAGCAAGGAAAAGGAATCGTTGATAGTCTATACATATAATAAAATTCTAAGTCAAATCTGTACATTAAACATTTTTTAGAAAATCTTATTGAAATAGACATTATTATCAATACAGAGGCCGAATCTATAGTTTTTAGAATTTTTGTCTGTCTGTCTGTCTGTTACCGCATCACAGAAAAACTACTGGACGGATTTTGATGAAATTTGATATGGTCGTAGCTGATAATCCGGGTCAACATATAGGATACTTTTTACCGCAGAAAAATATCTTATTTCTGAGAAAAAATACAAAAACTGGTTAGAATAAAAAAACGATGATACTATATAGATTTTGGCAAGTTAACTTACTAAATATGTCAAAAACTATTAGAAATAGTTAACCTTGAAAAAGTATATCAATAGCACATTTTTTTTCATTAAAAAATTATTTTAATGAATATTTATTTTTGTATTATTTAGATATTTGTCAATAGATGTCGCCATGTGTCTTTAAAATATGTAGTTTTAATTCTAAAAAATTGAATGTACAAATTCGACCTTTCTATGATTTTATTAGAATTACTACTAAATTGCCCGCGGCCCCGCCCGTGTTTAAATTATCAAAAAAACAATCTTTTTCGCTTTATAAATTAGTTACATCTATAGTTATTAGATACATCAAAATTTAATGAAGCAGTATCTGTGCTTTTAATATTTTTTGGTGAATTTTATTGAAATACACATTATTATGGCTAACAGAGGCCGAACCTATAGTCTTAAGAATTTTTGTCTGTCTGTCTGTGACCGCATCACAGAAAAAATACTGGAGGGATTATAAAGAAATTTGGTATGGTAATAGCTGGTTATCCGGGTCAATTAATATACTAATACGAGTATACTAATATATAAAACCTAATAATTTGTTTTGGTCATATGAAGGCGGGCGGAGCCGCGGGCAATGCTAGTAATATCATAAATGTGTACCTTGATGAAAAATATCCTGAAATCCCTCTTCAATCAACTGATCCATTAAGAAGAGCTCAGAATAAAATGCTTGTTGACCAGTTTGCTGGTGTAAGTCACCATTAATATTATTTATTAACTTATAATATGTTCACTAGTTTTTGCCTGTACTTTGCGCACATGGTAAGCAAAGCATGATATGATAAAATATTTTTATTTTGTACGTATTTTCCTAGGTACATTTTGATGGTTAGTACAGATTTTTCAGGGATGAGATATTTTCCTGCAGTAAAAGGTATCCTAAACAATAACAAAATAATTTATAACCCGAATAACCAGCTATCATCATACCAAATTTCATTAAAATTTCAAATGGTTTTCTCGTGATGCGTTCCCAGACAGACAGACAAAAATTCTAAAAACTATAGATTTGGCTTCTGTATCGATAATAAATGTCTATTTCAATAAGATTTTCCAAAAAGTATTTGATGAACAGATTCTACTCAGAAGTAACCAACAGATTAATCTGTTTTAAGAGCAAACATTCAATTCAAAATTTTCGATTTAAATTTCAAAATAAATAAACACGGTAATTGTTTTTGCAAATAATAAAAAACGGATGTAAAAAAAAAGAATTAGATTTATTTAAATAAATATTTTCAATATATCGACACTCAGTAAGAGTATTTTGTTCAAATACAATACATAATTAACTTATACGCTAGTTTAGTTTTCGTTAAGTAGTTCGTAATTGGGGTATCCAGTTTTGTATCCTTCAAAGTATTTGAGTAAGATAGAGGGTGGTACCAAGTATTCGCTTACAGCTGGATCTTGGAACATATTGCCAATGTACTCCACCTGAAACAAATGAAGGTACTCATATTAATATTAATACCTTGGCGACCGAGCTTCGCTCGGAGTTCTTTTATGTAATATCGTATTTTATAGATAAAAAAACAAAAAACTTGAATTTTAATTTTAAACTTAAGTAAAAAAACAAAAGTAAAATTTTGTATCCCTAATCCCACCGGGATTCGAACCTGGACGCTTAACCAGGATGCTTGTGCCCGAAAGTGCGAAATTAGCGACCATACTTTGCGTGGAATAATGCATAAGAAAAAATTGAAAACACGTGTTTTCCCATACATAAAACTAGTCTAGGCCGATTTTTCGCCCCCGAAAACCCGCACATATCAAATTTCAGCGAAATCCGTTTCCGAGATCGCCGGTATAAATAAATAAACATACAAGAATTGCTCGTATAATATATTAGATTAGCCATTGATCAAAAAAGTACTAGATACACAATACCATGCAAAAGTTCTCTTATGACTGTCACCAATTGTGTTTAAGTAATTATTCTAGTTGAAATAAATATACAACGATGTAAATTGAAAGCACTGCATAAGCTTAGGGTTGTTTTCACAAAAAAATATTTAAAGTAAAAGCGCGCTTAAATGTTCAAATGAGCGCTCATTCGGTGAGGACATTTTTTGACGCTGATTGTGTATCTAGTACTTTTTTGATCGATGCACTTAACACTAAAATTATCACAAATACGAAAGTTTTCAAGTAGGTTTAATTTTTCACATTGTAACGACTCAATGGATCTGAATGAAATACAGAATGGACGCTTATATATTATGTAAGTATTGGATTAACATATACGCAAATTTTACGTACATTACTGTGGGTTACCCTTAGGATATAATATGTAAACATATACCATCGCTGACTTTTCTATAGACTTTTTAAGATATACCTTTTTAATTTCGTGGGAGGTACATTATTTTAATAATATATCTCGCAAGGTTTAGCCAGCGCTAACAATATATTGTTTTTGCCAAATTGCCCAAAAATATGTTTTTTTTTAGTATCATTGTTTTAAATTTTTGTCTTTTTTCTAGTTCGTTGTCCTTCTTTATAATATACATGTATAATAAATATAAAACTTCCAGAAGAAATTCTCTAAATGATAGTGAAAACCGTATCAAACTCTATTGCGTGGTTTAAACTAAGTTCGCCGCGAAACAAGCAGACGAAAACACAGACTTTACTTTATACTATGTATTGATAAACATACTAACCAATTTCTTATATTTAATTGGATCTATTATAAGTTTCTCATCGACAGTCTTCATTGCGTCAATCTTTTCAAACCACGGCCAGATCATGTAATCGACGTAACCTGGTTCACTTCCATTCAAAAACGTAGTGCCACGGCTTTTTAGTTGCTCTTCTATGAGCGATAATGATTTGTGGTAATTGTTTACTACTTCCTCAGTAATAGTATCAGGCGCTCTGAGCACTTTGAAGAACAGAGTATGAATCTGAAAATGAATTTTACATAATTAAGAATAAATAATCATTGTTAATTTAATGAAGTGTAAGTAATTTAAAAGATCCTTAAATATATAAGCCTTGACATTTTTGCAGTACAACAGAGGTTGTCTGAAAGATTATTACTTGAAATAAGAGCGACTCTCCTTTAGAACCAGTACATGTGACGTTATATGTGCGTACTGCGTACCTAATAAAATCACAGACCTAGAGATTGGACTGGACAATAATCATGAAATTGACTACTCTCTAGAGAGAGAGAAAGCGAAAGTGCGGCCAATACCTGTCGTTTATGCCAATTTGAATTTATAAATAAAATAAAACAAAATAATATTATAATTATTTAATAAAAATTATAAATTTATAATGAAATGTAAAATGGTTATAAATATCTATCTTCACTAATTGTATTTCAATTATATAGAAGACTTCTGGCTGCATATTAGTTTTGTCTCTGTCGCGCCTTTCCGCCATTTTTAGCTGACGGCTGACTTGAAACTCGAAAGAAACACTCGGTCTAGTTTCTAAGTCTATGATTATAATATAGTTTTGTTATCTAAGTTTATCAGATAATTTTTGATTGAGCAATATGGAAAAATTATTATAAAAGAATTTTATAAACAAAATGTTGTAAATAATGACACTGCCATTCCACATGCTGAATGCATAAGGCAAATACTTTATCAATCAATTCCCATTGTCTAATTTTAGTTTTTAAATGCGTCGGTATTTTATAATTTAAAGTTAGTACTATAATTAAAGTTTATTATCTTGTACAGCTACTTACACTTCCTATTGTAGTTTCTACTAATATTCTGTCGAACGCCCTTTTGGCGGGATCTTTTGGTAATAAGGGTCTTTGTGGGTACGCTTCGTCCAAGTATTCTACTGTTATAAGACTTTCGTATACGCATACGTCTTCTTTTATTTCTAGAGATGGCACCTTGCCTGAAAAAAAAAATAGTTTCCTGAAAAAACGATTCAAACACACTTTCTTTTCGCCATGAAATAGGTAAGTACATTCACTAAAGTTGCATTTTGTTTTTACTAAACTGGTGCAGAATTAGGGTAATGGCCAAAATAAAATTTATCTCGTTGTGAAAATGAAAACCTTGAGAGTACAGTGTCGGTGAGACCATCTGTTTTCAGTACCTAAGAAACAATATAAAAATGAAGCTAGTATAGAAAGTAGGGACTCACCAAGAGGGCTCTTTCTAGGCAGCCATTCTGGTTTTTCTATCAGATCGATGTTGACAATTTCATAATCAATCTGTTTTGCGTTTAATGCCAAAATTGTACGTTGTGCGAAAGGGCAGTATCGCATATTGTATACGCGTAATTTTCCATTGTACGGAGGAAGAGGATCACCTATAATGAAAATAAAAATTGACATAATCTTGCATTGTTATGAATGTTTTACAAATCAAATTTATATGATTATTTACTCTTTTATTTAACTACTAGCATTCGCCGCGGCTCCGCCCGGGTTCAGATGACTAAAAACCAAATTCTTAGGTTTTCATATTAGTATACTCTTACATTGCAGTTTTTGCATTTTTCTCAGAAATGAGATATTTTCCTGCGGTAAAAAGTATCTTATATGTTGACCCGGATATCCAGTTATCATCATACCAAATTTCATCAAAATCTGTCCAGTGGTTTTCTCGTGATGCGGTAACAGACAGACACACAAACAGACAAAAATTCTAAAAACTATAGATTCGGACTCTGCATCGATAATAATGTATATTTCAATTAGATTTTCCAAAAAATATTTAATGTACAGATTCGACTTAGTTACAATTTTATTATATGTATAGATGTAAGATTATTTTTGCAATAAACTTAACATGTTCAAGAGTAATGTTTTTAAAAATTTCTTAGCGTTATCAAAAATGATTTTTTTTAATTTTACAAAAAATGAAAAATAAAAAAGGATTAACTAGTAGGTACATTTTTCGAAAAATTAATATCATTTATAAAATAAGATTACTATTTACTTGAATGTTCATAAAAGAAAAATTAGGGTTTTTTTTAAAGTACATAAACTTGGGTAAACTTTTTTGACTTTTCCATGGTAAAGTCAGCATAGATTATAGAGGGGTTTATTATATTATATACCTACTCTGTAGTCTGTACGTAATTTATGCATTTGCATTGTACTGTACATTTACAATAATTTTATAATTCCAGTAGGAACTAGGAAATGGAATACTTAGTCCTTGTATATCCCAATATCACTGACCATCATTTTTATCTGTGCTTATCATTAATATGAAAATATATAAGTACACAGGCTTTCATAATTAATACTTTTATAGAGCCATACATACATTTAAAGTCGTATAAATTAATAATAATGAATGTCAAAATTATGAACGTCATCAGTAAAAATATGACAAATTTAATCTATAAGTTAACAATAACGGGGAAAGTGAATTATATATATTAAAACAAAAAAATACTTAACAAATGTCAAAATACTAACCTTTTTTCAAATGCTTCGAGTTAAAATTTATTTTTCCCATAATTGCTTTGGAAGCTATGTTTCGATACGGCAACATGTATTCCAACAACTGGGCGACTGGAGCCAGCACTTTATAGGACGATACTAATATATGCATAGCAAATGTTAAGGATGACGTTATCATTTTATTTTTTTATCAACAAACAAGTTATTAGACTTATCACAATGACTTGGCGTCAATGCGCGTTAACATTACGTATTATTCGACTTGTAGGTATAAAGTAGCTTCCAAGTTCCAAACAAAGACAGACGATATCGATTACTTTGTGCTTTATAAAAAGACACTATGTAGATCTACTACTTATTTGGATTTCGATCGTCGACGTACAATTCATTTAGTAAAGCATAGAGTGTAGAAGTTATAAGTATTATTTAACCATATTTATATTATATAGGAACATATACATAAAATGTTTGTATGAAGCTCAGACCACTACTTTTTTTATTGATCTGAGGTATGAAGTATCATTTGGATAGGCATAAATAAAAAGTAGTTTGCTATATAAATTGTTCGATATGCTGTTAAGTATATTATATTTAGAACAAAGTCAAGGCCGTCTTGAACGTGAGCTTTATTTAGTTTTAAAACACGATTCAAATTAAATATTGACAAAAAAGTCAACATTTTTAATTTTATAGCAATGGCCTAATGTTGCTATTGTGTATATATTTAAAAAAAAAAAAAATTTTACAACGTATCATTAAATAGGCATCTAAAAAGATGTGACACTGCAAAAATATTATGTAGGTACTTAATTAATTATTAACATCATATTATAAAGACTACATACTATTGTTTTATTTAAAAAACAGATAAGGGTATTGATAACATTGTTGAAAATAAACCACAATAAGTAAGTAATTTTAAGATGATAAATTTTTATCAATCATATAAATATAATACAAAAAAGGCAAATGCTTTTAATTGTACTTTTATTGCATATTAAATTTATAACAATTTTATTTGTTAAAAAAAATATGTTTATTCCTTCTTCTTTCTGGGGCGCATACAGCAAACATCACTTGTATCCAACATGTTGTAGTTTGCATCACCCTTTACACGCGATTCAGTGAACTTGGCATGAGTGTCTGGTGCTAAGGCATAAGATTTCACAGCTGGATCATTGCGCATTGCTTCCATATAGCTTGCCTAGAAAATATTTTATATTTTTTTAATATAAAATTAATTAATTTATTAAAAGTTATTCATATAAAAATTTAGTTTTTGTTGTATAGTTTTCAGAACTAAAGATATCAGATATTGTTATAAAAGAAAAAATACAAATTTTCAATTTGATTTTACTCACCAGTAGTCCATACTTATCTTTATCTATGGCAAAATCAGCCTTGCCCAACAGAGGAAGAGCTTCAAAGCGTTCCAGGAATGGCCAAATGGTATAATCAATTAATCCGGGTTTATCACCATGTAAAAATTTAGATCCACGAGATTCCAGATCCTTTTGTAACAGTTCTAGTCCTTTGTGGTAGTTTTCAACCATATTAGGTTGCAGAGCTTGAGCATTAAAAGCTGCAGTGTAATATGCAGATTGGGCCTGTATAAAAATAATAAGTTTACATTAAATATATAATAATTTGTATATATTTAAATTACTTGAAACTTGCTTTTCATCTTTTTGTTTATATTCTTGTTTAGTGAAATTTTTTTACATACATCTAATATATAAAATTCTCGTGTCATAGTGTTAGTAACAAAACTACTTCGAAACGGCTTGACTAATTCTTATGAAAATTTGCGTGTATAGTCAGTAGGTCTGAGAATAGGACGTAAACTATTTTCATACCTCTAAGTGATAAGGGTGGTCCATCCCAAAAAAAATGTTTTAATTTTTTCATTTTTAGATGAAAAAATTTATTTTAATTTTTTTATGATTCGGCATTAAAAAATACAACCCTAAATTTTCACTAGGGACGAACCCGAGCAGAGCGAGGGTGACTCGCTAGTCTCTCTATATGAAGGTATTTAATTATTATAAATTGTATAAGGATTCTACTTCATCTTTTTTATTCTTTATCTTCTATCTATCAAATACATTTTAGTATCTTTTAAGTTTTTAATTAATATTTAATTGAATTTTAACCTAGTTATTGTGTACATTTAGTTTAAATGGAAATAAGTAGATTTAGTTTTAAAATATTTTAAAATTAAATATGTTAAGTAATAGTATATTTTTTAACAAGCTGTATATGTAATATGTATTCAAAATTATGTTATAAATTATAGTCATTCTAATTTTCTTCTATTACTGTAAGTCTCTATTAACATTATAAATAAGAAAGTAACACTCAGTTTTTTACCTATTCACATTTAAATCACCATACAAAATAAAAATATTTAATAGCCTTGCCATACCTTGCTTACTATGTAAGCAAAATGCAGACAAAAACTAGTAAACATGTAAACTAATAAATAATATTAATGTCAACTTACACCAGCAAACTGCTCAACAAGCATTTTATCCTGAGCTCTTCTTAGTGGATCAGTTGATTGAAGAGGGATTTCAGGATATTTTTCATCAAGATACACATTTATGATATTACTATCAAAGATTCCTTTTCCTTGCTCATACTCCAAAGCCGGTACAGTTCCTGTGTAAGAGAATAAGTTTTAAATGTAATTAGTGGTAAGCCAGTCAAAACATATTGCTAAGTTATTTTAAATAAAAAAAAACTATAAATTGCAATTTTTCTTAGGGATATATGATTATTTAAGAATATACCTGATTTAATTTTTATTGTTTTTTGTTATTCTTCTACACTATACATATAATCAAATTGTAACTAAGCTGAATCTGTAGATATGTACTGTATTTTTAGAAAATCTTATTGAAATAGACATTATTATCGATACAGAGGCAGAATCTATAGTTTTTAGAATTTTTGTGTCTGTGTATCTCTGTCTGTTAACAAATCACGGAAAAACCACTGGAGTGATTTTAATGAAATTTGGTATGATGATAGCTGGTTATCCGGGTCAACATATAGGATACTTTTTACTGCAGGAAAATATCTCATCTTTGAGAAATTTATAATAAACGTGAAAACGTAAGTAGGGGGGAACCTGAGCAGAGCGAGGGTGAGTCCCTAGTTATTTATATGATTAGTAGTTTTGTAAATAAATAGAAAACACATAATACATCAATTCTAAGATGAGAGTGTTCATGAGACTAATCTGTTAGGTACTGATGTACCTAGTTTATGATTTTTATTGAAAGTAGTATCATATTGGTAACCAAATTTTAATTGAATGATTTGCAAATAAAAATAATTTTAAGTTTTCTTTTCTTACTAGATTACTGTCTGATTCGCTCTTTATTTCAAATCTGCATGAATTCTAAAAGTAGGAAAAAAAAATAGTTTTTGCATATTTGTTTAAGTTATTTATTTAAATCTTCATATTGAGTGAAACATAAGTACAATGTGGATTAGTATGTGTAACTAAATGTTTATTTTTTATATCAAAGTACTAACCTTTTGGACTGTAGTTAAATATCCATTCCGGTTTGTGATCCAAATTAATAAAGACCAAGTCATGTTGTATATTTTTAGCTTTTAAAACAAGTACACTTCTTTCAGCATACGGGCAAAACCTCATTGCAAATAAGCGCAGTTTTCCATTATGAGGAGGAAGAACGTCACCTGTATGTACAAAATTCACACAATAAATATATCTATATAAATAAAAATGAATCACCGAAATGTATGAACTTGCATAGCTTCGGATCGACTGCACCAAATTTGATAATTCTTTTTTTTGTGTTTGTCATGGTCAGGAAGTTTTGTATAGAATTTATTTTAAAAAAATTAAAAGAAAAACTTTTTTTACTATAAGTTTTTGGCACAAATTCAGGATTGGGGACTTTGCCCCTAGCGGAGTGGGTGGTATTTCTGGATAAGGGACGTGATAGGGAGTCGAAATGTTAAATAAAAATTGTCCGCGAACGTATGAGTAAAAAGTTATTGAGACTTAAAGTTACAACATTTCCATACATTTTCATATATTTCTTTACCACCATTCGGAGTGGGTGGTATTTTTAGATAGGGGAGGTGACAGAGAGTCAAAATATATTAAAAATATTTGGAGGAAACGTACGAGTAAAAAGTTATTGAGACTTACAAGTTATAACATATCTAACACATTTCCATACATTTCTTTACCTAAATAAGTGATTACAACAGATAAACATACCTTTAACGAATAGTACGCATCCTTTTTTATGTACATTACACATTTTCACAACAATTAATGCTTTATTGTATTTAATATTTTAATAATTTCACAACACAAACAAAACGATCTTACATTTTGACAAAAGCAAAACTGACACTTTGTTTTATATTACCGCTTAAATGACAACAGATTATATTTGATTATTCGTCATATCTTGGTTAGGTTAGGTTAGAACATTTAAGATTATTTATTTATTATTCCTCATATCTGGGTTAGGTTAGGTTAGAACATTTAAGATTATTTATTTATTATTCCTCATATCTGGGTTAGGTTAGGTTAGAACATTTAAGATTATTTATTTATTATTCCTCATATCTTGGTTAGGTTAGGTTAGAACAGTTGCCACAACGCACGAGCCGAGCGAGCGAAGCGAGCGTGCCGCGGTAGCGGCCGGCGAGTGCCATAAATGACTAGAAAACTAGAAAATTCGAATTTCACGCAAAGTACAAATAAAGACAATCATCTGGAGATTATTTTGACAATTGAAAGTGACGTTTTGACTCCAAGTGTCTAAATGGTAGTAATGTCAAAATAATGTATGGAAATGTTGTAACTTTAAGTCTCAATAAATTTTTACTCATATGTTCGCGGACAATTTTTATTTAACATTTCGACTTCCTATCACGTCCCTTATCCAGAAATACCACCCACTCCGCTAGGGGCAGAGTCCCCAATCCTAAATCGCAACCAAGTTTTTTTTTAAATCACATGATATGAAAAGTGAGTGAGTGAAAGTTTATATCCCGGAAATCATCCCATAAGGCCGTGAGAATGGAGATGAAAGTTTGTATGGGGATTGGGGAGGTAAGCCTGGGGACGAA
Organism: Brenthis hecate; assembly: GCA_951806755.1. Taxonomy (NCBI): domain Eukaryota; kingdom Metazoa; phylum Arthropoda; class Insecta; order Lepidoptera; family Nymphalidae; genus Brenthis; species Brenthis hecate. The sequence continues at coordinate 5,548,917 of OX638276.1, read as the reverse complement.
CCCGAGAGAAGCGAGGTTAAGTCGCTAGTTTTATATAAATATAATATAATTTTTAATAAAGTAATAATTCCATTCTAATCTAATAAGTAATGTTTAGAACTTACCAGATTGCAAATGTTTTTCCGACATTATATGGAAAAAAATACTTTCGACAAGTTAGGAAAGAACAATAAAATAGATTTTCTATTGTCAGCCGGCTTACGCCAAAAAGAAAACACCCAAAACACCCAAAAGGGTTATTTGACGGAAAGAACCATCAACCACAATGACAATTGACCACAGGCACAGAACAAAAATACTCTAGTAATTGACAGATAAAGATTGAAATTTGAAGAATCCAAATCACAAATGTGAAATGTTAAATGTTAATGTCTGATGATGTCAGCTTAGAAGTCAAACCGGCCAGGGAAACGAAATCGTGCTCGTACTCTATGGCATAGAATAAACTCATACAGAGCCAACGACTTGGTCAAAAATTCAAAATCGCTGGAGCCCTAGAGGCTGGATGTAGATGGCACAAGTGACAAGACCGACTGTCGTAGAAAACTTTGAGGAAAGCCTATGTCCGGCATTGGACGTAATTCAGCTGAAACAAACGAACGAAACTTATAATATGTTTAGTGAACCAACCTGTTTGTAAATGTTTTTCCGACATTTTCTATTAAAATAGTAACGCAAAAAGATTCACAATAAAAGTGTTGATATATACGAGTATATATCGATATACTAGACTTAAAACTACTATGACCAACACTTTATATGAGGATACTGACAAAAGACGTTATCACAACGGTATCGTGCTTTATCAGAGCGCTATCTGAAATTCTTCAAATATACAATGACTCAATAAATCTATTCGATGTTTAAAGAAAATATGTTTTATGTATTTTTACTCTGAAGGAAAATTTTAAACACCACTATAGATTATGATTTATGAGTTTATGAATAAAAAACTTATTATTGACCCCTTATGTTGACAAGCGTATATTATCTCTTGTTTAGTTGTATTTCGAAGTATGAATTTCATAAATGACTTTGATATTTTTTATATTATTTATTAAAGTAATTACCAGTCCTTCTGGGTCCCTAGATGAACCTACCGACCTATCATAGAGCAATGAAATACTGAATGATATGGCTATCCATTCTAATTTGTTAACGAGCGACCATAATACCTCCTCGTATTTCTCCTTCGATAGGGATTAACTAATCTATTTATTCCTCGCCAACATAAACAATATTTGACATGCTAAATATTTAATTTACCTTCCAATGGAAATTAAACTAAAATATTTTTCCTTAAATGTTGAAATATTATAAATGAAGGGATAAGAGAAATAAAAAAGCAAATTTATTTTATAACATTTATTTCATTTATCCTTTTCGACACAACCTATAATTCCGCGTGCCAAAAATTGAAAATAACATTCGTAAAATATCACTCAAACATTAACTAAACCTTTGTTTGATACTTTGTATATTCATACAGTTATGAGATTCGATAAAGCTAAAACAAAAAAAATAATATTAATACTCTCATTCATTTTTGTTCACAAAAAATATTAAGTCTCTACAAGTTTATAACTTTAAATAATTTATTCGAGTAAAAAACGCAATATATATAGAAGATGCTAAATCATAAACTATATTTCATTTTCATAATCAAGCCAACCTTAAATTAAAATGATTGAAAACCCATCAACTATTAATGCCAACATATTTATTTGCAGTCAAATTATAAATAAAAAGTTAGAAAAAAAATTTTTTTTAATAATTTTCAAATATATAATTAATGTTTTATATTGAATGCACCGTAACTTAGAAGTTAATATATATATTATTATTTGTACTGAACTAGTTGGTGTAAATTAAGTACTACTGTAACATGTTCAAAATATATTTTAAAAATAACTTAGCGCATATAATTATCAAATGGAATGTGAGCAAAATTTATAACAAAAAAAAGCAGTCAACTCATGAGGACTGCCGACAGAAGTGAAAACTTAAAACTATAAACAGTTATTATTTTTGGACATTCAAATTAATTATTTGATCTTAAATTAAAATTTGTAAATTAAAACTGTTTACATTTATCTGGTTTTTAACACGTCACGTGACAATGTCGATGACGACTTGCATGAATTTACTCCCCATCCAAACCTGCCTATACAAGTTTTCACTTCAAAAAATAAATTTGAATTATAAGTATTTTTCAGACCATAAGGCCAAAGGCCTCATTACCATTGCCATTAAAGCGTAATTACTGTCATTTTCCTAACAAGTAGCAGAGAAATCGTGACAAAAAGCACAAAACATCTAAAATAAAATCTTATAATTATATAATAATAATTCAATTAATCGATTTATATATGTAATACTTAGATAAAGGTAATATGTTCAATTTAGTAGAAGTAACAACGATAATCTGAATATGTGCATCAAAACTAAATCACGTCATTTAAAATAAACAATATTACGTTACAATATATTCTATATAAAAATATGTTATTTGCAATTGATTATAGCACATAAGTAGAAAATTATATTTATAGATCTATTTTTTTAGCATGAATACACGTAGCGTGCGTGGGAAGCTCTTAACATTCTGATAATAAATTCCTTTGCATTTTATGATTTAATATGAAAAAGATAAGGCTGAATATAACAATAGCATTCATTAAAATCTTCGACAATCTATATGCGGATATTTTATTATTAATTTTAATTACTACTTAGTATTTTGATAGTAATTCTATACATATTATGTGTTCATCTATATTTACTATAAAATAAATATATATGACTTTTTCCTGTATTAGCTGCCATTTGTCTCATCCTATTTTTTGTTATCTGTGGAAGATATCTTTTAAACGAATAAATCACGATAATAATAAACAATAGCACTTTTGGTGTTCAAGCTTAAACAACATACTGTACTTCTATGCTATTAATATTTGTTAGCTATTTTCATAATTTCGTATGTACCAACAGATAAGTTCTCGTCTTCAACTGTCACAAATGTGGACGACGAGTTATGGGGTGGTAACGAAAACGTAGAGCCAAACCTTTGTTGATTTTTTCTTACAACTGATGTGTTTTACATTGCAATTTGCTATTATTGTTTCATCTTCTATGTTTAATCATCATATATTTATGAAAGAAAATTTAAAAATTCTCCATGTTCCAAATTGAAAAACTTCTAAACGTCAGAATCACAGAAATATGTTAGGATCTTTATTGATTTTTCATATATATATATATATATATATAAACAATATAGAAGTACTGTACATCACTAGCACTTATTACAGTAATTTACACAGTGTTATATACGAGTATAATAATATATGTATGTAAATATAATTTCGAAATCTCAGACACTACATTTATTTAACTTTGTATACAAAATTAAACACTAACCTTAATCATTCCCGTACAAAAAATAAGATTAACCATCATTTGTTCCTTGGTTTAGCTTATATTTAACAACTAAGTACTTCAAAAATCATCACTCCGTATAAAACAGACATTTAAAGAAAAACACCGATTTCACTTCTGTTTTTGTTATTGGTATAAAGATGTTGTTTTAGTTTTAGTAATTAAAACTAAGTTGATTTTACTATTTTATATTATCTGCATCAATTAAAAAATACTAGATACACACACCTTCAGCGACAAAAAATGTCCTTACCGAATGAGCGCTCATTTGAACATTTGAGCGCACATTTAATTTAAAATTGTTTTAGTCAAAACAACTTTAAGGTTCAATTTTCATTGTTGTAATTGGACCCAGTTATACAAAAAACAGCCATGTGCGTAAAAATACCTACAGAGTACAGAGTTACAAGCATTTTAATACAAAAAATAAAATGATTATAAAAAATAAACAAGACTTATATAAATATTGTTCAATTTTAAAATAACCAGAAAAACAAAACAACCCAAGCTTGCAACTATCGACAGAAAAATGCTTATAACTCTGTTGGTACTTTTACGCACATAGCTGTTTTTTGCATAACTGGATCCAATTTATTTCAAGTAGAATAATTAGCACAATGAGGAATATGCATGTAGTTTTTTATATTTTTAATTCACTATTTACACTGTATAACATAGAAAAAAAAATATAAATAATGTTTAAAAATGCCGTAATTAAGTTTAAAAAAATATTTAAAATAGAGAATAATTTTAAGCTGTTTAAACGCCGCCATTTTCGCGGGCTCTTTTGATGACGTCAAATACTATGTCCAGCAGTGTTGCTAGATCATAAAACTCACTCAGCGCTAGGATTTCACAAAAAACGCTTAACTAACTAAATTAACTATTTTTTTTCTTGAACTATAAATTATAATAAAAAACAAAAACAAAGGAAGCCCTAGATCTAGAACTCAAAGCACTGAATGGCAGCACTGATGTCCTGTCCGTCTACTGAATAATGATAGTTACTTGACACAGGATTAGGAGTGCACGATGTATATCGATATTTCATACAATATTGATATATGTACGCATTATATCGCTTCAACCCGATATTATCGAAACATCTAGTATCCATATGTATAATCGATATATTTCATCATCATGGAAAATTAAAAGCACATTCCATTTCTTTTTTTATATCGATTCCTTAATTTATGGATGGCAACTTGAGTAAAAATAAAACGTATATACATTTTGACCTGATCCCTATTTAATATTACAGACAAGTTAAATACAAACATACGATATATCGAAAATATCGATATATTTGTACGATATATCGCAAAGTATTGATACAACAGTACGATATATTATATCGAAAAAAAATCGATATTTTTTACAAGAACATCCCTAGACATAGTATTTGACGTCACGTTTCGCTTTAACCAATGGTATTGCGTTTTACAAATTTGAATTTCCCTCGCTTAATTTGTACTTTTGCTTATTAATTTTAAGTAACTAAAAAGATATGAATTACTAAAATAATGGTTTCATTCAAATGTATGGCCAATAAATATTAGGAATAAAAATATTCGATCCAAATTTAAATTATCTGCATATTCCCTATTGGTGATAGTTTTAAGACAACTTTTGCATGGGATTTTGTATCTAGTACATTTTTGATCGATGATAATTATTATCGGTCATATAAAAAAATGATTGAAGGATAAATGATAACCATTACTTTAAATAACACATGGTGTTGTGTAAAATAACTTTTTTGTCAGTGAATTATACTAAAAAGCCATTTTAGCATGAAATTATATAATTTAGACTCCACACTAATAAAACTTTACTATTTTAAAAAGCATCATGTTTACTACAACAATTAACAAAAAAAGCTTATTATACACATACAAAAAATAATGTTTCCTCTATTACATTGCCCAATGATTAAGTCTCATGAGTAATCTAATATATAAACATCTCGTGTCACAGTGTTTGTGGTCGCACTGCTCGGAAACGGCTCGACCGAATTTAATGATTTTTTTTGTTTATTTGGTAGATGTGAGAATAGGTCGTAAAGTATTTTTCAACCCCTTATCCCACCCCCCATTTTTTCTTCGAGATTTTAGTATTTTTGTATGAACAATATTATATAAATACATAGCGACGAACCCGAGCAAAGCGTGGGTAAGTCGCTGTATAACATAAAGCCAAAGAGTTTTTTGTAAATTGAACGCAGGCGCAGCCGCGAATTCTGCTGGTATTATAATAAGAGTAATGTTATAGTTTATGTACAACAGATATTGCTTTTTAATTCATCATATTTGCGGGAGGAACCTGTTGTTGTCAATATTAATTACAGGCTGTTGCTAACTACTATTTATTAAAATAGAAATAAATATCAATTGTAGAGATCTGATATTACTTTTAAGTGAATAAATAAGATTTTTGAAGTCAAAAAAAATATTGCATAGAATACTTCTCCATATATATATATATATATATATATATATATATATATATATATATATATATATATATATATATATATATATATAAAAATTGTTAAAAATGATCAATTTAACGTAATATATGTATACAATTAATGAGTGCTTAATTATATGTATTTTTAAAATTAAAATTTTGTCATATTTTTAAAATTAAAATAATAATAATACTTTCTTAGACTTATGCAACTATTTGAAATTTTAGATGAAACTTTTTTTTCGGATTTTTTTCGATCATGTTTGTCATGATTTTTAAGATAATTAGAATAGAAAATCTTAAAAATCATGAATTTAAAAAGTAAGTGTGTTTAAAATAATATATACATCCTACATTTTTTTATACTTTTTAACCGAAGTTATAATTTTCTGTGGAGGTTGTAGCATACAGTTTTAATAACGACAATAATTTCAATTCTTATATACAGTTGTAAGTAAGCATTGAAATTATTACATTTTAACAATGAATGTTTTTTTTTACTTTAATATATAATTAGTTTTGATTTTCTATCAATAATAAAAACCTTTTTTTAACATCCCCTTGCTGGGCACGGGCCACCCTTCAATGAGAGGTTAGTATATTGGAGCTAATTATTGCCTTTTGAACATTTTATTAATTCATATCATCACTGCCAAATGCCAATGACATTGCTAACAACTTAAATTTGACAATGGACCAATACCACTAGATTACATCACACAAAACAATTTGAGACATCACTCGTCTATAATGCATAATGTTAAACAATATAATACCAATGAAATAACAAACTCAAGGCTCTTATTTTTGAATTTATTCTACAGTCTCATATTAGTATTATAGTGCTTATACACTGTAATACTAATAAAGTAAAATACTCATGGCTGTCTTCTTAAATATATTCTGTAGGTTCATATTAATTTTGGAGTACTTATCTGTACTAATATTATAAAGAGATATTTGTAAGTTTGTATGTAATCTTTAAAACTATTAACGCGATTCTAATAATCATTACACAAATCAGAAACTACATTATCGCCGAATACTATATGTTATTTTTTATTCCGATAAAAATGTATACTATCATAATAACTAAGTGAAGACGAAAAAAATGTCCGTTGAATTACTTTATTTGTTGTCTAAGCGAAGGTAAGTAGTTATACTCTATTCACGGAGTGAACCATGCAAAGCGCTTTCTCTGTCCCACATTAGCATACGAACTGATAAGGACAGAAAACTGTCTAGCTCCGCCCACTAACACTTGCAACTGGTTTGAAATCATAGGGCTCGTTCATGTTGCCAATGCTTTAGTGAAGAATTATTAATAATTTCTAATAAAATAAAATCAACATTAAAGTTAAATTAAATGTATTTTTAAATATTTGTATACAATATTTATTAATTTTTGCTTTTTCCGACGTATGCTATATCTCCTATATTGATAAAAAATTAGGTAACTACACGAGAGACGTCTCAACGGTACGGAATGCAACGACGGACTAATTATGACTTGCATTGTAATCGCGGCGTAAACGTGTTATCTGCAACTAATCACTTGGAAGCGCAAAATCTCAGTGCTTGGTTCATTCGGCGGATACAGTATAGTACGATATAATACCAATATAAAAAAAAGATACTCAAGACTATGTCTTCTTCTTGAATATATTCTGCAGATTCATATTAGTCTTGGAGTGTTGGAACATCTGCGTGACGCGGCGGCCCACGTCGTGCGCGGCGAGGCGCGCGGGGCGCGGGGAGGGCGCGCGCGGCGCCTCGGCCGCCGCCGCCGCCGCCAGCAACGCCTCTATCGCCGGCCTGTATTGCGACAGCGACGGCGCTTGCACTATTTCTTCTAATTTCCTGTACAATTATTTATGTTTGTAATTGAACATTTGCTTGTATTTTATGATTTACATTATATATTTATAGCAGTAGTACCCTCGCGGCTTCGCCTGCGTTAAAACTACTAAAAAAAAACAAACTCTTTGAAACACCGACTGCAGCGTCACCTACCGGGTCCATTTGTGAATTTAAACCTTGCAGGAACCCTCTCGAACATACACACAAAATTTCATCCAAATCGGTCCAGCCCTTTTAGGAGGAGTAAGGTGACAAACACACGTACGGAATATGTACATTTTTATAAAACTAGAGACGGCAGTTTTCTATTATTTATATACATATTAGCGACTTACCCTCAGTTCGCTCGGGTATGGATAATTCCATAATACATTGTTTTCATATAATTCTATTTGGTTAAACGCTAGTAAAGTTCCAGTTTTTCAAGTTTATTTTTTAAATATCTCGAAAACTATTATAGCTACAAAGAAGTACTTGGGTTCATTTTAAAGAAGATACTTGAGGTTATAGAAAAAAATATATTACCAAGAAAAAATTTGATTATTGCCAAATTTATAGAATTTTGAATTTTTAAAAAACGTCAAAATTAACAATAAACATTGATTTTTGGCTTAATTTTTTTATATAATACCTTGTATTGATATTAAAAGACCCTGAAATTTTCAAAACTGTTTCTTTTTGTTTTAAAAATATGAATTTTGGTACATTTTTTATTATGTATAAAACTGACTGGTCTACACATTTAGGTAGGTACTTTAACATCATGAATTTTAAACGAATCAGCACAGTCTTGTTGGCTCAAAGTGTAATTGATACGATACTTAGATAAGAGATAAACAAAATATAACAAGTGGCAGTCACCGTAGCGCAGAGCGCTGGTATAGCGCTGATATATGTAAAAAAAAAAAACAAATAAAACAAGTAGCAGTTAGCGTAGCGCTGGTGGTATGTGAAAAAGAAACACAATAAAACAGTCTGCAGTTACCGTAGCGCGGGCAGCAGCGCGGGGTGGCGCGCGCAGTGGTGCGCCGCCAGCTGCAGCGCCGGCGCCAGCGCGCACACGCTGTCCGCCGCCGCGCGCGCGTGGCACAGCGCGCACAGCAGCGACACAGCTACGCGATCATATTTATTGTTAAGTCTTAAAGTTACTCTAAATGTTATTTTACTTCGAGTTATATATTAGAATTTCATATTTAAAGTTATTTATGTAAAGAAAATATTAACTTTTAATAAATAACTCGATATAAAAAACCCTTTCAAACTTTGAAATTATCGCCGTGTAAAAGTGACATTTAGACGTATCACGACATTCACGCGAGCCACCCAAATTTAATATGATTATTTTTTAATCACTACTTTTATTATCACGTAACACGAAATGTTAAAACTACTTTTTAGAAAGAAATAATTTTTATTTCAATATTTACTGGATATGTTTTCGAATCTCCACTTTATTAGACAAAAATCTCACGTAATATAAAGCCTACAATTTCAAAAATCAAACGCGCTTTTATAAGTGTGATCGAAAATTTTGAATTTTATATAATCTGAACATAGTTTTTTTTCCAAATCCACACTAACCTTTCTCTGCCACGGCGGGACAGTCGGCGGCGGGCAGCACGAGCAGCGCCAGCGCCTCGGCGGCGCGCGCGGCCTCGCGCGGGGACAGCGCGCGCGCCGCCAGCGCGCTCTCCAGCGGCGGCCACAGGCGCTGCAGCGCCGCCGCGCGCGCCGCGCGCCCGCGCGCCGCCGCGCCCCACGACGTCATCGCCGCCTCGCGGACTGATCTGGAACGTTCCACTCTCACGTGACACGTGTATCCTTTTGAACCGTTATAGCACAATCTGTTCGTTCCATACGGTCGTTTTACGAAGGCGTTCAGACGGAGCAATCGTAAAGGGCGTCCAAACCCGAGTGTCAAACGTAATTTGATATAAAAATCGGGACACAGTTTTAGGGCGAGTGTTACTGTAATATGCCTGATGGCACTACAGTGCTTTAACTTCTAAATCGTTCGCCATGAAAATTGGTGATTTATGTTAAAATCAAAGGAGATCCTATTGTGTGGCTAATATAAATCCGTTGCAAAAGAAATTTAAACTGCATTGTGATAATTAAGTTTTGGCCGACGACACATTTGGCTCATTTTGTAGTGACCGTACTAGCTGCGCCAGCGGTCGCAGGTTCGAGTCCCGCTGGGGGCATTCTTTTGTGTGATGAGCACAAATGTTTGTACTCCAGTCATGGGTGTTTATATTTATAACATGTATCTAGTTAAAGTTATATGCTACGTATAGTGTATCAACTATCTGGTACCCATAACACAAGCCTCATTGCTTATCATGGAACTAGATGGTGTTGTGTGATAATGTCCTGACATATTTATTAAAAGCTATACTTTTAATACTAGAAAAAATATAGTCAATAAACACAAATTCAAAGTGACTCACACATCATCATCGTACAACAAAGCGACGATGGCGGGCAGCAGCTGCCGCTCGACGCAGTCGTCGTCCACGTCCGCCGTGTTCAGCAGCTCGGTGAGCAGACTCGCGATGTACACTCGTATTGCACTGCCACTCGAGCTGTCGCAACTGCTCGCTGAAACTGTTAACACACGTATTTGAAATATATATTTTAGTTAATATATACAAATCATGTAAAGACAATTTGTTCAATTCGAAAATTGATGCCACCAATGAAGTGACAAACTTTTTATGAACTATCACATCGAGGTTCACCCATAGATATTAGAAGGCGATAGCCACCTTTGACGTTACTTATTCGCCAATTTGATTGATTAACTACTTATAATTTTAATACTCGTATTAAAATGTGCTTACATTCTCTTAGATGTTGTAAGAAAAAGTTGAGAACATCTGGTCGATGTTTCGAGAGCCATTTAAATGGAATGGATAATACTTTGGTTGGAAGACTTCTTATACTACTGTACACAACCCATCTGTAAAAATACATAATCAAATAAATAACCACAAGAAAAATCTTAAGTAGCGTCTTAAAAATTAAAGTCATAATTTCCTAAATGATCAGAAGAAAATTTCATTTAATTATGTTAACAACTTTTCTTTAATCAAACCCAAAACATTAATCCAAATACATATTATGTTCAATTACATTTAATCCCATCTATTTTATAATTAATATTTTTAATTTTATTCACTGAATAAATTTAAAAATGGAGGTAACATATCATTAAAAATAAAATTCTGACCACAGCTCTTATTATTGAGTCATTTATGTTTTTATTACATTTTTGTCATTCTAACATTGAAATATGATTTACTAGTGGCTCACCGTCGCTTCGCTCAGGTCTGTCCCTAGGTACCTTTTAAATAGCTTTAAATAGTTAGTTGCCATATAAATTTTAATAATTTATTTCGTGAATTTTTCTGATGTTTTAATAGTTATTCTGCTATTTGGAGTAGAGACAAATCCACCAAAGCAAAAACCATGAAAATCGGTCCAGCAGTTCTCGAATTATAAGTGTTGTAACTAAGCCGACGTTGCTTTATATCTATACTAATATTATAAAGAGTTTATGACATGTGAGTTTATGACGTTGTAAGGGGTAATCTCTGGATCTACTGAACCGATTTAGATAAAATTTGGTAAGAAGATAGTTTGAGACCCTGGGAAAGACATAGGATACTTTTTATCCCGGAAATCATACCTAAAGGGGGTGAAAATAGATAAAGTAAAAAAGACTCACTTTTGCAAAAACTCTCCATGCTGCGCACTATCCTCGACGGTAACTAGCATCGTAGTTAAATATATACCAACAATCACAACACTATCTACATTTATTGCATGTAGTTTCTCTAACTTATTCTCTAAGTCCATAATAATCTCAACGAAGATAGGATTTAATATTTTCAAAGAAAATTCGAGACCAAAATTGTCTAAGTAACTATTGAATAATGTTATAAGCTGCTCGTATATTGCGTGATGATTTAACGCTTTGCTCTTTGTTGCGCTATCTAGAATTTGTTTAATACTGAAATACAAAAACAACACTTATTAACATAATAATTATATATATAATATAAAAATAGTACAAAAATAATTGTACTGGAACTTAAAGGTACATACATACATAAAAAAATATTATCAAAAGTACCTATTAAACAATATTTCAAGTTATATTTGCCCACATTATAAAAAGGTTCGTACCGTATCCACATTATTGCCAACTATCGACCCACCCTCGCTTCGCTCGGGTGCGTCCTTACATATGTGCCTTTTAAATAGTTATTGCGAGTGTAACTTAAGAGATAGACAAATGATACTGCGGACTTTTCTGTAGGCCTTTTTTAGACCTATAATTTTGTAGTATATTGTTTTGATGTATCTCTTAAGGTTTCAGCGGCGTTAGCCATATTATATTATTTCTAAGGACGACTCAATAGAACCAGCTACTGTGTTTTCCCGTGGGAATGAAAGATTTTCCTGTAGTAAAAGGTTTTCTAAATATTGACCCGACTAATAAGTTATCACTACACAAACCTTAGTTAAAATCGGTTCACTACTTTTTGCGTGACACGCGCAAACACAAACAGACAAAAACTTTTATAACTATTGTTTTTTTATATTCTGTACACAATACGTTACAGGTATTGTTTTAAAAAAAATATTGTATGTACAGATTTCGCTAAGTTACTATTTTATTATATGTATAAATATTCATATAAAATTAGTTTGTCGATATTTCATGCAGCTAATGGAAACAATATCGATGAATTTTTGTACCTAGAGACTGTATATAGGCTAAGCAGTGACAAAAACTTTTTATCTCGTTACACGAAGTAAACAGCGCATAGTGAAGCACCAGCATATACTTAAAATAAATTAAAATGAATACTTACATATTAACAAACCAATCCAACTCCGGCCATCTGACATCTGGGTTCTCTTTCAACAAGCTGTTCATAGCCGCTAGTATAATCTTCACATTGACATCATCAGTCATATAACATTGTATATCTATAAACTTCTTACTCGGCACTTCTTGCAGGTTAATAGTTTCCATATCACAGTTATTCAGGTTTATATCCTTAACTATTTGTACATTAATTACATAGGCCAATTGCGCTAAAACTAAAGCTTGGATCACATCTAAATATAATAAAACTGTTTTCCATTCATTATCTGTGCTGGCGGTGATTAAATTGCTCATTACCCTATTGTATAAATCTGATGAGAATTTTCCTAGAAACAAAAACAATACTCACTTAAATAATGTGATTTTTGTTAAATTCTAAAATTATGAGAGATATTTCAAAATTAGTATTTGAATTATAATGTTTTAGTTCTGTTAGCCGAGGCTGAAGTATGAAATATGAGATTATAAATATAGCATTGTCCAATATCCATGTCTTATGACGCGCGGGTCAATTATTTATGGTGAATAAGAATTATTATTAAGTACATATATATGTACTCCATTTGTTCTGTGTATTTTTTGGGAGAGTTTGTAGATTACATGTTTATTAAATTTATAATTTACTAGCTGGCCCAACAGAAATCATGTTCCCATTTTAAATTACTCTTATCGATTTTAAAGTCATTCAAATGTTCTATAGAAAAAAGCGCTTTCAGTTTCTTTCAAATATCAAAATTGTCCGGGCAATTCTCAATTTTTTGTTCTGAAAAATCTTATTGGAACAATTCCGAGCATGTTAAAATCAAAATTAGCCAAAGCAGTCCAGCCGTTCTCAAGTGATGCGTTTACCAACGATTTTTTTTTAATTTATAAATACTTTAATATACACAATAACAATACAGAAAATGAAAAAAAAACTTTTAAACAAAAAAATAAAAACCGACTTCAAACAAAAGCACTAAAAAGTAAAAAATAACTAATTGGTAGTTTTCATTTACTATACATACCTAATCAAATATTTTCGAAGTCGGTGTGCTTTGCTTTGTATGGGCTGGCGCCGATTTCGAAAATATTTGATTAGGTATGTATTTAATAGGTAGGCTTTAATTACTTAGCCAAAGCTTACTTAAATGGGACCAATCTGGAAGTATACACTTTCAAACAACACAAAAATTGTCCAAATCGGTTAATAAATGACGGAGTTCTGAGGTAACAAACATAAAAAAAAAATACAGTCGAATTGAGAACCTCCTCCTTTTTGAAGTCGGTTGAAAAAAAAAGATAATCATTTTTATTTTATAAATGAATACGTCATGATTAAGTATATCTATTATAATAAGAATGAAAGAACAGAATCATAACTGTAGAGGATTCATATTTTCTCAAGTGACGTTAATATAAATAAAAGGAAAATAATATTTACCAGCAATAAGAGCACTTCTAGCTAGCACCGGCACAAAGACACACACAGCATCCTTCACAATTCTATCCACTGGGTCCTTCAAGAACTGAAACAATATATTTTCCAACTGGGCATACTTGTGGTCACAGACCGGACATATGAGACAGGCTGACTTTAGTCCAATACTTCGTATCTCTGGCTCGCTGGACTCACACATCAGCACCACTAAGCTTAGTAAAAGTGATGTACATAATTCTAAGGGCACGTATGGAGCTATTGAGAGGCAGATTTGACTTGCAAGTATACGTCTCTCTGGAGTTCGGGACGCCAACAGTTCTGCTATAGACGATAGCACTTCACCGCTTCCACCCCATTTCACTACTAAACAGGTTGCTGAAAGTAAAAATATAATTGTTGTTAAAAAACAACAGCAGTGGTCGAAAATGAGAATTTTACTCGCTAGATCGTAGACCTTATCTATGCCTTCGAGCTAAGATGAAGGTCAAGTCTAAGCCCATTTTTAATTAAAAAAAAAAAAGACTCGTTGTATACCCAATGATGATGCTAGAGTGTGACATAATAAACGGTACATACTCTTTTCATCCATTTGTCATGGAATTAGAGTTAGTAAAGATTGCGCAAGTTCTTATTAAGATTTGGACAAAATGAATTGCTAGTACAACTTGAACGTAATTTATAATACTTTTTATTAATAATACATGAAACTTAATTAAGTTTATACTCTATCGTACACCGTGGTGGACCGTGGGAGCACTTCCGTTGAGTGCATAAGTGATCCTGTGGCGCCCTATTAAGACTAGATTTGAGCCGTTCGGTTTTAGTTTTAGTACTGGCTTTTCTAGCCAGTGCATAAACACATTTCCTGACGCTGAAAAAGTACAATAAAATGAGTGACAAACCTTCGCAAACCGCCCTGGCGTCGGGCGGGTCGGGCTTCTTGTAGAGCGTGAGCAGCGCGTGCAGCAGGCGGGCGCGGCGCGGCGCCGGGCGCCAGCAGCGCCGCCGCCGCCGCCAGCAGCGCCGCCGCCTCGCCGCGCCGCGCCACCAGCGTGTGCGGCAACACCTGCCATTCACACACTCTACTGAGTACTGATTAATACGATCGTCTAAATAATTAAGCCAAAGAGCATAAATATCGAAATTTAAGTTTTTGATAATAAAGAAATTTGACATTGCTTTTATTTTTAATATTTTTAATATATTGTTGAGGAGTGTACGGGGTCCAGTACAAAATGTATAGAGAGCGCGAAAAATTCTAACGTCCGATCGGCGGCATCCTCTCATCAGACTCATCAAAAATGCGTCAGACACGTCAGTATCCTGATAGTATACAGGTTCTAGACCAAAACATATGAGCAAAGTACCTTCTGGCGTGCGTCAGGTATTTTCTGACAGAAAAAATCCTTATAATATGCGGCCGGCCTTAAAAGTTAAAATTGTAATGTCAAATTTGTTTTTTAGTAAAAACTTAAATTTCGATATTTATGCCATTCGACTTAATTAGTTAGACGAGTGTATGGATTAATAGAGGATGCTTAGTGCTTTTTTATAAGACTAGTAGGAGAGTGTAGCAAAACAAAAATAAAGGAAGGAGTAAATCAATGTTAATAATGATATAACTCACTCTGGGCAAAGTGTCTGCAACTAACGGCAGCAACCCAGACAATGTGATGGGTTGTTTACTGTTCACTAGATCTAAGAGAAGATCATTTGTTAACGGCTCGTTGAGGTCCGATGTTTCGTAGCACCACGATAACAAAGATTCCTTTAAACTGCTCGGTAAACCACTGCAAATTAAAATAAATTTGATTGAAATAAAAATTAATGGCACACTTTCAAAATAATTATATATATGTAAGACCATACTATTACGTATTTTATTATATTTAGACATTATTATTTATTTAGGCATGCCCTTGGATGGCATTATATTTGTAACGACTGGAGAATTTTAACACAAGTAATCCATTCAGCCAGTTTCAATATCTGAATAACCTTTCAATATTAGCTCTATTCGTTGAATAATACAATTTTCATGTCAAAACTAGTGCTACTCCAAACTGAGTTGAAAATGGTGACTAATAAACATGGGAACCAAAAATTATTTTTAATCCTTTAAACAATAATTACTTAATATACAAACGTAAGCCGATGGGATACGGCTTACTTTTACGCATCGACTTGTATAATTATTCTCACCTATCGATCCACATCTCCTTGCTATTCTCGATGCTATTATATTCATATTGTACGCGCGTCCATTCGCCGGCGTCGTTTATGCTGAGAGTCTCGTCGAGCGTGGTGACGCTGGCGCGGCGGCAGGGCGAGCCGCGCACGCTGTCCACCAACGCCGGCTCGAAATTACTATTGATAGAACCATCCTTTTTAACCCTGAAAATCAATCCTATCTTTACATAATGGCAATGAAAAAAATCTACTTACAGCTTGCAGATAGATATCCAAGAGATTCACGATAAAGTAAACAAGTAAATAAGTGTTTATGTAAAGCAACTTTTAATAATATTTTTAATTGCCTTCATTGATTATTATTGAAGTTGCTTGTTATGTGCAAAAATGGAACAGCTCAAGTTCTCTTTATCTAATCAATCGATTAAAATACATACAAATATTAATGAGTCTAAAATGCAACAATAGAAACGTTCAATCAAAATGCATCCAATGTTTATGATTAATACACCAATAGCCACATAAAAGTTAAGAGTATCTAAACAGAAATTTTGATAAAAATCTTGAAAATAAATACAGAAAGAAGTAATTGTACTATAAGCTAACTTTAGCAATGATAGACACATACAGACCTATAACTGACAAAACGAAACTAATAAAATTATTAAACTTATCAACTCTAACTTACAAGCCATTATTCTTATCACTGTATATCATTTCAAACTGCTCTGGTGTTGCACTGTGTGTAGAATGACCGCTGCCATAGTGATTTTCAGATGCAGTACAAGTTATTGGTTTGTCATTTGACTGCTCCAATTTTGATTGTACACTGAGTAGCTTATCACTGGGTATATGCAGCTCGAGTCCTTTACTTTCAGATGCAGGACTCGTCAAAGAATTTAGACTCACTATTGCGGCATCATATAATTTTTGGAAGTTCAACTTTTCTGTTTCTAAAGCTATTATCTTCTGTTTCAACAATTCTATTTCTTCGGCTTGAATGAGAAGCTGTAAACAATAAAGGAATATCTCCGCTATTTTGTGTCACTGAGATTTTTATAATTGCTTCATTCATTTTAATTATACCATAGACTACTCAAATTTTGTTATATGCATTTTTAAACATATAAAGAAATTAAGAAACCCACATGTTTTTTATTTTTACAATTATATTTTGTTATTTAGACTAACTCTTGTTATACATTACTCTATATTATATATATTGAAAAAAATCTAATTGATTATTAAGAAATATTTATCTATACATATAATAAAATTTTAACTGAGTCGAATCTGTACATTAAATATTTTTTGGTAAATTTTGTTATCGATAATACAGAGGCCGAATCATAATTTTAAGAATTTTTGTCTGTCTGTGACCGCATGACAAGAAAACCACTGGACAGATTTTGATGAAACTTGGTATGAGTATAGCTGGTTATCCGAGTCAACATATAGGATACTTTTTACTACGGGAAAATATCTCATCTCTGAGAAATATATACTAAGCGTTAAAATGTAACTAGGGACGAACACGAGCGGAGCGAGGGCGAATCGCTAGTATGAAATAAGAAAGAAAGCAGTAAATGAACAAGTTAATAAAAGTATATATTAATTATTTTAGTGAAATAGTACAAGCCAAAATAAACAATGATTGCATAAATGCACAATCCACATAAAAGAGAGACAGAAAAGAAGGTATAAAAACTGACTTACTTTTAAAAAGAATAACTTAGAATATTAAATGTGAACTTTGAATATGGTTATAGTCATGTAGCGATAGTAGATTCCTCACAGACTTACTACACTGACATTTAATTTAAATTTAAAATGTAAAATTGACAATTCAAAAGTGCTTGTAAAAGTCTATTTGAATAAAGTATATTTTGATTTGATTTGATCAATATATATATATATATATAAATCAATTGCTGTTTGTTAGTTGTAGTAGTTGTAGTTTTGTTGAGAATGTATCAGGGGTGGTTTAAATATAAAAAAAACATATTGGGAAAACCCAAAAAAAAAAAACAGTCTATATATATAAATCAATTGCTGTTCGTTAGTCTCACTAAAACTAAAAAACGGCTAGACAGATTTGAATAATTCTTTTTGTGTTTTGTTGGGAGTGTATTAGGGGTGATTTTTGTATAAAGAATATATGAGAAAAACCAGCTGGATAATATAAATATGGCAACATATTAATTATTAAGCTGATTAAGAAACATGTATAACAATAAGCAATTGTTAGTAAACAGACAAATGTTAAAGTTAATCACCTCATGATTCCATTCTGTATCATGGTCTAATGATGTTTGACAACTCACACATACATTTCCTTCATCAAAATCTGTTTGACATCCAATAGTAGCATGCAATATGTCAGTTTGCGTAACAGCATCCACTTTTGGTATATTCACATTGCTTGTGCTTCCCCAAAACAGAGATATTAAACTGGCAGGCCTCGGCATATTTAAGCCAACATCATCCCAATCTTCAAATTCCTAAAACAAATACAGTAGATGATAGATATGATGATAATCCATCTATAAAATGCCATTTCATTTTAGTAATAATTTAAACAATACTTATGAAAATAATATTTATAGGAAGATGTTTCGTGAGGATTACTATTTTTCTAGACATAAAGAAATAAGATTCTATTAATTGTATGTATAAATTGTAACATTTAATATGAAATATTAAAATTTACTACATACTACCACTTTCTTGTATTTGCCACTGAATTCAAAATTAGATTCCTATTATTTTTATTATCAATATATTTCACGAGCAGAACGCGGCATCGCTCGCGCTAAAACTTCAAAAAATCTCTAAAAAGATCGGTACCTAGGTCTTATACAAACTTTCATCGCCTATCTTACCCCCTTATAGGATGAATTTCGAAAAATGCTACACGTTTTTATTTTATTGTACTGAAGAGCATTAATACCAAGTTTCAAATAATTCTGATCAGAAATAAATGTTTGGATTGTATAACGTGATTTCTCGTGGGCATGAGATGATCTCCTGCAGTAAAAAGTAAATCACGCCAATCCGTCACTCTGTTTCGATGTGAAAGAAAGACAAACACACTTTCACATTTATAATATTAGTATGAATTATAGTAATGAACATAAAGATCGCTTTGCACTAATGCTTATGGTTCTGATTGGGTAATCAACAATCATTTTACAAATCACCAATTTTTGTACATACAAGAGAATTTAAAAACTTTTACTTTCAACCCTTTACTGGATGGTATCAAAATGTGACATGGGATAATTTTTCATGGCTGATATTTATTACATAAGGCCATAACATGTCAAAATTTTTAAAATAATCTAAAAAAACAAATTAGTATGTATGACTAAGAAGTCACATTTCTGTGTTGTCAGTAATTTATACTTTATAATATGACAGGGCTATTTTAAACTTAACGAAATAATCCAAATTTGTCTAAAAAAAATTATATGTAAACAATTACAAATACTTTTTTTATTTTAATCTAATTCATTACAGTACTTCAAAAGGTTCTTTGTTTTGATATACATAAGCAGGAGTAAATAATGATTCAAGAATCTTAACCAAAACCTATCAATATTATATTAAATTCAAATAGTATTTCATAAAATTATAATTATTCTTTATCATAAAATTTAAACAAATTTTTTTTTTCAATATTTAAACAAATGTTTTCTTAGTGTACTTTCTGCATGTCTGAACTTCAAAGCTTTAACACATTTTTATGAAGACTCAAGTCAAAGTTGGAGTCTGTCTAAGAGATTACAAATATGACAATGCCCGTTAAAACAAATAAATATAGAAATATAATGATAAAGACAGACACTAGAAATTAGAAAAAATCTATTATACATAAGGTTAGGTTATTGATATAATAGGTAGTGGCAGCAAAGATATAAATTTAAAAAAAAAACAACTCATTAACTAAGATAACCAACCAACCTGATCTGGATTTTCATCTGAAAATGTAATACTTGTCAATTTATAGTTTTGCAGTAGTAGATACTCGTTAATCAAAAAATTAAGTGCTCTTTTCTCATGTGGCATCAATGACCTTTGATTAAAATTTTCTTTCGATGTTTTATCATAATGTGATTCCCCATCTGGAATAAATAATATATATTACACACATTATAGGTAAGGCAGTGGTAGAACAGTAGTAGCACATTTGATGGTGCGGGTCAAATCCCAGATCTTTTACCTCTGATATTTTCATCTGCAAATTATTTTCAGCATGATTATCACTTTTCTAACAGGTGAAGGGAAACATTGTGAGGAAGCCTACATGTCTGAGAGAACTAGCAAGTTTTCGAAAGACAAGAAAAGTTCACCAACCTGCACTTAGCCAGCACTCATTTTAAAGGAAGGTTCAAGGTGCCAAGCAGTGTAATGTTATAGAACGGCTTATTACATACAGTAGATGATATGATAATGATCCATCTATACATTCATTTTAGTAAAACTTGAACAATACTTATGGAAATAATAATTTTTATAGGAAGATGTTTATAAGGATTGCTATATTTTTAGACAAAAAAAAATATTCTCTTAATTTTAATATCAAATAATATTAAAATTTACCAGCAAATTGCGTAAGATTGGCACGCAGAGCGTTAATAGTCTCACGAGCCTTTCGCAATTCAAACTCAAGAACAGCGACATCACCGCCACTTCCACCACGATCTCCACCTCCATCTTCGGAATATCTTGCAGTGTCTAATGAATCTAATGTTGCTTGACTTGGTGAACGATCTAAAAATAGTGTGTATATATTAGTATTGACCAAACATACTCCAAACCAAAATAGACAACAATTAGGTACTTACGTATTGAACTAAAATCTGCAGCTCTTGATACATGTTGTTCAAAATTTCCAGGATTCGAAAAAAATTCTCTGAGCTGTGGTAGCTCTTTACCGCTTTCCACAAGTTCTGTATGTAGTTCTAAGGCAGTTAGGAAGAAATTATCTTTCAATAATTTTGTAGCTATATCTTCGTACGCCAGATTAGGAGCTGCAGTAAAAGTACTATCTTCTACATCTTTATATGGATTCATTTTACCACCGTTACGCACTCATGTTAAAACAACTAACAAGACTCAAACTCTGGAAGAATAACAATATTACATTCTAAAAAAACAATATTTAGATGTTGAAGTTAGTATTTGACTATATTTTCGTATGTTATTGAAAAAACATAGATGAATAATAAACGTAGACAGAGTATCGAAAAAAGAGTGAACACAGATAAAGAATTTTAAATATGTACCTACGATAAAGGTACGTCCGCTTATATGTCTGGTCCAGTGACTTATTCGTTCATGGTACCTACATATTATTTAAATATCACATGTGCAAGCTTCGGATTCGGAAATCTCAACTAGTAATTAAAAGTAGTTTTCTATTTACAGTACTAAAGCATCATAATGCTTAACTTCGAATGTTTCAACTTTCATCTACAGGCTACAGCAGCGCTCCGCACAATCGAGCACTTTGAAAAGAACTGCTGTTTTTCGGGTTGTTCGTGTTTGTGCGCCAAAGTGCGGCAATATGCTCTGTAATTGGAAAACTAGGTACAGTTTGTGATTCCAAATACACCTCAAGTCACCAACACCAAGTCGACTTGTCAAATTTCAAAAGTCAAAACATAATTATTAAATTCAAATTTTGAAAGTCTAATAAACTTTTTACTGATTCTTATATAATATGAATTAAATATTTTTGTTTTAAAATATGAATTCAGCACCTACTTACGGAATTTTTATACTTTTTTAAAAAAGTAAATTCATTAAACAAAGAATCTAATCATCTAATATCGTTTTAAAATGGGTGAGGCATATTTTAACTTAAAAAGTAAACTGGAAGAATTGGGCTATAATAATATACTTCCAATAGATGCTGTTCCGCTCGTAGAATGTGTGCTCGCTGATCTATTGCAAACTACACGTAGCTTACAACATTATATGGATTTATCTAAAGAAGCCCTTCTACAAAAAGAAGCATTGATGATGGAAGCAGAGCCTTACAAATGTGATAATATGAAACTTATTCAAGAAAATAATAAACTTCACAGCGAAATTATGCAACTAAAAGAAGATAATTTTAAATTAAGTAAGGAATGTAAACGACGCGTCAACTCTTTAAATGATGAAATTAGTAAAAAAGAATCATTGATCAGCAAGCTACAACACGATTTAAGAGATTTGAGTTTAAGAGGTCTATGTGCCGATACTCAAAGCAGTCGAAACAAGAGCAAAAGGAAAGATGGAGAGGACTTTCATATGTCTAAAATTTGTCTTTGTGCTGAAAAAAGTTTATCAACTGATCAAAAATTGGCAGATTTAAATAGAACAATACAATCACTGCAAGAAAAGAATTGTGAATATAGTGATGAAATTGAAATGTTAAAAAACCAAATAGAAAACAGAAATAAGGAAATTGTAAGATTAAATATGCTTCTGGATGGTGGTAGGCCATTGGTAGCAGTTCACAAAGACTTTTATAATGATACACCAGATGTAAAGATACAAAGATTGTTAAAACAAATAAAAGAACTTGAAAGAGCTAATGATGACATTAAAAAAGAGTTAGAAAAAAGTTTAGATAAACAGCATGAAGCAATGCTCCGTGCTTTATCTTTAGCTGATAAGAATAAAAATTTACAAGAAGAATTACAAAAAGTTGATAAATTAGCATTAAAAGTAGAAGAAGATTGTAACAAAAGGTTAGCAACCATGATGAATGATTTAAATTTTATGCAAACTAGAATTGAAGGATTAACTATAAAAAATTCAGAATTGGAGAGAGAATTGTCACAAAAATATTCTAAGGAAACTTCACCAATAGTCCAACAGTCTTTAAATGTAGTTCTCAAAGAAAAAGAGACCTTACAACAAGAAATAAAAAAATTAGTGGAGCTCAACCAAAGCTTTCAGGAAAAAATACTATCATTATCTGAAGTAAATAAATCTTTCAAAGATAGATTCAGTGTAGAAAATGAATATGTTAAAAATAATTCAAAATGTCACATAAAAGATGAATTAAAACAACTTTTTGAAGAAGAGCAAAGAAAATATGAAACATACATTCTAAATATTCAAGAAAAGTTATCAGAAACTCTGAGTCTCTTTAGTAAAAATGTGTATACACAAAAAGAATCTAATCAGACCTCTTCAAGTGTTTTGTCTGATAATGCCTTTATAAGAGATCTACATACAAGATTATGTGAAAGTGAGCAAAAAATACTTATGTTAAGAAAAGAAAATGAGGAATTGAAGCATATAGCAATTCAAGTTAATGATAATAATAAAAATAGTTATCAGAATATAATTAGCCATTTAAACACTGAAAATTCTGAATTGTCTAAGGAAAACATATCTTTAAGTCAAAAATTGAGCCAGTACAAAGCTCTCAATTTATCATCTCATGATAGGAGTGATAGAGATAAAGGAAATGTTCAAAGACTTAATGAGAGAATTGAAGAAATGACACATGAAATACAGCTGTTAAAGAAAGACAAACAGGAATATAATTTAAGATGCAAAGAAGCATTGGAATTAGTTGATAAGTTAAAAAGAGATTTAGCATATAAACAGAGAGAACTAGAACAATTAGAAGAAGAAAACTGTTCTTATAAAATGACTAATAGGACAGAAAAAGCATCTGTTGATCAATTAAAAGATGAGTGTAACTTCTTAAGAGAACAGATAAAGAAAATGCAAACAGAATTTATAAGAGAAAAAACATTAGCCAATCAAATTAAGAATATACAACTAGAAACTGAAAGAAGTAGTGCAGAGGTACAATCTGAACTTTTATCTGCTCAAAAGAAGCTAAGTATGTCTAAAGCAAGCATTGACAATTTAGAAAAGAAATGTCAAGAGTTACAATCTGAAATAATGAAATTAAGAAATGAAAAATTAAATTTAATAGACAGCATTAAAGCTATAGACAAAGAACGAGATAAACTGGTTATAGATTTGGATCATAAAACTGAAAATATTGCTGTTCTGGAGCAGAAGCTCAAATCACAAACATATGATATTAGTAAATTAGAAAATGAAATTTGTGAGCTGAAAAGACAACTCAATCTAAGTAAAGTTAATGAACATAAATTAGTAGATTATGAGTCACAAATTACTTTCCTGAATGGAGAAGTATTAAGAATAACTAACCAATATGACACTGCAATAATAGAAAATAAACATTTACAAAGTAGCCTAACTGATGCTAATGGAGTTTTAAAATTGACTAAAATTGAATTGGAAAAATCCAGAAAAGATGTGGACGGGCTCAAACAGCAGTTGCAACATTATGTAGCAGAAATAAGAAGGATTGAAGATCTTCTGTCACAAAAGGAAGCAGAAAGGTCTGATATGCTAGAACAATTTGCAAGTCTTTCTGTAGAAGCAAATATATTGGAAAATAACAACCATTCTTTAGAGAGTGAGTCAGCTTCGAAAACCCAACAATTACAGACATATGTCAATAAAATTCAGAGTTTAGAAGAAAAACTCATTGACAAAGACAACATAATTGATAGTCAATCAGCTCGCATAGCAGCAATGACATGTAATATAAGCTCATTACAAAATGAAATCAAACTGATAACAGAAGAGAAAAATATCCTTGCACAAAATGTATCATACCTTAAACAAATGTGCAACAATTTACAGTCAAATGAAAAAATCAATGCTTTGACTGTGACTAATACTGATTCAGAGTTAAAATTATATGAAAATAGAATTAAAACACTTTCAAGTTCAAAAGCTACATTGGAACTGGAGAAGGAAGAGCTAAAAGATAATTTAAAGACTTCAGAAAAATTGTTATCAAATGCCAGGAGGGAAATAGTGGAACTGAAGTTAGCATTACAGGATGCTACAAATGAAACTCAATCTTTACATGAGCATGTCAACAGACTTTCAAGCAGCAGAAATACAAATATTGAAGAGGTAAAACTAAATACTTTACTAGGTTTTTGTTTATTATATTAGTGAAAAAGAAATAGCCAAAACATCTTTCTTATTCTACTTTTGTATTATATAATAACAATATTAATTTAAAAAATTTCAGAACACAATATCAAGGGAAAAATTGGAACTTCCATTGATGCTCGAAGAAACAATTCATGAGTTAAGTAATGAAGACGATGATAGTGATAGATATCATATTGCTAATAAGAGTTTTTCAAAATGTTCACATAGTAGTACTTTATGAAAAACGAATATATAAATATACAAGGTAACATTAAATTATAAAATTAGTAATTGACTGAGCGAGCGAAGCGTCTGCTTTAAGTCTGGCAAAATTTGCTTTCCTGTGTCAGTTTGTTGGTACTCCTCTACAGGGCGTATTTTACAACCGATCTGGACAAAACTTGGTATACTACAGGTTTAACACCTTTATAGAATTTTTATCGTCGGGATTTTTGATTGGAGGGATTCCGATCTAAAATCTGAAAACGAAAAATTCTTCCTCCAAAAATCTCTCTCTCCGCTTTATTTAATCGGATTTTGATTGTACTTTTTTCATTTGAAAGGTAGTAATTTTAAGTTGGTCTCATAATTTGGTCAAGATCTGATGAGCAGAAATCATAAGTATATTGCTACATATATAAAGCAGAAATGGTTCTCAAAACGCGGTTTGTGCTCCGCATATTGTTCACAGAACTACTAGTGTTTATTGCAAAAAATAGACACCTATACACTTATGGACAGTAGGTACACTAGAAATTGTATGACAGTTATTAACTGTTGTTGTCTGAGAGCATAAATATATTATTATGTATTTGAATTTGGTAAAAAGTTCATAATACAAAATAATCTATACATATAATAAAATTGTAACTAAGTCGAATCTGTACATTAAATATTTTTTGGAAAATTATTATTTTTGAAATATACATTATTATCGATACAGAAGCCGAATCTAGTTTTTAGAATTTTTGTCTGTCTGTCTCTTACCGCATCACAGAAAAACCACTGGAGGGATTTTGATGAAATTTTTGGTATGGTGATAGCTGGTTATCCGGTTCAACATATAGGATACTTTATACCGCGGGAAAATATCTCATCTCTGAGAAAAAATACAAAAATTGAAATGTAATACTATACTAACATAAAAATCTAAGAATTTGGTTTTTGGTCATCTGAACGCGGGCGAAGCCGCGGGCAATGCTAGTACTTAATAAGATTGTCAGAAAAATATGATTTAAAGGCTTTTATATTTTGGACGAACCTAACTCCACTCCAGTTTATCCCTACTTAGGTATATTTTAAGGTTTAGTATAAATTTTTCAGAGATGAGATATTTTCCTGCAGTAAAAAGAAGGATCCTATATGTTGACCCAGATAACCAGCTATCATACTAAATTTCATCAAAATCCCTCCAGTGGTTTTTCCGCGATGCGGTAACAGAGAGACAGACAAAAATTCTAAAAACTAAATATAGATTTAGCCTCTGTGTCGATAATAATGTCATATTCAATAAGATTTTCCAAATATTATTTAATGTACAAATTCGACTCGGTTAAAATTTTATTATATGTGTAGATTATTTTAAATGGATTATTGAATTTTTCTTGTAATAGTAAATAAAAAATACTGTTAAACATTGTTATAAAGTAAAATTGATTAAAAAATATTATTAAGTTATATTATTTATGTCATTGAAAAAATATAACCATATACTTTATATATGAAAACCAAGTTTATTTCTTCCCCTTTATAATATATAATGCAAAAGTTATAATACTTTTTAATAATATACATAAAATTTAACAGATATACATAATTTACACAAACATTTTTGCTAGTATTGTATGTTTGTTAACTATCTACATGCACTCTTTATATAATACAACTTTTTTAAATACATTTTGGGTTGTCATATAGGCCAGAGGTATAAACAAAAAGAAAATTCTAAGTATCCAGCCAGACTTAAAAGTGAATTAAATATAATACATGACATGGTTTTCAATGACAAATCTATATTTGACTGTAAAGAAGCTTAAAAAATGGAGGTAGCTAGTATCTGAGAACAAAAATAACTCTTATTTTTTGATAAGTACAATATAAAATACATATTAACAAAACACAGTTTTATCTTCAAATGTAAATTACATTAAATATACACAAAATGTCTTTGCCAATTTTAGTAATTTTGTCTAATATTTACAAAAAAGGACATTGCACATATTTTAAAGCTAGAATATTTTACATTTACAAATAACTGTGCAATTTGAAATTATATCGGTGGGTCTTCTAAATCTAATGAAAATTTTGATAACCTTATAAATATGCAATGTAATTCATTTATCTTTATTCTATTTTGAGATTTTTATGACACAACTTCTTTTTAAATATTAGACCAACAAAGTGTTTGGTATAAAAAATGATAAACATGTTTGGATATTATATTGTTGGTATGGAATGCATACATATTTATAACATTGATTAAAGTCACTGCAAAAGCACTTTGTTGATTCTAATCTCAGTCAAGTTCTTAAATAAATTAAGTATTTACAAAGAGAAATCTATGAAAATTAACTATTTTTTTTATAAATATATTGCTGGCCACCATTCTACATTTACTATCACAACTACAAAATTACAATCTAGAAATACATGGATGGTTTATAATATTTATTAACTCATAATTACTTACAATATATATTTATGGGCAATTAACATTTAAGCATACCATATATGTAAGTATACATAATCTCACTGTTATGTGAGTATAGTTTTATTATAATGAGTATTTTTTTTACTTTATAAATTACAAATATTGATTGCAAACCTATTAAGAAATCATGCAAATTCAGCACCATCACTTAAGGTCTCTCCACCACTTATGACTTATCTATACTACGATAATTGACATAGCTGTATGTATATAAATTTATTTAAATGATTGGAAAACCATGTTATAAAACTAATAAATAAATCTATTACAAGGTAGCTAAAATCCTTGTAAATCCAATACCAGCTCCTAGTAAAGTCTGCCCTATGCCCCATATCATAGCATGTATAGGGGGCATAGCTAAATTAGCAGCACGGTAAATAAACGCAATAGCAGCACTACTTGCTACACCGGAGGTCACAGGGCTCACCACACCCATCACTATTAATAACACTGGAAAGAATTTCCCATATTTGTGCTTTCTAAGAGTACCGAAGGCAACAAGTGCTGCACAAGTATGTACAAACACAGAGGAGCACAAAGACCAAAGAAACACTGGGTACCACATTTCACCAAATGTATCTAAGGGATCTCCTGGAGACAATCTTAATATGTCCACAAATGAATCAAATTCTGATACTCGAAATTCAGACAACATGTCATACATGTTATCTTTAAAAATTGTATGCTATCAGGCATCGGGGCCGTCGTGATCATGAATTTTTCAATTATACAAAAAGAAACAAAACTAAGAGTTTTGTTTGAATACACTTCTATTCAGTAACTATTGCATAGTGTACTGTGTAATGTCAATATATGTAACACTATTTATGTACTATCTCATGTTTAAAGTAATTAAAATAAATGTTATAATATTTACGACAAAGACAAATTTCAACAAATTCTACTGACATTTTCCTACTTACTAGTTACTACATGACATATAGAGATAGTTCTCTATGGCTATGATTATGACATTTCATGATTTTAATTTGTCATCCATGATTTTCAATTCTATATGTTTGGGACTTTTAGGAGTGCCTTTGGGGACAATTTACTTTGCCAATGTCGCGTAGAATGATCCATGATTTTTAATATTTATATTTTTATTTGTCATCCATGATTTATATTTATGGATTGACAAATAAAAATTTATATGTCATGAATAATAGTGGAGTGGAGTAGGCCTTCCAAAGATTTTTACCTCATTTTCGTCTTAAATTATAAACATTGTTTGTCACGAGCATACATTATTGCAAAATTGTATTTTCAAACATGTTCTACTATTTTTCATTTTTATACTAGTGTAAAATAATATGCCTCATTAATTTTATTAATTTATTTTTTACTAGCAGAACCCATGGCTTCGCTTTATATATATATATATATATATATATATATATATATATATATATATATATATACACACATATATATATATATATATATATATATATATATATATATATATATATCCTCTTATAGGATGAATTTTTAAAAATGTTAATACACCTATTTATTTAATTTTAAAGAGCATTTAATACCAAGTTTCAAGTAATTCAGATCATAAATATTTTTTTGGATTGTATTATAAACATGTTTTCCCGTGGGAATTATATAATCTCTCGCGGTAAAAAGTAGCCTGTCACTCTTCAGCTCTCCAACTATTTCCACACAAAAAAATACACCAATCAGTCATTTCGTCTCGAAGTGAAAGAAGGACAAACAAACAATCCAACAAGCACACTTTCCAAATATTAGTATGGTTATAGGTAGATATTTTTTAATGAAGCGAATCATGCAATAGAATTGAAACGTTTTTTTATATATTTTTTGACATAATTTTTAGTGACCACACTATCTTTATTTTATTATAGTAGATAAAACGAACGCAAAAATACAAAGTAATTTTATATATTGTAATCAACAAAAATAAACAGGCTTTTTGAAATGGATACGCTTTTAAAAAGAAAAAAATGCAAATACCACAATAAACCCTGTTTTCCAATTAGAGCACCAAAGCGCATTATGCGCATAATGCTAACTTCGAATCTTTTAACTTCAGCAACGCTCCGCTCAATCGAGTACTTTGAAAAGTACTGCTTTGGCGTGATGCGCGTAAAGATACCAAGTCATTACCAGATCAGACAATTTATGAAGTGTTTCTTCTTCAAGGCGGCATTGATCAAAATTTTATTTACAATAATTTATCGTTATTAATATTGTTTGTTGTTGAACTAATTTGTAAAGCTTTCGACGTAGTCTGCTAAAATATAAAAAAGTTAATTCATACTGCATTCAAAAATAAATAAAAGTATGTATGAAGCTTTAAGGTGACATTGATCAACTCTTTTTTACATTGTCGTAAGTAATTTCTTTATTTTAGTTTTATTATCATATATTTATTATTTATATATTTAATTCATAATTTATAATGTGTTATTATATATTTATTAGTTAGTTATATTTTTTTCTTTCAAGCCTCAACCTAGTGCCCTCTGCTGGTGCAATGGAAAACTAATTCAAGTTCCAATTAAACATTAGCACACTTCGACATTGTGTGTCAAAGTGCGGCATTATGCTCTGTAATTGGAAAACAGGCCACTGTTCCACAAATTATGTATAGTACGCATGTCAATTGTCAAGTGTCAACAGCAGAGTAGCAAAAGATGAGATCCCAAAGCTGTAACAATAAAAAAGTAAAGTTGTGTTCTGAAGTTAGCCATTATAGTAGAAGAACTTGAAATATTTTATTTTACGATAGAATTATAGATTTCTATCATTAAGTTGCTTAGAAGAGTGTTACTTTAAATAAAATATTAGGTTTACATGAAAATATAAAGGGTTTTATACCTAAGGTAAGCTATATACTTTATTACAATAGGGCAAACACAAATCACTACCAGTGTGAAGTTAGCATATCTTTTAGTACTGTCATAAACAAGCTAACCTAAAACCTATTCTGTTGACTTGGTTAATGGTTGTTTTTGGTTATAACCTAAAACACAGTGTAGTGAAAGTGTGTTAAAGTAAATCCTCGTGGTAATAAACCAAAGTTTTAAATAAATATACATTTTTTGTAAATTCGAAAATGGGCAAAGTAAGATCAGCACCGGGTGCCCCCCGTAAAGAAGGTTTCAATAAATCGGGACATTCAATGAATCCTGATAGACCGACTGAGGGACTCAAAGGAGTTGGGAAGCCTAGAACAAAAGGAACTATAAAGCGTCTTCAGATGTATCGTAATTTTAAAGCCAAAAGAGATAAAACAGGGAAAATTCTTACTCCTGCACCATTTCAAGGTTGGCTTCCATCAGGTACTCGAGCTCGAGTAGAACCTAACCAGAAATGGTTTGGAAACTCTAGAGTTATATCACAAAGCGCTTTACAAAAGTTCCAGGACGAATTTGGGGCAGCTGTAAAGAATCCTTATCAAGTTGTAATGAAACCAACCAATTTACCCATAACATTACTTAATGAAAAAGCTAAACATGCTAGAGTTCATTTATTAGATACTGAAGGCTTTGACAAAACGTTTGGGCCAAAAAAGCAAAGAAAAAGAGTGAATTTAAAATTTAACGATTTAGAAACTTTATCTAAAGCTGTTGAGGAAAATGCTGAAAAATATGATGTAAATAAAGATGTTGACAGGGTACGTGAAGATAGTGGTATGAAAGATGGGCAAAGAGAATGGATTTTTGGTGCAGGAATGAGCAGAAGAATTTGGAATGAACTGTATAAAGTCATTGATTCATCTGATGTTTTATTGCAAATTTTAGATGCGAGAGATCCTATGGGTACAAGAAGTCCATATGTTGAGAAATTTCTTAGAGAAGAAAAACCACATAAGCACTTGATTTTTATCTTAAACAAAGTAGACTTAGTTCCAAATTGGGTGACACAAAGGTGGGTTGCTATTCTAAGTTCAGAGTATCCCACAATAGCCTTTCATGCATCTATGACTCATCCATTTGGGAAAGGATCTCTTATAAATTTGTTACGACAGTTTGCAAAACTACACATAGATAAAAAACAAATAAGTGTTGGGCTCATTGGCTATCCGAATGTTGGCAAATCATCTGTTATTAATACATTGAGAGCTAAAAAGGTGTGTAAAGTTGCACCTATTGCTGGTGAAACAAAAGTTTGGCAATATATTACTTTAATGAGAAGAATTTTCCTTATTGATTGTCCAGGTATAGTGTATCCTTCAGCAGAAACTGATACTGAAAAAGTTTTGAAAGGTGTTGTTAGAGTTGAACTGGTCCAAAATCCTGAAGATTACATAGAAGAGGTCATAAAAAGGGTTAGAAAAGAATATTTAATGAAAACATACAAAGTAGAAGGTTGGAATACAGCTACAGAATTTTTAGAGAAATTAGCAGCAAGAACAGGGAAATTGTTAAAGAAAGGTGAACCAGATGTCAGTCAAGTAGCAAAAATGGTACTGAATGACTGGCAGAGAGGCAAGTTGCCATTTTATGTAGCACCTGAAGGTTTTGAAGTGCCTTTAACTAAGCAACAACAAAATAAAGACACAAAGGAAATTCAAACTAAGGTGGATGATAAAAAAGAAGAAAAAATACCAAAAGATTCAATTTCTACTGAACCCAAAGAAGAATCTGATAAACCAGTACTTACTGTTAATAAATTGATTATAGCACAAGATTTTGCTAAAATAAGAGTTGGCTTGCAATTTGATAATGATGAAGATGTCAAGCCTCTTGATAAAGTTGATATCCCTGAAGAATTACAAGGTATTGATGAACAAAATGTCACCAAATCAGACAATGAAAATGATGACGAAAACGGTGATAATATAGAAAAAGAACAGAATGATGATAGTGACTCTGACATAAGCAATTTCTATAGTGATGCTGAAAATGTATGTAGTGATGTAGAAGATCATTTGACTAATGATTCTGAAACAGTAAAAGAATTGAAGAGAAAAAGATTGCAAGTAGCAAGTGGTACATTTACAGTTGAAGAAATGCTGCCAACAGGAAAGAAACATAAAGCGAATGAAATATTAAAAAATATGAAAGCTAAAATGACAGCTAAACAAAGAAGAGCATTAGATAGAGCTCAAAAGCGCACAAAGACTGGAAGCAACTTTTATGAAGTATCAAATGTAAAGAACAGAAATAGAAATAAAAAACGACTTGTTTAACCTTGAATTTGTTGTTCCTAATTTAAATAAATAAACATAAATAATTTTAAATATTTTTAATAAATAATAAGAAAATTCCTGTATATATGTAAATATTACAAGTTTGAGTTAGGAATAGAATTTGAAGCAAGTGCTTTTAGTTTGACCATAGATTAATAAAAAAAACTTAAATAATATTGAAAGATTCTTAGTTGTTGAGAAATTAATAATATATAATTAT